>BMAC01000617.1:5329-121264 GCA_014905375.1 Phtheirospermum japonicum | reverse complement strand
CTAACCCTAGGATTGTTATTTGGAAGGTTTTTCATCAATCTAGATCAAAAAGCGGTAAAATAAGTTGGACGTACAAATATACGAATCGAAGCTTAAACTATCCAACTTATACCGAAAATAATAAGAAAAAGTAACTAAATACCTACTAAAATCAAGAAAATTACGTGCTAATCAATACTCAAGATTAACAATCTTCCTCTCAACCAAGTCTCAAATAAAGTGGTACCTTATATCAATGTGTTTGATTCGAGAGTGCTGGACTGGATTTTTTGAGATATCAATGGCACTGGAATTATCACAGAGCAAAGTCAAAATTCTGCTATGTAGACCATCGTCCTCTATCATTTGGTTCATCCATAATAACTGTGTACAAGCACTTCTAGCTGTAATATACTCGACTTTAAGAGCATCCTCTATAGTTGGTTTATTTATAGTTTTCGCGTATCTTGGGCCTCAAGTCACACAGTCGGTTTCTGGGCCCATCTACAGTAACAGTTTACGGTTACTAGCTACCGTAGGCAGCTACCGTAAATGCTTCTGATGCCTTCTTACGGTGGTTTGTACTGTGAGAAATATAACCGTAGAACTAACCGTAAGGCTCTCTGTCCTCCTTCTACGGAGACTTGTACGGTTGCCCCCTTACGGAAAGGTAACCGTAAGGCTAACCGTAGGGCTATCCGCAAGCCTTCAAAATTTGCTACTTCTTCGCCGGAACGCTCGATTCTTGTCTCTTAATCATCATCTTTCATCTCTTACGCGTTGAGCCCTTTCGGTTACTTAGCTGTAAAGTGAAAAACTACAAATAATCACATATTTTCATCAATTTAGATCAAGAAGCGGTAAAATAAGCTGGACGTACAAATATACGAATTGAAGCTTAAACTATCCAACTTATACCAAAAACAATAAGAAAAAGTAACTAAAATACCTACTAAAATCAAGACAATTACGTGCTAATCAAACTACCCCACGCTTAATTGGTTCGTTCGTCCTCGAACAAACGATAATTTCAAAGTATATCAAGAATGAAAATAAGCTAAAGTAAGGAGTCGTGTTGTGCTACATACATAATTTTGAAAATATAGATACATGTCACGCAACTTCAAACACTCCACCTTTATTACTTTGTCGCTCCAAAAACAAATCCATGCTTCCTCACAAAAGGATAATATATAGGGTGTACGCTCATAAACACTCAAGCATTGCTGCATGGGACGTGTATACACTCAAATCATACAAATACATGCACAATAAGTAAGAACCAAAAATTAATCTCTTTTCAATCGCGAATTAAGTGTGTTATCGAACTAGGAATCGGAAAAGGTCTTTTTGGGTTGTAATGTAAGGTTCTTTGGACATGTATGGAATATATAAGTCGTGTCGCTAACTCACGATCTAACATGATCAAAAACTCACTCAAACCTATTCTAATCTCGAAGCAAGATGCTTCACCTCGTTCAAAAATAAAAACCTCACTTAACTCTCATAACGTAGCCTTAAAATATAGGCTATTTCTCAACTCGATACTCTAAACCGACTTGAAACTCATACCACTTAAACACAATTGAAACTTATAATTTGCTTCCTTCAATTACAAAACTCTTTGCCTTTAAACATTAGGCTTCAAGAAAATAAACAATAAAACAAAAGCCTTTATTAGTGCATAGGTAATGACTAACACGATTCAACTAGACTCACCATCCTTCTTTTTTTCCTTTTTTTATATATTTTTCCCCCCTTTCATTCTTTTTTTATGGTTTTTTTTTTGAAGGATGGTGATCCTTTATTACAAAAATTCATAAACTCCTAATAAAATCTTCAAAACACTAATAACCAATAAAAATAACGAACTCCTACCCCACGCTTTTAGTGGGTTTGCAAGATTCGACTCAATAAAATCACTCAGGGCTATAGGCATGGATTATTTGGCTATGATTGTCTCATTCGGAATTTATAGTGGATAAAAATTTATGGATATGGCCGGAATAGGGTTTTTTTTTTTCTGTGCCTTAACCTCATTTTAAAAATCAACTACACACAGTGGTTTCAAAGAGATATCAAAATAGAACTCATTCAAGCACATGCAAAGATGATAAACACTCAGGCTACTCACAGGCTTTTTGCATGAAAAAGTTTTGAATTGACGCTGCTTTTAAGGTTTTGCGAAATCAATTGAGTACAAGTACCATTTTACAATATATAAATAATAAGTTAGGAAAAATTTATGCACTTATGCACGCTCAAAAGACTAGAACCTCAAATCATACTTAGCTAACTTCAACAGGCATGCCATACAAAACCAAATCAACGCAAAAATAGTGACTAATCACGTAAAATTTAGCACTACAAACCCACAAATTTTTAAAAATTGCACAAATTTCAACTATAATTCACACTCAAACCCCCCCTAAAAACTTGGCAATCTCCCGGTTGTCATAAATATAAAGAAAATAAGCACAAAGGAGATAAGAATACATCCCTGAAAAATCGATAGTTGAGTTCCTCCAAAAAGGTGCTTGTGCAATAATCCTCGTAGTGAACCCGTGGTTGGAATGTCTTGAATAAAAGCCTACAAAAACAAAATAAATAATAAAAGCAAACTAACTAATATTTTTGGGATTTTCAATTTTTCAGTTTCTTTTTTAATTTTATTTTTTATATATATATTTAAGAGAAAGTAAATAAAAAGTAAATTGTGATCAATTGTGTTGCGCAAATGCCCGGTGGCATATCAGTTGGAATTGAGTTGACCGGATTGCGGCCTAATGTCGTAAATGGCTAGATTGCAGCTCATCGAAAGGTCACCGGACTGCGGCTAAATCTGGTCGGATTGCGACCTCGATTGGTGAAAATAAATTCGTAAAATCAGGTGAACAGACACTGCTAGCGGTTATACTTAGAGGTAACGGTTACCGCTAAGTCTTCAGTGTCGTCTAAATTTCCAAATTTCCCGCACATTAACACACACATAAACGCACCACGTCAATTGACACAATAAAAATAGAAATAAACTATATAAAAGTCAAAAGAAAATTAAAGAAAAAGAAAAACTAACGCTTGGGTTGCCTCTCAAGAAGCGCAACATTTTACGTCGCATGCTCGATGCATTTCAAAGATTAATGCTCAAATTACGGTGGATCTTCGTACTCCACCATACCATGGTCTCCAAATTTCATCTCAAAAAATTCGTTGCGGTTGAAAATTTCGAGTTCAGCTCCAATGTCGCGAAAATCAATACCAAATAACTCGGCTATCTCCTCCCCACTTAGAAAGTCATTATCGTCCTCGACTTCCGCTACATCCAACACCGTTATGCTCTTAAGCTCTCGGATGCATGCTTCTACCGGGTCAACGAATGAACAATCTTCTTCTCTCATTAATGGCGCATGGCAACTATTCATATCTTTCAACAAAAAAGTAACCGTCTCTCCCAAAACTGACATGCTCATCCTTCCCTTATTCACATCAATCACCGCATGGGAGGTGGACAAAAATGGACGGCCTAAAAGAATAGTATGACCCTTGTCGTCACTCGGCGTCTCTCCAACATCCAACACTACAAAGTCTACAAGAATTATTAACTCCCCTACTTTTACCAAAACGTCTTCTACAATTCCCAATGGTTGACGAATTGATCGATCCGCTAATTGGAGACGCATCCTTGTTGGCTTCAATGGTCCTAAATCAAATTGCTTATAAAGGGAATGCGGCATTAAGTTAATTCCTGTGCCGAGATCAAGCATTTCGCGCGCTTGTTGCCCATTCTCTAATGTAATATTGACATAAAAGCTTCCAAGATCCTTCTTCTTTGTAGGCAGTTGTTGCTTGGATAACGCACTCACCTCCTTTGTTAGTGGAACGTACTGATTTATCTCCGAGCGCCTATGTCTTGTATCAAGTTCCTTGAAGAACTTCACATATGCCGGCATCGTCTTGATCACTTCCAGAAGAGGAAGATTGATGTTGACATTCTTCAGCAAGTTATAATGGTCCATGAACTTCTTATTCTCCTTTGCTGGTCGTATGCGACTTGGGAAAGGAACTTTGTCGGGAATTTTCCTAAGGTCTCCGTCTTCCAACGGTGAAGTGGGGGTTTTGTCCTTCCCTTTCAAAGATCTCGGAATGTAAGGGTTTGGTGTCTTATGCAATTGCTCCACCGGTTTGGATACATCCTCCGTTGGTGATGCCGGTGTTGGAATCTTCTTCATCTCATTGTCTCCTTCGTTATCTATTTCAACTCCATTGTCGATCACTCTGCCACTACGTAGGACTTTAATTGCTGAGGCATGCTGTGGTTGGCTTGAAAGTCTTTCCTTACTTTCTAATAATGGGGCTATAGAGCCTGAAAGCTGCCCCACCACTATCTCATCTTTTCTCAAGCCAGTGGTCACTTCCTTCAAGCCATTAGTGTTTTCAAGAGTGGCCTTAGCGATTTGCTGCATAGTCTTAGTAAGCTCAGTCTCCATCCCCTGCATTTTCTTCGAAATATCATCTATCCTTGCGTTGACTTTCTCAAGCCCATCCCGATTTCGGAGCGTCTCAGTCACTTGGTTTTGTTGCCAAAGTAAGAGCTGATCGTTCGCTTGTACTGGATTTGACGTTTGCCCTTCGTAGGTGGTGGTGGTGCTAAATATTTAGTGTCATTTTGTTTGGGTATTGGCACATAGTTTGGACTCCCAGGACCATACTTCAAATTTGGATTATCACGAACGCCATGATTATAGGTGAACTTCTGTCCCGAATTATTGGACTGAAAATTTTGAATGGCGTTCACCTCGACGTCCCCTTCATCCTCGAATACTACTTGACATGCATTTGATCCATGTCCAAATGCTCCACATATTCCACAAGTTTCGTGGGAAGGTTGTGATTTCTTTTCCTCCTGCTTCACCATCAACCTCGTCAACAACTCGACCTGCTTCGTGAGTTTCTCAATCTTATTATCCTCTTCTCGCGCAACCGAAACCTCATTCACTCTAAGTTTTCGAGTCCTTGAACTCGTTTGCCTCGACTTATCACTTATTGATTCAAATAGATCTCATGCTTCCTCCGCAGTTAAGCCCCCGAAATCTCCTGCTCGTGTTTCCACTTATTGCTTGAAATTTGGCAATAATCCTTCATAAAAGTAATTATTGACCATTTCGCTACTATTACCATGGTGTGGACACGCAATGAGAAGCTCCTTAAAAAGATCCCATGCCTCGTGAAACAATTCTCCATCCAATTGCTCGAAGTTGGGAATGTCCCTCCTCAACTTCGTTGTTGTTTGGGCCGAGTAAAATCTTCCCACAAATTTCTTGTAAACCATCTCCCAATTTGTTAGGGAGTTAGGTTGTAATTGATTGAACCACCGTTTCGCTTTATCCTTCAGGGTACTAGGGAAGTATCTCATTCTAAGATGTCCTTCACTAAGTCCTCGATCTTGAATCCCAGATAATGCTATGTGAAATTTTCGAACGAACTCGAGTGGGTCTTCATTCGGCAAACCATAGAAAGAGGGTAGTCTATTCAATTCGCCGGTCCTCAAATTATAGTTCCTAGTCGCTTGGTTTAAAACTATCGCTGAGCTATATGGTCCAATGGTTGGGCATGCGAGGTCACCTTGTTTTCGTATGTTTTGATATCGAGGGGCATGTCTTCCTCCAACATTCGCACGTCTTCCTCCAAAACTGTCCCTATCCTTATAATAATCATCTTCATTAAACTTGTTTTCATACTCATATTCATCGTCCAGTGTATCGTCGTCTTGGCCATCATTGTACTGTCGTCCTCCTCGTCTATTTTGGAAACGATTCGGTACTCGCTCCCAGTTTATATTCTTATTGTGTTGTTGGTTGTTTTGGGGCTGGGTCCCGCCATTACCAACTTGGTTGCGTAAGAACTCCTCGTTTGCACCAGCGTTGTATGCTTGAGCTTCCGAAGGATTCCTAAAGTACTGTGGATGGTTGATTTGATTTCCTTGAATCACTGCTTGACGATTATCTTGGCCTTGGGGCTCCCCGTTGTTTGGATTGTTGAGGAACTGGTTTCCTTCTTGATTCTCTTCGTTATTGATCCTTTGGTTGTTTCGATCGTTATGCGCTTGATTAGGATCAAGAATCGGTGGATCTTCTTGACGATTGTCGTCTTGTGGGTCCCCAAAGTTTAGATCATCGGTAGGTGGCATCCCATATGGTTGGTAGCGCAGAGGGGTATTATTATCGTTTCCTTGCCCTCGACCATCATTCGTTCGTCCTCCTCCTCTTCCTCCCGGTCCTCGGCCTCCAATAGGGGTAGTGTTTGACATGTTGGCCGTATTTGTATTACGATTAATTACGTCGGGGGAATGAAAGAGTCTTCTTGGTCTACCTACTCGTTCAACGTTGTCTATAAATGGCGCAAGTTCGTTTTGTAAACTTCGACGACCATGCATCAATAAACAAATAATTTAAACGCACCGAGTGGCATACAAAGAAACTTTATACAAATAGACGAGAAAGCAAATAACACGAACAAACATTATCAAAACCTATTTCAATACCCGGCAACGGCGCCAATTTTTGATTCGAGCTTTTGTGTGTGCCTACTTTATAAATAATTGTCAAGAATTTAATAGCTCGCCCGCAAAATAACGGGATCGCGTGTAGGTATACAAGCTTAACTCGAGTCATCTCTCAAGGACTGACGTTCGAAATTTTTAATGTTTGTTTAATCACAATGTTTAACACGAGAACTTGTATAAATTTTGTTTTTGGAATTATGAACTACTAATAAATTTAAAAGCATCAACTAATTATTTTAAACTAATTAATTTATCCTAATTATCTAAAGCTTCAAAATAAATTATCTACGAATTATTAATCTAGGGGTTTTAAAAGTAATTTTAATTCTAAATTAATTATCTAGCATGCATGAACTTCTACGAATTAAATCTAAGCATGTGATTTCTCAAGAACAAGATCAATTTCAAAATTCTCAAGCAATAACATATTATAAACTAAATTATCAATTAATTATCAAAACTAAGCAATTATCAAACTAAACATGAACAAATCTCATCACCAAGCATGAACAATAAGAAAACGCAGCAACTATGTTAATAATAAAAATAAAATCTCAAGGTCCAATCTTCAGCAATTCAATAGTTCAAAATGATCAAAATATCTAAACGGTTCAAAAACTCAAATGAAAATAATTAAATTCTAAAACTAAGATTAAACTAAGAAATAACTAAGGATTAGAGAACTTATTATTAAGCTAAAGTTGCTGGGAAGTAGCTCTGAAAATCGTGTGAACTCAGGGCGCCAATCGTCGAAGAAACGGATCTCGGATGGAAAAACGTCGTTTCGTCGCTCGGGTCTTCGTTCTTCATCGTAGATCTTCAAAACTCATCCAAGGGTGTCGAAATTCGGATTCCTAACCCTAGGATTGTTATTTGGAAGGTTTTTAGGTCTAAGTGTGTGTCAAAAGTCGGATTATGGGGGGGGGGGTTATTTATAGTTTTCGCGTATCTTGGGCCGCAAGTCACACAGTTGGTTTCTGGGCCCGTCTACAGTATCAGTTTACGGTTATTAGCTACCGTAAATGCCTCTGATGCCTTTTTACGGTGGTTCATACGATGAGAAATGTAATCGTAGAACTAACCATAAGGCTCTCTATCCTCCTTTTACGGAGACGTGTACGGTTGCCCCCTTACGAAAAGGTAACCGTAGGGCTATCCGTAAGCCTTCAAAATTTGCTAATTCTTTGCCAGAACGCTCGATTCTTGTCGCTTAATCATCATCTTTCATCTCTTACGCGTTGAGCCCTTCGGTTACTTAGCTGTAAAGTGAAAAACTACAAATAATCACTTATTTTCATCAATCTAGATCAAAAAGCGGTAAAATAAGTTGGACGTACAAATATACGAATCGAAGCTTAAACTATCCAACTTATACCGAAAATAATAGAAAAAAGTAACTAAAATACCTACTAAAATCAAGAAAATTACGTGCTAATCAATGCTCAAGATTAACAATCTTCCTCTCAACCAAGTCTCAAATAAAGTGGTACCTTATATTTATGTGTTTGATTCGAGAGTGCTGGACTGGATTTTTTGAGATATCAATGGCTCTGGAATTATCACAAAGCACAGTCAAAATTCTGCTATGTAGATCATCGTCCTCTATCATTTGGTTCATCCATAATAACTGTGTACAAGCACTTCTAGCTGTAATATACTCGGCTTTAAGAGCATATCCTCTACACGCTTGGGCTCTGTTTTGGTAAGAAGTAAAGATTCTCCAATTTGAGAAAGTTAGTAGACAAGCAAACAGACCTTACCATCTCTTGGAAGTTTATTTATCACTTTCTTGTAATTCATTCATCTAGATCTCTAATGATTTGGCCCATGAGATGGTTTCTCTGTATTCTTGATGGTATATCCCTCTGGTGTAAGTCAATGAGATCAGTTAGATCTTCCTCACCTGGATCAGAATCTGATTCTAGAGTATCTTGAGTAGGTGTTGGGATTGATGTTAGGTCACCAGAACAGTCACCGAAACCGTCACCAACAATTTCTTCAGTTTCAACACCTGCATCTTCGATTTTAACACCAGCAATTTCATCTACACCAACCGTGACATGTTCGAGATTTTGATGCCACACCTCGGCATCACTCGGTTGAGATAGCTTGCAGAAAACATCACCGTTGATTTGGTATCAATTGTCAGAAGTCATCTGACTAGTAAGAATACATGCATTGCTCTCGTCATAAACTTCGCACTTTTCATGAGTGAATTTGAC
This sequence comes from Phtheirospermum japonicum, assembly GCA_014905375.1. Lineage (NCBI taxonomy): Eukaryota > Viridiplantae > Streptophyta > Magnoliopsida > Lamiales > Orobanchaceae > Phtheirospermum > Phtheirospermum japonicum. The sequence continues at coordinate 112,501 of BMAC01000617.1, read as the reverse complement.
ACTGAACCCACCATCGCATATTTGGCTTATGCTTATCAAGTTCTCCGTTAAACCCTCCACTAGCAACACATTCTCCAGCTTTGCAATACCAGGGACATGAAGAGTTCCTTGGCCAATGATTTGGCCATGTGAACCTCCACCATACTTCACTTTTACTCCTTGAAATTTAACAATATTCGAAAGGAGGTCTTCTGAGCCAGTCATATGCTTAGAGCATCCACTATCAAAATACCAGGCTCCAGGGATGTGAGACTTCAAAGAGGAATAGATCATGTTGCATTTGATCTCGTTCTTTTTTACCTAGACCTGTTTGACTCTGGTGTCAGTTCTGGTGTTAGGAAAAAAAAACGTCACGGAAACCATCACGAAACTCAGCAGTCAGCTTTGACCTTTTAAAATGATTTTGTTTCCCAATAAGCTTCCAGCAGTATGGTCGAATATGCCCAGGTTCACCATAGTGATGGCACACATATTGTCTTCTTCTCCTTTTGCGGCGTTTAGTCGACTTCATCTTTTTAATTGAATCTGGCTTTTGAACAGGTTTGTATCCAATCCCGTGTTTTGAATATTCGGGATACTCAATTCCAAAATTTCATCCAGCTTGGCCTTGCCCTTGTTGAGGTTTGTGAGGGTTTCTTGGACCTTCTTCAATTCCACATTCACTAGTTCTAGCTCAACATCCTTCTTGGTGAGTGGCGACTCCAAACGGACAATAATATTCAGTTGATCATCCTTTTTTTGAGTCAGTCTTTCCACCTTGATCATAAGATCCTTGACTTTGAGTACTTGTTTTTCCCAACTAGCAAATAATTGTTCATACTCAATGCTCAACTTCTCGTACTCGTCAAGAGATTCATCAACCTCATCGTCATCTTCAGTGTACTCTGTAGCAATCAAGTTCTTCTTCCTCAGAGTATCCAAAGCGTCCTACAAAATAAGGATCAGCAAACTTAGTACGTCAAGTAACCCACTCTAATACCAATTGTAGTTTTGTAGGACCTATGGTTAATGAAAATAAGTATCAGTAATATGATGTTGCTTTCGGTGTTACAATCACCGAAACTAACATCAGATAGTTTCAGAGTAATAAACAGCAATTTTAGAAAACAGATGTTAAGAATGATTTTAACAACATCGAAATTAACATCACACAAAGTTAAAAATGTGTAGCGGAATAAATATATAACAAAAATAGTTTGAACACAACAATTTAGATTTTGTTCGTAAGTAAAAGTACTTACGAACTTGGGTATACAAACCTGAAAACTATATTACTTTTAAATCATTCAAGATCAAATATAAATATAAAGTAATATATTAAAAACACTAGTATCAACACTTGATACTAAAATACTTGTCCCCTCGGTATGATGATCTTCTTTGTTGGTTACGCAACCCCAAAGATCTCCGTGATTAAGATCGTGGCTTCAAGTTTTGTGACAAAGCTTATGATGATCTTCTCCGTTGGTTACGCAATTTCGAAGATCTCCTTGATTTGGATCGTTGCCTCAAGTCTTTTACTTTCTCGTGTTCTTCTCGTCTTGTGTCGTCCTCCTTGCTGCGTTCTTCTCGTGAAAGTCGTGTGAAAATTAGTAAAGGACGTCTATTAAAGCTCTGCGTTTACAAGATTAATTCTTGTCTTAAATAGACAAGAATCCTAAACTTGGTAAACAATTAAACTAGTCCTAAACACAATCTAGGAAACAAATCTAGAGTCCTAGTTCTAGTTCCTTAATATATTTTGAGCCCAAGAAAGGCAAATAACAAAATAAGAAGATTCCCATAAACAAATTTCCCAACATAAATGAACATGATCAGCGGAATAGAGAAAATTAATTGCTAAAAACAAAGGCCACTTGTGAAGTGCAAGATACCAACAGATGTGAAAGCCGTATCCTGGTGACGTAGGCCAGCCTCTAATGTAGTTTCCAACTCAGAAAAGCGTGACAAAACCTGAAAAATAAAAAAACTAATAAGAATGGCTCTACTACTTTATAGTCACCAAATATAGTATAAAGCTGCATAAAAGCAAAATATGCCAAGCAATATAAAAGTGAAAATGTGCAGAATTTTTAAGAAGGCTACAATAAGTTTTGAACTAAATATCTTTTAGTTATAACATTGAGTGCATCTGATAGAAAGATGTGGAATTTTATTTGGGTAAGTTATACATTGATTGCATCTGATAGAAAGATGTGGAATCTTGAGGCAATGCTTCTTGTAATATTGACTCACAAGGACCAAATATCACAAAAAATAGGCATTCTTCATGAATTCTCAAAAATATGCAACAGAACACAAAAGCAATCAGCTCAGCAACATAATTCTCTAGTTATTCGCCTCCGCTTGGTTGTATCCTGGGGAACTGGATAGCAGCTTGCGCCGAATGCTTCACAAATTTTTAGGATTTTCTTTCTTGTCTGCTCGCCTGAGAAGAACACCACAAAAACTACTTTATCAACATGCAGATGCAAAGGTACACATCAATTATTCAGAATATTTTGTGGCTTTCACCGCTAAAGAGATCCAAATATGACAATATATTCTGTCACACTCTACTGTAAATAAAATTGAACAGTTTAAAACGAAGATTGTTTAAAGATGGGAAACTTGTATAACCTTATTTTGCTTTTTAAATGGTTGAACTTTACCATTTCATTCGAGGCAGGATCCACAATTTGATCATCTGCTAGTGCTTGGTTGAAAAGTATATTTCCTCTTTTCGTACGAAATTTCATCCTCTCAAATGTTAGAACTTTAGACTTACAAATGATGCCACTTATAAATTTTACACCAGATTGGTTTGATGATCCAGCCTGCAGCTCCTGCACTTATAAAATCGACATGAATACAGCATCCACAACATTCACAAAGCATCAAAATAATCTGCAAATAAAATTCAAAAGATCATATAATCCATTACCTATTCAAGCAGCGATGCTGCATCCATATAATCATTGTTTGTATAGACATTTTCATCTAATTCAGTCTCCTGAGCTGCAAAATGACTCTGGCCAGGCACCATGAAGTCACCTGACTAGAATCATCATTAAACCATTCACACGTGTCAAACAATTGAACTTTTCAAATCTTCTCTTTTCAAATTTTTGGTCATTTTAGTTCTTTGTTGCCTATGTGGTTCTTTAAATTCCTCGCCTTTTCTTCTCTTTTTATATTTTATTTATTTGGTTACATGCGTGAATGAAGAAGAAAATTCATTTTTGTTCTGATATATCAAAGGAAATAAGAACTTGTATTTCCTTTGGCCCAAATGCCCTCAATGTCATATGATTCATTATCCATCCCACAACAACAAATACTTAAAAATAACAACAAAGAAGAAAAAAAGATCATAAAATGGATATAATCAAACAGGAAAACTAATATCTTCCTTAGAAACTCAATCATTTCCCTCTATTAAGCCACGTCTCAAACTTCGCCAACATTTTCTACCAATTTATTATCTAAAACGATCATGAAAACAACAAAATCGTGAGATGAACTCTCATTGAAATTGATCGAAAATAAGAAAATAAAACAACAAACAAAAAAAGATTCATTGATTAGGGATCGGATTCATTCTATAACCTGTTAACTCTAAGAAGAAAAAACAGATGGAGATAAAATAAGAAAATTAAAAAAAAAAGATCAATCAAGAAAAGAACATATATATTAATTAGATCCATATAACTCAAACGAATATAACAGATTGATAATAACAAAAAAAAAAATGCAATATCAAAAAATAGAGATATGATGTACCATGTGTTCTCTAGTTCGAGGAGTAGAAAATTACCTTACAATTCTCAAATTGGAGATGAAAGAGAGAACGGAAAACCTGCGGCGTACAGGAAATAATATATTAGCATTCTGCCTGAAATCCTATTCCAAAGCAAATAATGAAATTGTATTGTGATAGTACTTTATAAACAAAATCGATAAAACAACTCAAAAAAAGGAAATAAAAAAATAGAAAAAGGGAAAGTACCTTGTACGGATCTTATTTTTCAAAAAATAAAATAAAATCTGGAATGGAGTCAATCACCGAGCATCCAAAAATTCTGAGGAATCGAATGACTGATTTCGAAATAGTAAACTGCTGTCACATTCAATGGAAACTACAACCAAAAAAATAAAGAAAAAGAAAAAAAGCAACCAAAGTAGTGAAGGACCAACTAAATTTCAGAAGAAAAAAATATGCAGTACAATTAAGCACAAAATAATGGAAACATGGTTCAAGAGAACATAACGTCTGAAAATTAATAATCAATACTATTTCATTGATAAATTGAATTTATTTCACCAACACAGCCAATCAACAGAACATAAAACTCATATCATGCCTCTCCAATCTCGTGACCTGATACAATTAGAAATAGAAGTAAATCGTAGTGCTAATAGTTGAAGATATACCACATGAACTTCATATTTCTCATGCTTTAGTAACATCCTCTCGCTATGTTAAGCTGCAAATCGCTTTAGTTTTCGATAAATCGGGTTAAATGCTATAGAGAATAATACAAATCCCACAAAAAAAGGAGAAAAAGCAACAAAAAAAAAGCATATATTGTGCATCTTAATAGCAATACACCTCCGTTGCACAAAAAGAGTTCACATACCAATCACGAATTTAAAATTAAACAACAAAAAATATTATTAAAAAGAAGCAACAAACCAAAGAGAGAGGAAAAACAAAAACTATTATTCAAACGAAACATAACAATTAGTCATGGTTACATTGGGACTTCATCTCAGTAACAGGACAAAAAACAAATGATGTTGGAGAGATATGAGCAGAGCTGGGTTGAGAGAAAGAGCGAGGAAAAAAATAATTTGCAAACCTTGATTTCTAATAAAGGGTAGAAATCGACAAAAAGGCTATTTTTATGTTATAATATCAAAATAAAAAGAATAACATAAAAAATGAAACAAATATTCCATCAAAATAGAAATCATGAAATATAATAAATATGATATAATAGATAAAGTAATTACTGAATGTATTGGGAGTAGGATTTATTGCTCTCGAATTGATTTAGGATTAATAACCCAAATCAATTAGTTAGTAAAACACTACTTTCATGTTCTTACCAAACAAACAGAAGGAAAATATTATCAAAATAGAAAATGAGCAGTAGAATAATTTTACAGTTCTGAACAGATCTACAAAAATAATCTCAATATACCTATATAAATATCTAAGAATATATCACTGAAGAGAAGAGATGAAGAAGAAAATCTATTTACATCAGATGTTTTTACAATTTAATATATTTTTCATACAATTTTTTTCCGAGCACAACTTTGAAGAAAACTGAGATAGAGAGAGGCACACAAATTTAGAAATACCAAACTATTTTGAAAATAAAAATATTCGGGGATTAAGACGAGTGATTTTCAGAGATAACAACGATAGTAATAAATTGGAATGCATATTGGGTAGATTAAACACATAAATAGATGAGAAATAATTCACGACTTTGACTCATGAAGCGAAGAAAATACAAACCCTAAATCGGTCGCCACCCTCGCTGTCACCGTAGATCAGTTGCCACCGTAAAAAGCCCTCAAAAGGCCCCGACAACCACTTATTTATAATCATTACCGATTGCTTGATCTATTTTTCTTTTTGAAATATATGGCCTACAATTAGAGAAACAATTTTGATAAAAAAAAATAAACAAACTATTATTAACTCTTATACTACACCGACAATAGCAACAAAACTGAAAACTTTTTAAAAACATTGCCAGTAAAATTTTGGAGAAGTTCATATCCAATCATTCCAAATGAAATGTACGTGATTGGCAATTTCCATTTGAAAATGAAACATGATTGACAATTATAAGCTGGTTACAAAAGCAAAAGATCTATTGAAGTAAACATGATCTGCACATTTGGTTTGTCTTCAATAAATTCAAACAAAACATTAGACAAACACAAACATCCAATCAGAAAGAGAGGGAAACGAAATCAAAATATATCATACATTCATTTGCTGAAAACACAAACATCCAATTGATATACCAACATACGAAAACCCAAATATATGATAAGTAATAATGCTAAGCAACTTTTGGCCTTCACTACATATTCTCAAAAAAATACATGTCCAATAATCCGATATACCCATTATTTTGCACAAATTCATATCGAAATACAAAATGAAATATCAATTGAAAATGCAAAATCTACATATAAATTATATAAACAATTACACAAAATTCAAAGAGGATTCAATCCCATTTTCAAATCGAATGGGATAAATATCTGTTAAACACAAATCCAAACAGATAAAAAAAAAACCATAACAAAATAAAAATTTGTTAGATTAATCCAATATATATATATATATATTTATATATCTTCTCTATATATTAATCCAAAATCCTCCTATCATATGTGTTTGTTTCTCACGCTTCGTTAGATTTCGAAAAAAATTTGGTGCTTTGCTGTCATCCGAGCCTAATATTCACCTAATTTAATATTTTTACTTTTATTATATTTTACATAATTTAATACTTTCCTAATATTATATTTTGTCTAATTCAATATTTTTTTTTTATTTCATGTTATCTAATTTAATATTTTTTTGAACATATTTTTCCCAATTCAATATTTTACTTTCATTCTTCTAATATAAAAATATAAATAATTTATAACTAATTAGAAAAAATCTATATAAGTTTAATTAATCTTTATTACAATAAAAGTTGAAATAACTTTATTATAATTTTAAATATTTATTTAAAAAAAATACGAGTTATATAAAATTATTACAAAAGAAAAATAAATATAAATATAGACATAGATTTTAAATATATATATATATATGACTTGGTAGACTAACTTTAATTTTGGAATTCTAACTATTCTATATAGGTCAGTTAAGAGTTATTTGTAATAATCTAAGTATTAGCAATGAGTTCAATCTAAACATTAAAATATAAAATTATTTAATAATAATTAATTAATATTGATGAGACACCAATACAAAATGATATTTTTTCGAATTTTCTAAGTATGTAACTAATAAGTATTAACGAATTTAATCTAAATATTAAAATATAAATTTATTTTATAATAATTAATTAGTGGAGATTAGAAATAAGTTGAGAATGTGACATCTTTTAAATTTTTCTAAATATGTAAATAAAATTATTAACGAGTTTAATATAAAATATTATAATATAAAACTATTTAATAATACAAGTAATTAATAAATAAATTAGACATGTAGAAGACACTGGTTGAGAGTACATCTTTTAAATTTTTTTATTTTACATTTAAAATTCTATAATTATCAAAAATATTTTTTATATTTTCTTTTAATAATCCCGTGTAATACACGTGTGTTAAACTATTTTATATATTTATTTATATATATATATATATATAATTTAACCATTAACCAACCCTAACCTTTATCTTGACCTATACTATTGAACAAATATTTGAATTCACTCGAAATACAATTCATATATATATATATGAATTGTATCTTGACCTATACTACTGAGCAAATATTTTTTTAAAATATTTGCTCAGTAGTACAGGTCAGGATAAAGGTTAGGGTTGGTTAATTGTCAAATTTTCACTCATTAAGCGAAAACATAGGCCAACTCAACACTAATGAGGTAAAACGACAGTAAATCCGAAGGAGAATATCGTTGGCCCCATTATCGATCAAGAAAATATTCAGGCCCAAGATTTTCTTATTTGAACTAATTCAATTTTTTTTGGCACTACTATAGTTAAGAGAAAGGGTTGGTTAATTGTCAAATTTCTACTCATTAAGCTACAATACAGCTACCTTTTAAATCCTTTTTCTAGAAAACAAAGAAAATTTTGTAACTACGTATTAAAGTTTTTTCATGACCTATTTCAGTAAATCTATATGCTTATGATGTCCGCCCGCAAATCAAGGCGGATGTTGTTAGGGGTGTCCACATACATGGAATTTAGTGGGATTTGTTTTTTATCAATTCATTCTTTTAATTTTGCTTTTAAGAAAATATCAAACATATCATTAAATATTGCGGCAATTTAAAAATTTAGAGTTTAGGGTTTACTTTTCCATTTTAGGGTTTAGTTTTACATTTTAGAGTTTAGTTTTTCATTTTTAGGGTTTAATATTTCATTTTAAGGTTTAATTTTTTTATTTTTTTAATTTAATTTTCCATTTTATTTCTATCATTCTACCAGTTATATGTGATGATATGTGTCAGTTATATGTGATGATATGCGATAGAAATTTAGAATTTAGAGTTTAATATTCAATTTTAGGGTTTAGTTTTTATTTTAGGGATTAATTTTTTATTTTTAGGGTTTAATTTATTGTTTTAGGTTTAATTTTTTAAATTTAGGATTTTAAATTTTAGATTTAGAATTTCAATTACTTGTGATGATATGTATCTGTTATATGTGATAATATGTACCAATTATATACGATGACAAATTAAATTACAGGTGCACCTTATAAGGTGCACCTGGGTCCATGGTATACTGTCCCAAATATTGCTGGAAATAATCAATAAGGATAGATAATAATATCCTATATTTAATTAATATTGATTTACAGACATACAAAAGTTAAATCAAAGTTGAATATAACTAGTAGATACCAAAAAAACAAAAACCAGTGTTTCATAAATTTCGTATAAAAGAAATTGATATCAAATTGATTGTTAATTTTCATTAAAGACCCTAGATTGCATATGATAGTAGCGAGATTAGATCTTTTCAGCGGATACAAAACTCCATGCGAAGAAAACATAATCTCATCTCCGATGAAGGGAGCAAGACATAATAATAATAATAATAATAATAATAATAATAATAATAATAATAATAATGGTTCCCCATCCTACATATTGGTGGGATTTCTAATTCTATGGCAAATTAGGTATATTTAGTTTGGATTAGGGTCATTAATTTAAATTTTAATTGATTTTATGAAAATTGAAATTTGTCAATCATTCCTTGAATTTCATTGATTTTTTTACAAATTGATTTGAATGTTTCTTTTTTGAATTTAAAGTTATAATTATATAGTATTGATTCGACATAATTTTAAAAGATAAATGACAATTTTCATTAAAGGAAAGTTGCAAAGGCTGCTGAGCTATGAAAGTGATAGAATTGTTTTTGCTTCATTACAGATGATGAATACAATAAACACTTAGTACAAAATATAACCATTTTACAACAGACATTCTAGAACCTCTCAGTCCGATGGCATTTTCATAATAAAAAAGTCACATGCTAGAACGACTTATACAATATATGTTCTAAATAATCCGAGTCTGTTCATATTTAGAACGTCTTTACAAAAAACGTTCTGGTATATTTGATATCTAGAACTTGTTTATAAAAGACGTTCTGGTAAATTAAATATCTAGAGCATATATTTTAAATACATTCTGGTATATGCAATTATTTAGAATTTATTTTGAAAATGCGTTCTAGTATATCATATTATTTAGAACGCCTTTCCTAAAGATGTTATGGAATGTAATAAAAAGAATTTACTTTGTCTCCAAAAAAAAAAAAAAAAAGAATCCCATCTGTTTGCCCTAGCCCTCCATTCCTCTCCTCCGATCCATATGCATCTCTCAAATAACATATCCCTCGGTTCTCCCTGGTTCTCGCCTTTATCCCGCCATTCAAGCCAAATGCGCAAATCTGTTTTACGAAGAAGAAGATAGAAACAAATTAGAGTTATCTACGAGGTTTTTTGCTGCTAGACGCCTAAACCATTGTTGAGCCCTCAGCTCAGTGATTTTTCGTCCCTCTAGTAAGGAATTACACAAATATTTCATACACACATACATCTCACAAACACATACATAAACTCACTATAAATGTAGTCGGTATTTCAAACTACGCTATTTTGGGGTTCGATTGATTTCGGGGTTCGATTGATTTTGGGTTTCGGTTTTTAGGTACGCTCTCGGATCTATGCTATTTTGTTTCGTTCTTTAACCTATGTTTTATGTTGTCTAATTGTTGAAAACACTGAGAAGGACCGAGAATTTTTTTAGATGTTGTAGACATTTACAAGGTTTGGATAAATTTGGTTAAAAATGAAAGGGGGTGAAAGTAGTATAATGTACCTGACCTGTTGATTCCTTTTTTTGTAATCTTGTAGTCGATTTCATGTTTGATGAAACTCGAATTTGTTTTGTTTGCTTGAGTGGTTGTTCTTGTGATTCCAGGTGTAGTATGGTTAGGTGGACTTAGCTCGTCCAGTTCAATTTGAAACACTGTTGTTGAATTTATTAGCTAACTTTACTTACAACCACAAATTTAGGTCTTTTTTTTTAATTATTTTTCTTAGCATTGTGCAGATTGTATTGTTCTGTTTTGAACGTTCAGATTGAGATCTTTGTTTTTCTTTGTTATTGTTTGTCTAAAGGAATATAATTGAGAGTCAAGAAATTGTTCATTGAAATCAAACTCATTTCTTATGTATGCACATGCACACAATTTGACTTGAAACTGAGTTTCAGTGAAACGGGGTTACATAATACTTTTGGTTTCTTCTGTATACACTTCGCACTTTGCTTCTTGAAATCCGTCGAGATTGAAATTCGAGAATGCTATATTTAGATATTTATCGTGCTTGTAATTCATTAGTTGCTTCTACTTGCAGGTTTAATAACGTAAAATATCACCTATGTCATTAACCACAATGACATCGGGCAATGATGAGTAGTAGCAGCAAAGACGAGCAACAACTACAGAGGCGACAGAGGCTCATTGGTTCAGTATGGGGTTGGGTTCAGGTTTGGGTCAGATGGTTGGGTTCGAACTGACGACGACGCTAATTTCATAGCTCAGTTCTTGTTTCGGCTTGTTCTCCGATTTAAGACTGGTCACGGTTTCTCATGGTGGGTTTTTCCTTTTTTTTCGATTTTTTTCTTGTGTGAAAAAATATTATGTTGATTTCTTATACAGACCAATTCTGTTTTAAAAAATTGGGAGTTCCATTCTATTGATTTTTATTATGGTTGATTTTTTCCTTCTACTTATACCATCTCCATCTTTTTACTGTTTGGCTTGATTATCGATCAAACATATGTAATAACAGGCTCAGTAAACACAATAAAGATGAGATTTTAAAGAAAGCAGAAAAAGATTTAGCTGTTGCGATGAATCAACATATATCTTGTATAGTGAAAGAGTTTCAAGGAACAAACTTTTGGAAGCTAAGACGAGCCTATTCTCTAGGGGTATTACCATAAATTTTCCATTTCCTTCTTAAGTTTGCAAGGATTTGAAACGTCAGTTGTGTGTTATTTAATATTTTTTTCTTTTGCTTGTACGTTTAGGTTCAAGAATATATTGAAGCTGCTACGTTCTGCAATATTCGTAAGAACGGGACTCTTTTGAGCCTCGATGAGATAAATGTTCCGTTGTTAACTCTAAGTGACCCGTCCGTGAAGCCTTTGCAGAATAATGTGCTCGGCTATCTCTTAGGGGTAATTTCCAAAATTTTTGTAGGCTTAGGGAGTGTTTGGAAATAAAATTAAATTTGAAGTAGTAAAAGAGAGTGTTTGATGAATAAGTTATAAAATTGCTTTTAGAATCAAAAGGAAATTTTGGCATTTGAGAATACTGAAAATATATTATTTATTTTTGCTTTTTTCAGCCAGAAGTTGATAATCGCTTATTCTTTTAGTGGTTTCAAGCACTCCCTTAATCGCGCAGTAAATATTTTAGGCTCTAACACTTATAATACCAAAATATTTCATTTGATATACGTCTGACACCTATTATATTATTACTGATTCTTCTTTTTCAGATTTTTGACTTGACTGGAGAGCTGATGAGGTTGGCCATCGGTAGGATATCAGATGGTGAACTAGAATTTGCTCAAAAAATTTGCAGATTTGTGCGTGAAATCTATATAGATTTGGAATGGTGAGAACGATAAGTCTGATGACGATCCGTGTAAAAGAAGTACTAATCTGAGATAAGGTTTGAGATGATCCTTAACCCCCAAATTATACAAACTTAATCAATATATTTGCTTCTGAAAAATGTAAGAAGGTAATATTTAGGGGAATACATGTATTTCAGAAGCAAATCTGACTAAGCCTCATCTGAAAAATGTAGGAAGGTAATATTCTTCTTTTTCTTAATTACTTATTAAGTTTTCAGCATTATTATTTGTTAATATGATAGTCAGATTAATAAATATTTTTTATGGCAATTTATTAGGTGGACCTGGATGCACCTTGCTAGGTGCACTATGTTTTACATGATGATATCTGATAGTTATACGTGATGATATCTGACAGTTATACGTGATGATAAGTGGTAGTTATACGTGATGATATGTGTCAAAAATTTAGAGTTTAGGGTTTACTTTTCCATTTTAGGGTTTAATTTTACATTTTAGGGTTTAGTTTTACATTTTTAGGGTTTAATATTTCATTTTAAGGTTTAGTTTTTTATTTTTTAATTTAATTTTCCATTTTATTTCTATCATTCTGCCAGTTATATGTGATGATATGTGTCAGTTATATGTGATGATATGCGTCAGTTATATGTGATGATATGCGATAGAAATTTAGGATTTAGAGTTTAATATTCAATTTCAGGGTTTATTTTTTTATTTTAGCGATTAATTTTCCATTTTTAGGGTTTAATTTTTTGTTTTAGGTTTATTTTTCTAATTTTAGGATTTTAAATTTTAGATTTAAATTTCAATTACTTGTGATGATATGTACCAGTTATATGTGATGATATGTACCAGTTATATACCATGATAAATTAAATTACTGGTGCACCTTATAAGGTGCACCTGGGTCCATGGTATACTGTTCCATTTTTTATGAGATATAAGTTCAAAGTTTGTTGTAGCGGCATCTTTAAGAAGGTTTAACTAATTTTTAGTCTCTGCTTTGTTTTCACTAAATTGATAATTCTTTTTTAATGTTACTTGTGTACACTTTATTAATTGGTTAGTATAATATTTTGTTGGTGCAAGTTTCATTCACTAAAGAAGTTAGACGAGAGAAAATGATGTTTCTGGAAATGACATAGGAGAACAAGCCTCATCTCGACTCCCGTGTACAAAAATAATAATTCTTTGGCATCTGAAACACTTGTTAAACTTGGTACTAAGTTATGAAATTGGGAAGTCATATTTTCATTTTTTATAGTATTTTGAATCGAACTTTTTGCACTTACTTTTTTATTAGAAAAGTTCATTCGCAAGAGAATGCAATTGTAAGTGGTAAGTTTGACTCGAGTCGAATCTCTCGAGAAAGACTAATCGGAAGTAATTCTCGTGTTTGATTCACCAATGAGAAAACAACGAAAGAAACTATGCTGAACACATGGTCAAATTCTTATTTTTAAAGTTTTAGTAACCAATACAATGATTTAAATGATGAGAAACAAAATTGACAACTTTTAAAAGATTAATAAAACGGGGGTCTAGGGCTTTAGAATCGTCTCCACGATCAATTGACATTTGATCGAACATTTAATCTATGAGTTGGGGTTGTCAACCCAACTTGTAGATTAAATACCCAACAATGCCAATTGATTGTTCTAAACTCATCTAAGCACTAGACCCATAAATTCTAACCAACATTCATCAAGAAATCCAATAACATAAATATAAAACAAGCATGAACATGATTAAAGATAAAAAGTTTGAAAGAAATCAATAATGGAAAAATGAAATTTGAATAACAATAATTATTATCATATGAATTCCTAACAATTATATAACATAAAACCATGAGAAATGTAAGAAACACAACTACGAATCAAGAACGTCACAAACCCAAGAAGAAGACTCATAATCAAAGCAAATAAGAAATTAGAATAATAAAAGCAAGGAAATGAAAGCTTACCAATAAACAATGGAGAGTTTCATCCTTCCAACAAGAAACTACAGGAATTAAGATCAAGTTCTCATTAATAATTGAGCAATGCCTAAAATACATACGTTATTTAAACTAAAAAGTTGAAAATAAGCATGAAGAAAGTGGAGAAAAATGAAGAGGAAATAGGAACAATGTTTGGCTGTCAAACGCTACGGGGTTCAAGAACTTTCAACTACGAGTAAAAAGGTTATATTTATAAGGGTGAAAGTGTGGGCAAAATATTCATTTTCCCAAAATAGCCAAAATTGGCCTGACCACCGATGCTGGAAAATAGCCCCATCGATGGCGCGTCGATGGTATGTCGACTGAGCGTTGATGGCGCGTCGATCTGTGGTTTTGCTTCGCGGGCCCGAGTCGTGTTTTTATTAAATTGAGCCAGTTGTTATCCTCGGGAATGTTCTTAGGCCTGATCGACTACCCTAAAATAAAGAAAATCAAAATAACATAAAAATATACAAAAAGTAGAAGAGAAATACGAAAAACACTAATAAGACAACAAACAATATGAAAATGGAAAATAAGAAAAAATGGGATGAAATACAACTAAAACCTGGCTAAAGCAGACAAGATACAAAAACATATAAAATCCACACACAAATATGTACAAATCAACTCCCCCACACTTAGCTTTTTGCTTGTTCTCAAGCAAAACCGAGCTTAGACATAAACAAGGAAAATATAACCACCCACTGAACTAAACACTAGTGCATTCGAATGATGATTCGAAGAGTTATGCATTAAATCAATTAGAAACTCAACTAAAAAGACGACACGATATGTTGAGATAAGAGGTTTAGAATCCCTTCCGAACACCTAAAAGTAATATGTTGCCCTTCATGCCGTCCCCCACCCATGCCTCGGCCAAGATCTATTCACGTTCAAACCACTAAGTCGGCACTCTACTAGCCCAATTCTATGCACCTCTTTAACAATAACATCTAAAAATTAAAAAAAAATGCGTACAAGGGTTGCACGACTTATTATATACACATCACTTGTACAAGAATTTCTCTTCTTGTATCATTTTTTTTCTTTTTATTTTGTTCTCTCTCTCTCTCTCTCTCTTTCTTTTTTTTATTTTTTTTATTTTTGATTAGTACCCATAAAGTCAAGGTACTAGACGAACACGATATTTACAAGGCATTTGGAAATGGGGCTAGTAGAGAGTATTTTACTCTCGAAAATCGCACAAATAAAATAAGGTCAAAACATTTCACAGGTTTCCCACAATTACACAAATGTCGAATGAAAGTCTAAACAACCTAACTAAAGTGTCTAACCACATCTCTTCGTCAAGGTTCCAACAAATATAAAATCATACGACTCAAATCATACACAAGCAAGCATTCAAAAAAGTTACTCAACAAGGACAAAAAACCCCCACACATAAACCATGCAATGCCCACATTGCACATAAAATAAGATAAAATACGGTAAAAGGTGAGAGAGAGGGATACATCTCTAAAGTCGCACTTGTGATGATGAGTCGAGCGTGAAGTGACATCCAATGGGCTGTCGTGTTGAGAGAAACCTACAAAAATGAGGAAGAAACATTTTTGAAAAATCTTGAAATAGCAAATTTTCTGAATTTTTGTACTTTTTTTAGGACCGGGTTAAAGTGAGCATGTCGGATTTGTGTTGAAGGGCCCATCGATCGACGGTCGGATTAGTGAGTTTTGTCAACCCTGGCATCGATCGATGGACCATCGACGGGTTAGACAGAGAGTTCCGTCGATAATGACGTTGATCGACAAACCATTGACGGGGTGGACATAGAGTCTTGGTCGACGTTGCGTCGACTCACTCGTCGATCGATGGGTACTTCATTGACCCTTGTTTTTACCCTCTTGACCACCATTTTTTAGCAGAACTTCAGATCTTTTGAAAATGCCTCCGGGGGTACATAAACTGGCCTCAAACTTCGGAAAATCTTCCCAAAATATCATAAATAAGTAAAAATAAAAGCAAGAACTTGAGTTGTCTCCCAAGAAGTGCTTGTTTAATGTCTGAAGCTCAACGACTTATATGAGGGATGTTATTTGGGATCCAAGAATAGGCGACGATCATTCCAAGCTTTAGTATTCTCCAAAAGAAAGAACGGGCGATGAAAATCACCAAGGCGGGTACGACAAGCGAGTTATAGGAATAAAGAAGTGAAAGCTTCAACACGCTTTGGAGGTTGGAAATGCGAGTACTCGATCACGAAGAAGAGATCAAAAGTTAATTGGATCGTGGAGCGATGTTCGGTCACCAAAATAACTAATAAATCCGTCGAACAAATGGAACGACTATCAACCAATCCAAGCTCTCTCGTTTCCTCGATCACCACCTTAACACTTTCAAAAACATGTAATGCCATATCCGGACTTAGGAGAGGGCAATCGGGCTCCTTATCAACTATCTCTTCCACCACTTCAAAGTTAATTTTCAATAATGCATTGGGCAAAATGAAATGAGGCTCAATAAACTCACCCTCCTCCAAAACCGGCACCACAACTCCACAATCCTCACAAAGATCAAGTAAGCTCGAGTCTCCAACATCCTCCAGGATCTCCAACGGCCACACCCCTACACTCTTGTCCAAAACTTCATCAAAAAGCATAAGAGGGGCGATGCACTCAAGCAAATCCTCAATAACCACCTCTTTATACACCCCTCCCGAATGAGCGTTCAAGATCGAATCACCAAAATCCAAGGTGGGGTCCACCAAATCAAATATTGGCACCTCATCTAAACAAGGTCGGTTTACCTCATCACGCGCTTCATGAGCTTTCATTGGTGGAGTGGGTATGGCGTGGTGGTTGTAACATGGATTATAACACGAAGGGGATAAGAGATAATAATCATAACTCAGATTATAAGAATATGATTCGCGAGGAGCATATGAATCACTATATCTCGAATCATGATAATTGGTAGGGGGAACAATTGGCATGAAACTCGAATCATAGGAATTTGATGTAGGTAGAGAACAACTAAATATCGGATGATGAAAATCATGTGGCGGGGCATGAGGGCCAAAACAAGGGTCGTTGTGATCGGGTGGAGCATATGGATCATTGGGGCTCGAATTGTATGAATTTGAAGACAAAAAACATTGATCGCTCCATTAATGGTCTGGAGGTTCGGATTGAGGGGAATAGAATGTCCCCATTAACCAATCGTAGACTTCCTCCCATATTTTCAAGGAGTCGGGCTTTAAATTTTTCAACCATGTTCTTGCCCAATCCTTTAACGTGTAGACAAAAAGTCGCATCTTCACTTGATACTTTGTAAGGTCATGAAGAGGGAAAGTTCGGGTGATGGCATTGTACTCTCGATTGAACTTAAGCGGATCCTCGTTCGGAAGACCTTGGGAAATCAGGAGTTGTTTAGAGTACAAAACATCAAAATCATACTCCTACATTGTGGGGCTCAATAGAATAACCGGTCGAGGGGCACGACTAGTGTACGGATCGCCATGCGGTGGAGATGCTTAATAGTTCGACATTCTCTCTTCTTTTTTCTTTTTTTAATGGTTCATTGAATCTTGGGCCTCAATGGATGCGGTTGAGGTTGTAGGGGAGCCTTGCATACACAACACTCAACACACGAGATTAAATGTACCGACGGAAGATAACAAAAACAATTAATAAGAAAAATCATAAACAAACACTATACACAAGCAAAACAAATAAAAACACAAACAAAGGTCACGAAGAGCACATACAAAAATCACAACCTTCCTGGCAACGATGCCAAATTTTGAATCGAACTTTTTGCACTTACTTTTTTATTAGAAAAGTTCATCCACAAGAGAACGGAGCAATTGTAAAAGGTAAGTTTGACTCGAGTCGAATATCTCGAGGAAGATAAATCGGAAGTAATTCTCGTGTTTGATTCAACAATGAGAAAACAACGAAAGAAACTACGCTAAACACGTGGTCAAATTCATATTTTTAAAATTGTAGTAACCAAGACAATGATTTAAATGATGAGAAACAAAATCAACAACTTTGAAAAGACTAATAAAACGGGGATCTAGAGACTCTAGAATCGTCTCCACGATCAATTGACATTTGATCCAACATTTAATCTATGAGTTGGGGTTGTCAACCCAACTTGTAGATTAAATACCCAACAATGCCAATTGATGGTTTTAAACTCATCTAAGCACTAGACCCATAAATTCTAACCAACAATCATCAAGAAATCCAATAACATAAACATAAAACAAGCATGAACATGATTAAAGATAAAAAGCTTGAAAGAAATCAACAATGGAAAAATGAAAGAAAACTACGAATCAAGAACGTCACAAACCATGAGAAATGCAAGAAACACAACTACGAATCAAGAACGTCACAAACCCAACAAGAAAACTCATAATCAAATCAAACAAGAAATTAGAATAATAAAAGCAAGGAAATCAAAGCTTACCAATAAACAATGGAGAGTTTCATCGTTCCAACAAGAAGCTACGGGAATTAAGATCAAGTTATCATCAATAATCGAGCAATGCCTAAAAATCCATATGTTATTTAAACTAAAAAGCTGAAAATATGCATGAAGAAAGTGGAGAAAAATGAAGAGGAAATAGGAACAATGTTTGGGCTGTCAAACGCTAAGGGGTTCATGAAATTTCAATTACGAGAAATAAAGGTTATATTTATATGGGTGAAAGTGTGGGCAAAATAGTCATTTTGCCCAAATAGCCAAAATTGGCTTGGCCACCGATGCTAGAAAATAGCCCCATCGATGGTGCATTGATGGCGTGTCGACTTGGAGTCAACGGTGCATCGATTGAGCATCGATGGTGCATCGATCAATGGTTGTGCTTCGCGGGTCTGAGTCGTGTTTTTGTTAAATCGAGCCAGTTGTGATCCTCAGGAACGTTCTTAGGCTCTATCGACTACCCTAAAGTAAAGAAAAGTAAAATAACATAAAAATCTACAAAAAGTAACAGAGAAATACAAAAAACACGAAAAAGACGACAGACGCTACGAAAATGCAAAATAAGGAAAAAGGGGATGAAATACAACTAAAACCTGACACACAAGATAGGGGTGTTGCCATTGGAGGTCCCGGAGGATGTTGGGGATTTGAGCTTACTTTCTCTTTATGAGGATGGCGGAGTTGTGGTGCCGGTTTTGGAGGAGGTTGAGTTAATTGAGCCTCGTTCTGTTCCGCCCGATGCATTGTTGAAACTTAACTTTGAGGTGGTGGAAGAGAGAGTCGAGCAGGAGCCCGGTCACCCTCTCCTAAGCCTGATATGGCATTACATATTTTTTAGAGCATTGAGGTGGTTATCGAGGAAATGAAAGAGCTTGGATTGGTTGATGGTCATTCTGTTTGTTCGATGGATTCGTAGTTATTCCGGTGACCGAGCATCGCTCCACATTACGATTAACTTTCTGTGTCTTCTTGGTGATCAACTACTCTCATTTACGACCTCCAAAGTGAGTTGAAGTTTTCATTTCTCTTATCATAAAACTTGCTTAACGTGCCCGCCTTGGTGATTTTCATCATCCGTTCTTAATTTTGGAGAATACTAAGGTTTAGCATGATCATCACCTATTCTTGGATCCCGGATAACGTCCCTCATATAAGTTGTCGAGATTTAGACGTTAAACAATCGTATTTTGGGAGGCAACCCTCTTTTCTCTTATTTTTGATATTTTGGGAGGATTGATCGAAGCTTGAGGCCCGTTTATGCATACCAGGAGGCATACTTTGAAGGATCAAAGGATTTGCTCGAGGAATGATGTTCAAAGGAGCGAAAATGAGGCCCTACAAAAAATTTCGTCGATCGACGCATACACCGATGTTCAATCGAAGAATTATTTTAGCCTATGTCGGTAGCCCGTCAATAATTTGTCAATCGATGCAACACTCTTTGTTGATCACATCGATGGCCCATTGATCGATGCCCCTATCAACGCTTACTCTCTATCGAACTCGTCGATGGGCCATCGATCGACACTCATGTCGACGAGAACTCTTTGTCCAACCCGTCGATGGGTCATCGATCGATGCCCTTGTCGACACCGACCTAGACTTAGCCTGCTCACTAAGACCCGTTCGAAAAAAATGAGTAGAAAAGATTAAAAAGATTAGCTATTTCAAAAAATTTCAAAAATGTTTCTTCCTCTTTTTTATCTTGTTTTCAAATAAAAATTACAAAAACACTTGAAATAATAATAATAATAATAATAATAAATAAGTAAATAAATAAATAATTTCAAATTTCTTATTCCTTTGTACATTTTTTTGTTTGTATTTTTATTCGAGTCTTTTGGTCTCTCGTGTTCTTTCAAGAAAAAATGAAAATTTCTAAAAATACAAAAATATTTTTCTTTTAAACATTTTGATATTTTTATTTTTATGTTCGAGTCTTTTATGTTTATTTTTCCCCACTTACCCATTTTTGGAGGTTCCTCTCGACTCCACTGCCCGTTCGATGTAACTTCACGCTTGACTCGTCATCATAAGCGCAACTATAGGGACGTATCTCTCTCTTTTCTCTTTTACAACACTTTATCTTATTTTATGTGCAATGTGAGCATTGCATGGTTTAAGTGTGGGGTTTTTTTCCTAGTTTAGTAGTTTTTTTCATATGCTTGCTTGTGTATATGATTTGATTCATGTGGATTGATATTTTAACGAAGTGACGTGGTTAGATGCTTTGGTGAGGTTGTTTAGACTTTTGTTCGACATTAGAGTAATTGTGGGGTATGAAGTGTAGGAAACTTATGCAGTGTTTTGACATAGTAATATTCGGGCAATTCATTCCGAGAGTCGAATGCTCTCTACTAGCCCCATTTTTAAATTCCCTCTATAGGAACTTTTGTAAATTTTATATTTTATTTTTGGAGACGTTAAGAACTCCATGTGCTTATCGAAAAATATTGTAAGTTGCATTTAGTAAAAAGAGATTGGAGTCAATGAACTATTATTTTTGAGTTGTAAATATCTTGTTCGTCTAGTACCTCGCCTTTTTGGGTACTTATCAAAAAGAAAGAGAGAAAGAAGAAAATGTTACAAGAAGAGAAATCCTTGTACAAGTGATGTGTATATAATAAGTCGGGCAACCCTTGTACGCATTTTTATTTTTACTTCTTTGATTTTATTGTTAAAGAGGTGCAAAGATGGTTGGGCTAGTAGGGTTCCGACTTAATGGTTCGAGCGTGAATAGATCTTGGCCGAGGCATGGATGGGGGACATGCATGAAGAGAAACACATTACGTTTAGGCATTCAGAAGGAGATCTAAACCTCTTATCTCAACGTATCGTGTCGTCTTTTTTGTTAAGTTTTCAATTGATTTAATGCATAACTTCTCGAATCATTTGAATGCATTTGATATTAGTTCATTGGGTAGTTAGATGTTTGTTGTCTATGTCTAGGCTCGGTTTTACTTGAGTACAAGAAAAAAGCTAAGTGTGGAGGAGTTGATTTGTACATATTTTTGTGTAATTTCCGTATGTTTTTGTGTCTTATTTTGTGTGCTTCAGTCGGTTTTTAGTCGTATTTTGCCTCATTTTTCCTTATTTTTCGTTTTCATAGAATTTTTCATCTTTTTAATACTTTTTGTATTATTCTCTTAATTTTTACAAATTTTTATGTTATTTTGATTTTTAATACTTTTTTTATTATTCTCTTACTTTTTTATAAGTTTTCATGTTATTTTTCTTTTGTTTTATTTATTTAGTAGTCGATCAAGACTAAGAGCGTTCACGAGGATCACAACTGGCTCGATTTGACAGAAATACGACTCAAACTCGTGAAGCACAACTATCGATTGATGGGTTATCGACACTAAATCGACGCGTTGTCGACGCCCAGTCGACGTGCCATTGACGGGTCCATTTCCAACATCGGTGGTCAGGACTTTTTTGGCCATTTTGGGCAAGAGAACTGTTTACCCACACTTTCACCGCTATAAATATAACCCTTGTTCTTAGAAATCGGAGCTCTTGAACCCCCACAGGGTTTGGATGCCCAAATATTGTTCCTTTTCCTCTTAATTTTTTCGACTTTCTTCATTCAATTTTTAGCTCTTTTTAGTTTTTAGTAAATTATAGATTTTTTAGAACTGCTTGGATTTTGGACGTAAGATTAATCTTAATTCCTGTATTTCCTCGTTCGAATGATGAAACTCTCCATTGTTTATTAGTAAGCTTTCATTTCCTTTCTTTTATTATTCTAATTTCTTGTTTGCTTTGATTATGAGTTTTCTTGTTGGGTTTGTGATGTTCTTAATTCGTAGTTGTTTTTCTTGCATTTCTCATGGTTTTATGTTATATAATTGTTAGAAATTCATATGGTAATAATTGTTGTTCTTCAAAGTTCATTTTCCATTGTTGTCTTCTACCAAGATTTTTGTTTCTTTAATAATGTTTATGCTGGCGTTAAGTTTAAATTGCTGCATTTCTTGATGATTGTTGTTTAGAATTCTTGGGTCTAGTGCTTAGATGATTTTAGAACCATAAATTGGTATTATTGGGCGTTTAATTTAAAATTTGGGATTGACAACCCCAACTCGTAGATTAAGTGTTCGATCAAATGCCAATTGACCGTGGAGATGATTTTAAAGCCCTAGACCCATGTTTTAATAATCTTTTCAAAGTTGTCGATTTTGTTTCTCATCATTTAAATCACCTTCTTGGATATTTCAAATTTACAAATCAAAATTTGATCACGTGTTTAGAATAGCTTTTCATTGTTTTCTCATTCGTGAATCAAACAAGAAAATTGCTTCCGATTAGTCTTCCTCGAGAGATTCGACTCGAGTCAAGCTTTCTACTTACAATTGCTCCATAATCTTGCGGATGAACTTTTCTAATAAAAAAGTAAGTGTAAAAAGTTCGATTCAGAATTTGGCGTCGTTACCGAGGAAGGCTAAAGGTTGTGGTTTTGTGTTTTCTCTTGTTGACCTTTGTTTGTGTTTTTTTGGTTTTATTTTTTTTGGTTTGTGTATAGTGTTTGTTTGTAATTTTTCTTTATATTTGTTTTTGTTATCTTCCGCCAGTACATTTAATCTTATGTGTTAAGTGTTGTGTATGGAAGGTACCTCGACGACCTCAACCACATCCCTTGAGACACGAGATTCAACGAACCATTCCAAAAAAAGGGAGATTGTTGATGTATCGATCGAGCATCTCAACTGTATGGAAACCCGAATGCTTCTCATGCCCCTCGACCAGTCATTCAATTGAGCCCCACAATACAAGAGCACAATCTTGACGATTTCTACTTCGAACAACTCCCAATTCTTCATAGACTCCTGAGTGAGGATCCACTTAAGTTTATCCAATAGTACGATGCCATCACACGAATGATTTGATTCGTATGGATTGATATTTATTGGAACCTTGACGAAGTGATGTGGTTAGATGATTTGGTTAGGTTGTTTAGACTTTCGTTCGGCATTAGTGTAATTGTGGGGCATGAAGGGTAGGGAACCTATATGAAGTGTTTTGACCTAGTTCTATTAGTACAATTCATTCCGAGAGTTGAATACTCTCTACTAGTCCCATTTTCAAATGCCCTGTATATGAATTTTTGTAAATTTTTTATTTTACTTTTGGAGACGTTAAAAACTCCACGTGTTTATCGAGAAATATTGCAAGTTGTATTTAGCAACAAGAGATTGGAGTCAATGAACTCTCATTTTTGAGTTGTAAATATCTTGTTCGTCTAGTACCTTGCCTTTTGGGGAAAAAAAAAAAAAAGAGGGAGAAAGAAAAAAAATGGTACAAGAAGAGAAATCCTTGTACAAGTGATGCGTATATAATAAGTCGTCCAACCCTTGTACACATTTTTATTTTTACTTCTTAGATTTTATTGTTAAAGAAGTTCATATATGGTTGGGCTAGTAGGGTGCCGACTTAGTGGTTTGAGCGTAAATAGATCTTGGAGTTCTAAACCTCTTATCTCAACGTATTGTGTCATCTTTTTAGTTAAGTTTCCACTTGATTTAATGCATAACTCCTTGAATCATTTGAATGCATTAGATTTTAGTTCATTGGGTGGTTAGATGTCTCTTGTCTATGTCTAGGCTCGGTCTTACTTGATTACAAGCAAAAAGCTAAGTATAGGGGAGTTGATTTGACATATTTTTGTGTAATTTCCGTATGTTTTTGTGTCTTATTTTGTGTGCTTCATTCAGTTTTTAGCCGTATTTTGCCCCATTTTTCCTTATGTTATATTGATTTTCTTTATTTTAGAGTAGTCGATAAGGCCTAAGAGCATTCTCGAGAATCATAACTGGCTCAATTTGACAAAAACACAACTCGGGCTTGCGAAGCACAGCCATCGATCGATGCGCCATCAACGGCGCCATTCCCAACATTGGTGGTCAGGTTATTTTGGCCAAAAGGACTATTTTGCCCACACTTTCACCCCCTTGGGGTTTGGATGCCCAAGATTGTTCCTTTTCCTTTTCATTTTTCTCAACTTTCTTTATTCAATTTTAAGCTTTTTTTACTTTTTAGTAATTTATAGATTTTTTAGCATTGCTTAGATTTTTTAGAATTTCTTAGTAACAATGAGCAATTAATTACAAAAACAATATTAGTACAAACTATTGTAAATAGAAGTTCATGAGTTTTAATACTAGAACAAAATATAAGCATTAACTGGGGAAGAAAAATAAAAATTCAGTCCACACCCAAATAAATAATAATAATAATAATAACATCGCTTGGGGGAATTTTCTATTGTTTAGGACCAGATAGTTCGCATCATCAACCCTATCACCTTCTTCTTCACTTTATTCCTCATCGTCAACCCCATTAACATCATCATCGTTTTCACCATCGTTCGTAAATCATCCTCAAATACTTCTTCATCCTTTACCGCTTATTCGTCTACAACATTATCTCTATTATTTTCGTTGTTTCCAACTGCACTCCCGAAACCCGCTATTGAGATTCTGAAGTTCTCAATTACACTTGCACTCGTTACTTGAGGATCAACAAAGTCTTCATCAACAATAGCATCACCAGACGTATTTATAGAAGTTGTATGGTGTTGGTTCTTACCACTAGAACTTCTATTATTTCTTGTTTATTGCCTTTTTGATATGTCAATTGTTCTGGTTTTTGTCTGTTGATTGATGCTCTTTCTCTTGCTATCAACAAAGAATGCTTTATTATATACTCACAATAAATTGCTTAAAGTTAAATCAACAAATATTAAGATATATTAGATATGCAAATACCAGAATATAGAGGATTTCTATGGTGTCCAACCTGGCACCATCTTATGGTGCCAAAAAATGATTTAGCACCACTTGATTGGTTAGGTGGGTGGGGGGTCCACATCAGGTTGGTAGACACCTCACCCAACTTATGGCGCCCAATTGGGAGTCAAAGAATTCCTACAATAATATGTGTTCTTTGATATTTGTTCAAAGTACAGGCACATTTCAACACAAAAAAAGAAGCAATAACACTAATCATTAGAATAATATAAGTAGTAATCAACAATATAATCCACACACTCCACCCTCCCAATCAAACTCTATCAACATTTATAGCCCAAATCAAACTAACGACATAATCAATTGAATTGTCTAAGCTCACGCATTGGGAAAAGAAACAATATGAATGTATAATCTGAATTTGAAACTACTATGCAAAT
Organism: Phtheirospermum japonicum; assembly: GCA_014905375.1. NCBI lineage: Eukaryota > Viridiplantae > Streptophyta > Magnoliopsida > Lamiales > Orobanchaceae > Phtheirospermum > Phtheirospermum japonicum. Next base: position 86,971 of record BMAC01000617.1, on the reverse strand, counting down.
CAAAATACAAAATGATACGACACTAAAAATCCACGTATGATATGTGTTGGTATTTATGGTAAGCGACCTCATTTCTCGGAAGGAGCATTTCTTCTGAGAGGTGGGCGAGCTGGTTTGTAGAGTAGCGACCTGAAGTATGAGGATGAGTTCTCATATAGGGTCGCGACCTCCTATGCTTTTATTAGTTGGGATTTATCTGATAGCTCGATCCTAGGATTTATAAATATTAGGCCCGAATGGGCTAATATGGATGGTATTTTGGGGTCCCGACGAACTGCATTGAAGGAATCACAGTCCCAGGCCTATTCAGGTAATTTAAGCGAGAGATTCATTACTTATGGGAACTTAGCGTATAAGAGAAGTCCTAATTCTAAGTCAATCATGGTATTTATGAAATTGTAGTGGGAGTGTCAGAGGAACACAAGGTGATGAGCGCGTGGCTAACCATCACTATAGGCCAAAATGCAGGAGCCTACAAGCACCAACGGGCAATGACAGCTGTGCAAGGGAACAAGAAGGTGGCAACGAGCTGCATGTTCAAGCTTGTGACACTTGGATGATGCTGAACCGTTCAGATGATCTCAAGACAGCTGGCATGCATTGTGATCCTCAGAATACACCCTAAAACCCTAGCAGTAGGTTTATATATAAGGCATCTACTTGTATTGCTTTCATTATCCCAGAAAAATGTATGTTCGTTTTAAGGAATGAAAAATGACTTTCACCTTTATATTTAGCTTTCATTCTGCAAATTTCAGCTTTACATTTAATGTGCATTTTAGTATTTCTTTTCATGGTACCAGATCCATGTGATCCTGTTCTCATTAAATCCATTTTTATCCTCAAAAATCATCATAATGTCTGATACAGCTACTTCAAACACAAACAACACCAACACATCAAACCAAATCACCCTCATTCAACCAAACAGCCAGCTTATCTCAACCAAGCTGGATGAATCAAACTTTATTGTTTGGAAGAAGCAAGTAATAACAGCCATACGTTGATATGGTGTTGAGAGCTTCATCAATGGAGCCTCAGTTGCTACAGAAAAATTCATTCTTGATGAACAATCAGGTCAAACTACTTCAAATCAAGAATACCTATAATGGATGAGACAGGATCAGCTTTTAGCCTCTTGGTTAATGTCATCTCTATCTGAAGGAATCATGATTCTAATGGCTGGACTGAGCACATCAAAGGAGATCTGGGAAACCATAGAAGGAAATTTTGCTAGTCAATCCGCTGCCAAGGTTATGCAGTACAGACTGAAGCTGCAGACTCTAAAGAAAGGAACTTTGCCTATGAGAGAGTATTTGAACAAGATAAAGGGATGCTGTGATTTGCTTGCAGCTGTTGGAGAAAAGGTATCTGAACAAAACCAAATCCTGCATATCCTCACTGGCCTTGGTACAGAATATGACTCAGTTGTTGTTAATGTAACATCAAGATATCCCCCTCATTTTCTCTCAGAAGTTCACTCCTTGCTCCTTACTTATGAGTCTACGATGGAGATGAATCAAGGATCAGCTGTTAAATCTGAAGGATCACAGCACTTTGCCAACATTGTCACTCAGAACAATAAAGGTTACAGTCCAAACTTTGGACAAGGAAGAGGAGGTAGATACAGTAACAATCCATCAGGGGGAGGAACACACCTAGAGGAAGAGGAAGAGGTAGAAACAATAGGCCTCTTTGCCAGATTTTCCAAGGAGCTAGCCACACTGCTGATAAGTGTTGGTATAGATATGATAACCATAACAGCAACTGTCCATCTTCCTCTCAGCAAGTTGTTCAATATACAAAAAGGAATCAAGCCCTTAATTTTGTCTAAATGCCTGCATCAAGTGGTTATTCAGATGTGGGATCTGAGATGAGCTGGTTCCCTGATTCAGGAGCCTCAAACCATGTGACTAGTGAGCTGGAGAACCTCAATATTGCCTCTGAGTATCATGGAAACAATAAGCTCCAGATGGGAAATGGAGAAGGAGCAAACATTGCTCACTTTGGTAATTCTCTTCTTAAAAATCCTTATTCCATTAACTCTAAGGTTTTCATTCTCAAAAATCCACTTCATGTGCCTAACATCACTAGAAATCTCTTATCTGTCGCTCAATTTGCCAAAGATAATAGATTATTTTTTGAATTTCGTCCTTCTTTTTGTCTTGTCAAGGACCTAGCCACTCAAGAAGTCCTGCTCAAGGGCACACTTAAGGAGGATTGTACCAGTTCAACCTTCAAAATCACAAGATTGACAATAAAGTTCCTGCAGAACCATCCTCTCAATGTTTCTGTTTTTTTGTTAAAATAAATCAATGTTCCAACCTTGATCTTTGGCATCAAAGGCTTGGACGTATCAATCTTGATAATGTTCAGAGAGCTCTTAAGCATTGTAATATACCTTTCCAAGTTAATAAAAATTCCAGTTTATGTCAATCTTCTGTTCTTGCTAAAAGTCACCAGTTACCTTTCTCTAATTCTGAATCTGTCTATAATACTCCCTTTGAGCTTGATCATACTGACTTATGGGGCCCTTGTCATGTTATAACTGCTAATGGTTGTAGTTACTATGTAAGCTTCATAGATCATTATTCCAGGTTTACTTTGATATATTTGCTGAAAGCTAAGTCAGATGTATATGAGGCTTTTATCAGCTTTAAGGCCTTAGTTGAAAATCAGTTTGGAAAAAGGATCAAGATGGTTCAGAGTGATGGTGGAGGAGAGTATATTGCACTCAAAAGGTTCCTTCAAGACAATGGGATAACACACAGGATGTCCTGTGCCTACACCTCTCAACAGAATGGCTTGGCAGAGGGAAGGCACAAGGATATTGTAAACATGGGCTTATCTTTGCTAGCTGAATCAAACTTACCACTGAGTCTGTGAGGAGATGCCTTTGTAACAGCTACTTACCTTTAGAACAGAGTTCCCAGTAAACCATTGAAGTTCAAAACACCACTTGAGGTTCTTTATGGACGCAAACCAGATTACAAGAGGTTAAGAGTGTTTGGATGATTGTGTTACCCTCATTTGAGGCCCTACAACAGGCATAAGATGGAGTATAGATCATGTGCTGGAGTTTTTATTGGATATAGAAATCAATACAAAGGATACAAAGTTTTATTGCCAGACAAAAGGATAATAATCACAAGGAATGTACTGTTTAATGAAGAAGTTTTTCCTTACAAAAGGAAACTGAATGTAGAAGAGGTTGTTAACCACAAAGATCCCCTTGTGGTTCCTATGATACCCACAACACACAGTTATGATGGCTCAAATTTTAGTGGTTCAAAGAAAGGAAACACTGCAAATGAGAATCCCTCAGGACATAGTCCTTTCACCCATCAGTCACCATCATCCATTCAAACCTCACCTTCTACCATTCCTTCAGATGGCTCAAGGAGTAGTATTACAGCCATACCACTGTTTGTTCAAATGCCTCCACTTAATAATGATTCAGGGAGCTCAGATACACAAGGAATACATCAAGGACACCCCATGATCACAAGGTTAAAAATGGGAATTTACAAACCTAAAGCATACAACACTTCTGTCACAAAGGAAACTGAACCCTACACCTTGAATGAGGCTCTCAGCTCCAACAAATGGAAGCAAGCAATGCAAGAAGAGATATATTCTTTAATAAAAAATAATACTTGGCAGTTAGTGGAGTTGCCAAAAGGGAAAAACATAGTTGGAAGCAAGTGGATTTTTAAAATTAAAAGACATGCAGATGGGAAAATCTCCAAATACAGGGCAAGGTTAGTGGCACAAGGATACTCACAAATGCCTAATTTTGATTTCTCTGAGACTATTAGTCCTGTAGTTAAACACAATACCATAAGGATCATGCTCACCTTGGCAATCAACTTCTCCTGGAAAGTCAAACAATTAGATGTGAGCAATGCCTTCTTGAATGGGGAATTAAGTAAGGAGATATATATGAAGCAGCCACCACGATTTGAGAGGGGGGATAACCAGATAGTTTGTAAGTTGTCAAAGGCCTTGTATGGATTAAAACAAGCCTCAAGGGCATGGTTCAGTAAGGTCAAGTCAGTGTTGATTAATATAGGATTTAAAGACTCCAAGGCTGGTTGTTCTTTGTTTTATAAGATAAAAGGGAAGGAGTGCCTGTTTGTGTTGATATATGTTGATGACATTCTTCTTACAGGATCCAATCCCATGCTGATTGATCAGTTTGTGAACATTTTTGGCCAGAATTTTTCTATCAAAGACCTTGGACAGATAAGTAACTTTCTTAGGATTGAAATCACAAGAACAACTAAGGGATGCACCTGTGTCAAGAGAAATACATCAAGGAACTTCTTGAGAGATGTAAAATGGAATCAGCTAATCCTAGCCCTACACCTATGGTGTCCTCTTTATAATTGTCCAAGTATCAAGGTATGCCCACAGTGGATGGAATAATGTATAGAAGTGTTGTTGGAGATTTTCAATATGTCACCTTGACAAGGCCTGAACTAAGCTACAGTGTGAATAAAGTTTGCCAATACATGTCAGCACCTTTAGATTGTCATTGGAGGGCTGTGAAGAGAATTTTGAGGTATTTAGCAGGAATAAGAAACTATGGTTTGCACATCAGAAGATCCTCTCATCTCAACCTAAGTGCCTTTTCTGATTCAGATTGGGGAGCTGATGTGGATGATAGAAGGTCAACTACTGGATATTGTGTCTATTTTGGAAAAATCCTGATTTCATGGTTTTTAAGAAGGCAGCCTTCAGTATCAAGATCCAGCACTGAAGCAGAATACAAAAGCTTGGCTAATGCTGCATGTGAAGTGACCTGGATCAACTCCTTGCTTGAAGAAATAGGACAGTCTCCTCCTAAGATGCCTTTAATTTGGGTTGAAAACATTAGTGCTATAGCCCTTGCTTGTAATCCTGTGTTGCATGCTAGAACAAAACATGTGGCATTAGACTATCATTTTGTTAGAGAAAAAATTGTTGCTGGAAAGCTGAGAGTGCAACATGTTCCAGCATCAGAACAAGTAGCAGATGTTTTGACTAAGGCACTAAGTCTACAATTCTTCTTTAAGCTCAGAAACAAGCTCAATGTTATTAGTAAGAGCACGATCCAATTGAGGGGGAGTGTGAGAGGAAAACAAGGTGATGAGCGCGTGGCTAACAATCACTACAGGCCAAAATGCAGGAGCCTACAAGCACCAACGGGGAATGACAGCTGTGCAAGGGAACAAGAAGGTGGCAACGACCTGCATGGTCAAGCTTGTGACACTTGGATGATGCTGAACCGTTCAAATGATCTCAAGACAGTTGGCATGCATTTTGATCCTCAGAATACACCCTAAAACCCTAGCAGTAGGTTTATATATAAGGCAGCTACTTGTATTGCTTTCATTATCCCAGAAAAATGTATGTTCGTTTTAAGGAATGAAAAATGACTTTCACCTTTATAGTTAGTATTTATTCTGCAAATTTTAGCTTTACATTTAATGTGCATTTTAGTATTTCTTTTCTGGGAGAAGGAAACTCTGGCTTAGGGAGCACTTCTCTTGTCTCTATAAAAGGGGTGCATACCTCTCTTTATTTTTAAGTTGTGTTATCCTGGTTTGAGCTCTCGAGAATATCTCTCGCACTCGCTAACTTAAGTATCGGAGAACCTTCGCCGGGGCCGTCCACCGCCTTGGTGAAGGTGTTGTTTTGTAGGATCATTTAGGTCGCTAAAAGGCTTTTTGGAGATCTATGAGGTTGCTGGTTGCATACGTGAAGTTATTCAGGTCGCTGACTTCGTATTTTAGGTCAGTACTCTCTATTCTTGGTAACCAATCTTTTTAGTTTTATCAAGTGGCACCGTCTGTGGGAAAGAGGGACATCGAGTCCTCGAGCAAAAGACGTGAGAATACACAATTTTCGTAGGTCTAAAACCTGACTGCGCTATAAAATTGAAAAATCATTTTCTAATGTTTCAACCGTTGGATCACGTTAAAATTTTACAAAACCTCAATTACCTTTTGATTATGTTCCGAATGGTGGAGATCGGATTTTAAGATGCGAGGAAATATATAAAAAATTTCGAACAAAGTAAATTTTATTTTCGGAAAATTCTGCGCAGCGTTTTAAAAATGTGATTGTGTACAATAAAACCGTTGGATCAAACCAATGTTTTGATATATTATTATAAATATATTGAAGTTCAGTCTGAAAACGGTGGTGATTCGAATATAAGGTCAGAAAAGTCCTATAAAGAATTCTAAACAGAGTTGATCCTATTTCCCAAAATTATTTTTCTAGTTTCTTTTAAAAATTAAATTATGCACAATCTAACCGATTGGATGAAATTGAATTTTGGATATAATATTTAGGATATATAGTGGTTAAATCTGAATGGTGGTGGAGATTAAGTTTGAAGGTCTATGGGCGCGAGTAAAGGTTGCGATGCTCGCATCTTACTTATCGATTATTTTTATGATCATATACTAACGGACTGTGTGCAGGTCTATTTGTTTAGTTCGTATTAATTTTGGTTTTTAAGGGTTACTCTATGTGTTGCCTGGAATTTAACTCAGGAATGGTCAATTCAAGCAAACGCGATGAGGTCGTGTTTCCAAATATTCAAGGTTGATTTATTTTGTTGCTCGAAATTTAAGGCGATAAAGGTCGCGTATCAACCAAACATAACAAAATCACCAAAAATTAAGATAAGTATTTATTTTCTTTTGTAAAATTCACGATATAAAAATTGGGGTCATATACGTTGATAATAGGTGGCAATTGTGATGTGTTTAAAGGGTGATGGTATGGTTTGGTTGATTGATTTGGTTGGCATATGGAATACTTGCTTATTGGTTTGATTTACATGGGGATAGACTTATGGTTTATTTGATTTAATGGGGATAAACGTATGGTTTATTTGATTATATGGGATATTAATCATCCATGGAGTTGGATAGATTTTAAAGATAAGTAAGATGAGTCTTGACTAAAGATTAAGTATATCAACTCCCAAGGTGTTTTAATGGGTAGGTTCATTAAAACACACTAAGAGTTGCTAATCTTTTCAAATTTCCGTATGAAACCACTGCACTGCCACACTTCAGTAAAATGGTAATAACTCACTTTTGAATGATCATTTTTTAGATCCGATTTTTGCATTGGAAAATAGACTTGTAGGTCTTTTAAGTGGTATATAGTTTGTTCTTCGATTTATTATCAATCAAATCAGTTAAATCTTCAAAGTTTGTATATGTGCTGAAAACCCTCGTGTCAGTTTATTTGATCCTATATGGCTTAATGGTGATATGGTGTTTATGGTTAGGGGTAAGGGAAATGCTTGGTTTGCAATGAATATGTTGTATTAACATATTATTTATTGTTTGGTTATGGGATTGCTATTATGTTTGATTAACATATTCTTTTACTTGGTTGATCATGAATCTATGTGGATATGTCTAATTAACATATTATTGGCTTATTTGATTTCTTAAGCTCTCTGGAAAATATGGATATATTCTAATGTGGTTTATTTGGCTTAATATGGTATATGATTTTGTATTGGTATGAGGGGGACAAATTATACTTTTTATAATAATAGTTTTGAAAATTTACCTGTCTCCAGCTCGCCTCACAGACTGGAGCAATTATATGAGTTTTAATGTACAGGTTCATGGAGGGTTAATTGGACCTGCAAGATTAATTTAATATTTATGGGTGGTAAATTAATTTATGAGTTTCCCGATATGTAACTCGGAGACGATTAACTCAATGCGAAGAGGTCGCCAATATTTAAGGCCATATACCAGATCGCGCGTCCAAACATTCACAAAAAGGTGATCGTGGAATTATGCTACCTAAAAATAAAAAGGTCACGCGGTTGGATATTCGAGGAGAGGTGAATTTTCATATAGCATCAATATGAATACGTATCGGGTATGCTCTTTAAAATCTCGTGAAAGGAACGGTTTCCACTTTCTGCCTTACTTATTTTTTATGTGGTTGAACATGGGGGAATAGCTGATTTATGTGATTTAATATGGTTCACTAAAAGTGATAAAATTTATTTGAGAAGGTTTAAATGGTTATGGTGTGTGATTTAATTTAAATGGTTAAGGTTTGGTCGCAAGTTTGATTTATGTCGTATTCATTAATGGTTTATGGATTGATGGTTTTATGATCTAAGTTATGGAGAATATGTATAATTAACATGTTACGGTCTCCGCGACCTCGTTACGGTCTCTACGACCTCATTATGGGTTCGACAATCTCATGCGACCTCATTACAACTACAAGTTCTACGGCCTAAAATTGTTTTATATGGTGTGCTTATGTTTCTCAATGCTACCTTTATTTCTGTTATAAACCGATGCTTCTATAGATCGGCGGTTGATTAATATACCCTCCGGGGCGAGTTATTATTTTGAACCCTTTGGGGCGGGCTGTTTGTTAACCCTCCTGGGCGAGTTGTTATTTTGAACCCTTCGGGGCGGGCTGTATTGTGTTTTACCCTCCGGGGCGGATGTTGATTTTGACACCCTTCAGGGCGAGCTGTTTTATGTTTCACCCTCCGGGGCGGATGATGCTTTTACGTTGTACCCTTCGGGGCGGATAGCTTTTTCATTATACTCTCAGAGGTGGATAATTGTTTTATTACCCTTCGGGGCGGATAGTTATTTTATTACCCTTCAGAGCGGGCATCTAATTATTACCTTTCGGGGCGGATGATTATTTTATTACCCTTCGGGGCGGATGGTTACTTTTTGACTTAAAGTATGTTTGACTTACATACTTGAGGTCGCTTATGGGAAGGATATGTTTGACTTATGTATTTTTTCATATTTTATAATTTATATGTCTTAGAACATATTTGACTTATATGTTCCTTTATGTGAATTAAATTCAGCTTATTTGGTTCAGTTTAACGCAGCTTAAAATTTGCAGGGTCTTGTGGTTCTCCATATAAGCATGTTTGATTTACATGCTATAGGCGACCTATCTTAACTTTGTAGTATTACATCAGCAGCTTTTGATTGCAGGTTTTGGTTATCTTACTCGTGAACTATGCGGATGTTAAGTCTTAAGTCTTATGAGTTTGTTATTTTTTGGGTTAACAACTAAGATTGTTGGTATGGTTTGGATGATTTTTTGTAATAGGTTATCATATAACAAAAAAACAGAATGGTTCATACATAAACCATGCGGAAAATTATAAGGTTGGAGTTATAAAGTCAGGGGCGGATATCTTTTGCTGTTTCATGAACCTTTCAGGGTGGACGCTTGTTTATGATTCATCTATCCTCCGAGGTTGGCTGGAGATTTAATGAATATGGTTAAGACTTGACGCTTGCTTTTATCGGGTCAGCTATGGTTTCTATGGATATGGCAATGGATGGTGTAGTGGAAGAACATGTTTGACTTACATGTTTTCTCTCAGTCCTTATGTATGTTTGATTTACATACTTGGTCTTGTGTAATTTATTTGGTCTTATGCGGTTTGTTTGGTCGTATGTGATTTGCTTGGCCTTGTGTGAAGACATGTTTGATTTACATGTTTTCCTTTAAAGTCTTTAAGCATGTTTGATTTACATTTTCTTTGCGGACTATGTGAGGTTTATTTCGTTTGATTGATCTTGCGACCTATGTGTAAAACAGGTTTACTTGACATTTACTTTAACATGTTGTTGGTAGATAACTTGGTTGAACTACTTGATTGCATTAACTTGGGGGACTATGTAGTTTTCTTGGTCATCTTTGGTTTAATTTTGTTGATGCGACCTGGTTGCTTCACCTTGTTTGCATTGTTTAGACATGGGGGACTGATTGGTTTTCTCAGTCCCATGATATTGTTATATGATTGCACCTGAATTGTGTATGGTCTGAATGTTTTATTTGGTTCAAATTATTTAGACATGGGGGACTGAGTAGTTTGTTTGGTCACTTATGATCTAATGTGGTTCTAATTTATTATGGTTTTACCGGGTATAATATGTGCTCAAATCAATGTGTCATGAGGTCGTTAAAGTAATATGGGCTAGATATTTATTTTGCTCAATTTACTTAAATTTGGGAGACTGAGTGGTTTTCTTGGTCATATGTGGTTTAATATGAATTTTGCTTGATTTAATATGCCAACTTGTGTCAGTTCGGCGATTGTTTTTATGGAATGGGTTGACGCTTTTATTAGGTCAACGATGATTTATGGGTGCAATGGTTTTCTGGCCGACCTATTTTAGATCGATGATATCTTTATGGTTTATGGTTTTATGAGTTTCTGTGCCTTTATGGTTAACGCAATCTTGGGCCTTGGTGGGCTATTATTGATTATGGTATGAGGTCCTGATGAACTAATGAAATGGTTTATGGTTGTATAGGCGATACTTAATTAATTTCTTATGGCTATGGTTTCTGGTATGGGATGACTTTTTTTAGGTCGGGTAATGGGTTATTGTGTTTTGACTATCTAGAAATGCATGATTGTATTTTTTTGGATTACCGTGCCTGAGTACGACTGTAGGTCGCAAATTGAAGGTTTTATGGTCTCAGGTCGATGGGAGCACTAGGTCGACAAATATGAAATCTGGGGATTTATATGCGACCTCTTCTTCTGGGAGAGCATTCTTCCTGGGGGCTGAGCGAGCTGTTTTTCAGAGGTCGTGATTTTATGTGGTAAACTCTTATTGGATGAATAGTATTATAGCTCAGTACGGCGAGCTGGGTTATTCTAAAATATGGTATGGTAAGCTGGCAGGGTGATTTATTTATGGTTTTTGTTTAATTTTTTATTATGATCTCTGATGGTTGCGTTCTTTTTACCTTTTTACATATCTTACCTGATTTCGTACCTCAATCAGCTAGAACATGGGGGACTAGCTGATACGATACTAAAATCCACGTATGATATTTATTGGTATTTATGGTAAGCGACCTCATTTATCGGAAGGAGCATTTCTTGTGAGAGGTGGGCGAGCTTGTTTGCAGAGTAGCGACCTAGAGTATGAGGATGAGTTCTCATATAGGGTCACGACCTTTTATACTTTTATTAGTTGGGCATTATCTGATAATTCGGTAATGGGCTTTATAAATATTAGGCCCGAATGGGCTAATATGGATGGTATTGTGGGGTCTCGGCGGATTACATTGAAAGAATCACAGGCTCAGGCCTATTCTTGTAATTTAAGCGAGAGATTCATTACTTATGGGAACTTAGCATATAGGAGAAATTCTAATTCTAAGTCAGTAATGGTATTTATGAAATTGTGGTGGGAGAAGGAAACCCTGGCTTGGGGAGCACTTCTCTTATCTTTATAAAAGGGGTGCATATCTCTCTTTATTTTAAGTTGTGTTATCGTGGTTTGAGCTCTCGAAAATATCTCTCGCACTCGCTAACTTAGCATCGGAGGACTTTCGTCGGGGCCGTCCACCGTCTTGGCTGAAGGTGTTGTTTTGCAGGATCGTTTAGGTTGCCAGAAGGCTTTTTGGAAATTTATGAGGTTACTGGTCGCATACGTGAAGCTATTCAGGTCGCCGACTTCATATTTTAGGTCAGTACCTCTATTTTTGATAACCAATCTTATTTTATCACAAAAGTATTAGCAGAACACATAAAAACAATACATTCTTTCATTTATCCATCAAATTCAGTAGTAATCCTCCTACCATAAAGTTATAAGGAGTATTTACATTCTTATAATGAACATTATAATATATCATACATAGCAAAGCGTCAAGGTATGTACAAATAAAAGGCATAAAAAAAACCATGGAATTAATATAAGCAGTAATAATACCAATTCAAATTAACAATACAACTCACACACTGCACCTCCTAAACAAACTTTATCAATATTCATATACCAAAACAAATTAGTTACAATCAATTGAACTGCCCAAGTACACATACTATTTATTTATATTAGTTGTACACATTGGGCGAAAAAGCAACATATACTCTTTGTCCCACAAAAATAGTTCGATATTCTATTTTTGTCCGTTCCACAAAGATTGTTCAATTACTATATTTAACATATTATTAAATTTTTATTTTCACACATACCCTTAATTAATATTTTTGAAATTCAAATTTTTTACATTGTAAATTGAAAACTGGTGATTAAATTGTAAATTTTACTATTCCAATAACAAATATACTAATTCCAACACTGATTTATATAAGAATTAATTGACATTAATAAACCCAAGAAGCGTATAATTCGAAAACACTAACTAAATTAATTACCTAATTATATAAACTACTCATTTCTTAATCTGCGTGAAATCAACCAGAGGACTATCATTTTGGGATGAAGGAAGTAATAAGCAGTGCAGTCACAAATATATTCAACAAATAATCAACCATCTAAATAGTGATTTTCTGCCATATTGATAACATCAAGCAGTAGAAAGGGCATCTTAATACTAAGCAGGCTGAACTTCAAATTTTTCGGCCTAAAAAACTTCCCAAAAAAAAAAAAGGATGAGAAGCAATATTGGTACTGACCTTGCCCTACCACTTCTTTCTATTTAACTCATCATGCCATCTTCCTCCTATTGCTATCTAACAGTTTTTTTTTCGTTTTTTTTTTCTTTTTTTGGTAAAGAGAATGGTAGTATTTAGGTTAATGACTAATATCTATGTTTTTGGGTGGGATGCGAGAGTTGTGAGAAATATGTGGGTTGCTTAGTAGGTTTCATCTTATGGAATAAGATTTTTGAAAGAAAACCACAGTGCTTGAGAAGCGGGATTGATTGTCTTACCTCTCTCCTTCAAAGACAATAATGGCTCTTTTATTAAAGCAAACTCACACAATTTCCCAATTTATGAAATCTGTTAATCATGGATTCAATTATGGTAAACACTTGTGTTAGACCAAATTAAAATTCCTTAGGTCATTTGACTCAATACTATAATGTATTAGTTTTTATATTGTGATGAATTGATTTTTGTAATGTGATGTATTGGTTTTTTTATAAATCTCTAACATGTGGTAAGATGTATTGATTTTTGTATTATGATGTATTTTTTTTTTTTTTTTATTATAATGTATCGATTTCTGCACTATAATGTATTGATATGACATTCTCGTCTAACGGATGATCTGTTAGTACGGTCTAACAAGCGTGTTGTTAATTATTCATATTCTAATTGAGGTCTAAAATTTTCCCTAGTTCTCACACTATGGGGGTTCTTATGGGAACTTCTCCACACATATATATATATTTGTGTGTGTGTGTATTTGTGTATATGTATTTATGTATGTATGTATACCTCTAACGAAAGGACGATAACACTTTCAGATTTTCTGCAACGAAGTATGGATATGAATTAATGAGATGTAGGATTAAATAAATATAAAATAATTAGGACCATAGAGCTATGAAGAAGCAAACTGATAAAACCAAAAAGATTGGTTACCAAGAATATGGGGTACTAACCTCAAATCTGAAATCAGCGATTTGAAATAGATTTCAAACACGTCACAGCGACCTGCTAAGCGTTCAACGATCCTCCTGATGACCTCGTCGGTCCTGCAAAACAGCACCTTTAGTCGAGTCGGTGATCAGGCCCGTGAAGGTCCTCCGATGCTTAAGTTAGATAAAGTAAGAGATAATTTTAGAGAGCCCAAATCACAATTAAACAACTTAAAAATAATGAGAGGTATGGACCTCTTTTATAGAGACAAGAGAAGTGTTCCCCAAGCCAGAGTTTCCTTCTCCCATCACAATTCCGTAAATACCATGACCGACTTCGAATTAGGATTTCTCCATTATGCTAAGTTCCCATAAACAATAAATCTCCCATTAAATTATTAGAATAGGCCTAGGCCTTTTATTCTTTCCATATAATTCATCGGGACCTCATAAACCATCCATATAAGCCCGTGGGCTTGATATCTTATAAAGCCCATAACCGAACTCAACGGCCAGCGCCCAACACATAAAAACATAAGAGGCCGCGACCCTATATGAGACCTCATCCTCATACTCCAGGTCGCTACTCTACAAACCAGCTCGTTCAGCTTTCCGAAATAACCAACCGACTCGCTAACCACCCAGAAGATATGCTCTTTCTTCGCTTACCATAAATATCAAGTATGGATTTTTTGTGCCGTATCAGCTAGTCCCTCATGTTATAGCTGATTGAGGTATGAAATCAAGTAGGACATGTAAAATAGAGCATTAAGAGATCACAACCATCAAAAATATTAATTCTCCCTGTTCAACTTACCAAACCATATCATAAAATAACCCCACCTCGACATACCGAGCTTTAATACTGCTTAGCCCATAAAATATTTACCAAATAATACCGCGACCTCCAAAAAGATCAGCTCGCTAAGCTCGCTTGACCTTCAAGAAGAATATCCTTTAAGAAATTTGCGAGTCCCCAGGTCGAGTCCCTAGACCTGAAGACCTAATAACCACAAAGCCCCTTCCACACGACCTTCAGCTATAACCGGGCACAACAACCCAAGAAAACGTAATCATAAATAACCCAAACAGTCAAACACGCCTTCCTTTTCCCATCCCATCTCAATTAAGTTTCATTAAATGCAACCTGACAACATGTCGGGCACGTGTCACTCCCCTATTTTCTCGTAGTATAATAAATACGGTGAGCCAAAAACATTCCTTCAAACCCTACCAACTTTCCCGCTCCTACCAGTCACATCTACTTTTACGCCGCCCCATACACAAAACCCCTCCATCTCCCCTCACTTGGCACTTTATCTAAAAACACTTAAAAACTATCGCCATTTTTACTCTGCAACACAGTTCGTATATTTTCAAATTTTTCGAAAATCATCAACAGCTCACCGCTCATCACCGACCTCCAGGATACCAAAAATGTGTAAGTATTCTAAACCCCCTTTTTCAATAATTTAATTTTCCTACCATATATGTGTTGCATCTGCTGAGTTGTTGTATCTTGTGTTGTTCCCATCCCCCCGTGTTTTTATAATTGATGATGAAATTAGCATTCTCCAACCCTAATTCCAAAAAGTTTTGGCCTCTCCCCCGATACGAACCCCACCGTGAACCCCTACATCTTTACTAGGAGATGAAAACAGCCCCCTTCTCCCTCCTCCGGCCTCTGTGACGAGCCAGAAGGCGACGTCAGTTGGTCGAAATTAGAAGCCCAAACTAGGGTTCATGTCGATGCCCAAGCCTCTCTAGAAAACATACCCGAAGATCCTTCCTCCGCCCTTTAGCCCTTATGAAAATACCAAAGGGCATTCCCGTAATTAAACATATGAACCCAGCATCTTGCGAGCACTTTCTAGAAAACCCAGTGACCCTAGCTCGCTCCATAAATGCTACCGACCTACCTCCCTCATCCCTCTTAACCAAGGAAATTAAAGATAATTACTGGCTAATCCCCGACCCAGAAAAACTTGAAGAATTCAAACTAACCCTTAACCTCCCGGCGACAGCTCAAATGGTCATTCTCGACATCCTCCATTTAGAGCCCACGAAACCATCTCCAAACCATATAACCCTCTTTGACAAGCTGCTTAGGTCAGGGTTTAGATTCCCACCACATCACTTTTATATCGACATCTCCCTCTTGTACAAAGTCCCCCTTTTACAATAGACTCCCAATTCCATGAAATACCTAGCGGGCTACATTATACTATGTAAATAGTATAATACTCAGCCCGACCCAGGTTTTTTCCATTTTTGTTTTCAAATAAAATACCAGAGCCATTCGTTTTACCTTTCCACTCGCACTGGCAAAGCTCGCTTCTTAGTGAACCCTTCAAATAAGGTTCCTAGGTGGAAGATAAATTTTTTCTTTGTACATAATACTGATGAATGACCCTTCTTAACCGAGCTTCAATACCATACCCCAAAATAATCCCATCCTCCCAGCCCCAAAAATTTTCCCATTCTATACAAAAAGTACTCTGACCAGCTCGTGCAGTGGAGTAAGCGCCCCTTTGACGTGGTGCTACTCACCAGCCGGTCAAAAGTTTTCAGATATGTGGGCATCGACTCTCGCCTAGTCGACCCGGATCTTGCCCTTACTGAATCAGAGTTCGGTAGGTTTTCCAAGTCTTATAATTCTACATTATCCATTATTAAAATCGAATGATAACACCCCTCTGCTTTTGTAGTTTCATTTGTCAAGAGGTGTGCATCGCCGAGCTCCGAGGAATTCACGGAGCTACCTACGCCACAGCCTGCCATTGTCCCATTGCCTCCTCTAATCAATGTGGATGAAGTGCTAAACCAGGCCTTTGGAACAGAGGCCGATCAGGAAAAGGACGACCTAGAGGAAGTACAGCCAGTGCAAAGGTCTTCAAAAGGTAAAGGGATACGTCCCCTCAAGCCTGTTGTCAAGAATTCGAGCTCTCCCATCCAAAAATGTCGTCGCCTCCGCAAGAAATATGTTGCGACCTCATCGAGCTCTCCAGACTTGGGCAAGGGAATAGCCCCATGTGACAATGCCAAAGAGATCAAGACCTTCCTCGATGAGCTTATAATCAAACAGTTAAATTCCGAAAATCCTTCCCCTTCTGAGATAATCATTCGTAAATCCTTATAAAATGTTGTGGTGCAGCTGAGCCCCCTGGTCTCCAAGATTTCCGAGGAGTTGATGGCACGGTCCACGGAGAGCGAGCTCCAAAAAACATGTGATGAGCTGACCGCACAAACTGAACAACAAACACGGTAGCTATCTCTAACTCAAGGAGGGCTGGATGGCGCGAACCAACTGCTCTCGCGAAAAGGAGATATTAATCCTGAAGAGCCAGGTAAACAGCCTGAAGGATGAAACAGCTCACGTGGGTGCTGAGCTCAAGGATGTGCAAAAACAAGCAGGGGAGCTCAAGGCGCAAAATCAGAAGCTTCATGAGCAAAATCAGGTGGCGCATGAACAAGGTTTGGCTGAAGGTCGGAGGACCTTCCTTACGAGCGTAGCATGCAAGAAGTTCATTGGCGCCTACCAGGAGGAACTGCTGAAGGCATAGAAGAAGTCCTCCATATACTTTGGTAAGATGGCTGGCGGGGCCCAAGAGTGGGTTTTCAAAGCTGCTGACAAAATCAAAAACTAGGTCGCAGTGTTGAACGTCACCTACAACCCCGATGTGCCAGCCATTACCGATATGCTGCCTCCCTTCAGCATGTTCAAGGGTGACATGAACCAGCCAATTGGCGCTGAATGGTGGTTATCCTGGCAAGGTCGAGTTGTACTGTCAGCCAAGCTCTCTACCGAGTTAGATACGCCATTAGAGGATATCACTAGTACTAAAACAGGA
The DNA here is from genome assembly GCA_014905375.1 of Phtheirospermum japonicum. Lineage (NCBI taxonomy): Eukaryota > Viridiplantae > Streptophyta > Magnoliopsida > Lamiales > Orobanchaceae > Phtheirospermum > Phtheirospermum japonicum. The sequence continues at coordinate 69,740 of BMAC01000617.1, read as the reverse complement.
TTCAAGCACAGATCTTTAAGAACGCCTCAAGAGGCGACGTTCTTGAATGTCAGGCGGTGGCATTTTTGTAATAAAAGTGTCACATACAAGAACGTCTTTTTTAAAGACGTTCTGGTATACTGGATATCCAGAACGTCGTTAAAAAGACGTCCTGGTATTTTTAATATCAAGAACGTCGTTAAAAATGACGTTCTGGTATTTTAAATATAGAGAACATCTTTAAAAATGATGTTCTGATATTTTAAATATCGAGAACGTCTTTAAAAATGACGTTCTTGAAAGTATTATTCAGAACGCCATTAAAAAGGCGTTCTCGTATGTCATATTATTTCTGGACAAAATTGATTTTTCTGATTAAAAAAGAAACACAAAAAACCCTATCCACAATAGTTTTCTTCTTATCTGCTCCGCCGATTCAACCTTCTCCCACCATTCCCAACCACCACCGATCGTCAATTTCCAATCGCCACCACCAGCTGCATCATTAAACCTTCATATAATTCTCCTCGAATCTCCTCCCTTTCTCCCCGTCAATCTCACGCAATTAATCAAGATTTTACTTCTTATTTTCTGAATCGAACAGCAAGGAGAGGTTCTAGTTGGCAATTTCGTTCTCTCCATTGAAGGAGAAGAAAAATTATCCCTATCGCTGGCGGCTCAGTCATCGTCGTCCTCACACGATGAGAAGAAAGACGGAAGCGAGGTGAGGAAAACGAGGAAGGTTCCTGCGGTGGACGGAAACCTGCGAACGGCGTTTGAAAACAACGGGTGCCGCCGTCTGCGCATGAGTTGCGGAGGATCTTGACTCAGCAATGCTTTTTTTTTTTTGGTAAATAAGCCGATTAGGGTTTTACCATTTAGCAGCTCCTGCCAGAAAGCTTCACTAGCTCCAGCTCCAAGTGAAAACATGGTAATTTATTTTTATTCTATGCAATTAATTTTGGTTCTGTTTTGTTCTTATTTTCTATTTTGACAATATTTTTATGATTTATAACATGAAAATGTGTAAATTTTGAAAATGGCCTCGTAGATGCAAATCTATACTTATTTCGCTGATGCATAGACCGATGAAACTTAGCTATATATGTATATATAGTTGATGTTTTATGGAAATCATTGTTGTTTCTACAGGGTTTCAGTTCAATATATCATACGGTTTCATGTTTTTTTATTTTTTTATTTTTATTTATTTTTCAGTGTTTTTTCTTTGAATTCCATGGGAATTTTCCAATATGTACCATGTTCTATTTGGTATTGTGATGTAGATGAACTGATAAAGTAAGCAACTTTTAAGGACCTGTGGCAATATAATTGAAAATTCATTTCGTCGTATCTGGAAATGTTAGGACTAATGAATTCAATTATATATTCTAAACCGTTTTTATTTATTTAAATTAAATATTGGAATTTGGAATATTCAATTATATTCATCTTCTTACGTGGTCCGTGATGTTGACGAAGTAGTCGAGGAGCCGGTGTCCTGGTACATGGTGGCTGCGAGGGCGGTGCCATCGCTGATCTGGTGGAGCTTCTTGGCGTTGAAGTAGTCGAGGAGGACGTGGAAGGAGAGGACGTTCTTGATGGCACCGATGGAGAGTTGCTTGGAGAGTAGATCCGACATTCTGGCATTGTCGACGGTGCAAACGGTGATAAACCTCGAGCCGGGGACCATGGACTTCGCCAGATCCGGTCCGTTCGGGCAGATCTTCAGGCCCGATAATTTTGTGTTCGGGCAGTCTGGTGCGGGTAATAACTGGTCCAAGGGGCATTACACGAAGGGAGCTGAGTTGATTTGCGTACTTGATGTTGTCCGCAAGGAGGCAGAGAATTGCGACTGCTTGCATGGTTTTTTTTTTCTTTAGTTGGGGTTTTTCATTGGATCTGGTTTTTGCTATGAAATAATACTTCAAGGGCATTATTTTTAGACATGGTCTGGATTTTGATTGGGTTTTTTATGTTTTTATTTATTATTTTAGATGCACCGTGATATTTGTGTGATAATGAGCTTTGGTCTTAATTACTCTTACAACTTTTGCATTTTATGAATTGGAGCTCCGTGTTAACCAATGTGTTTTTATTGAAAAAATGACCTTTATTTCAACAATATGATATGTAATTTTATGATTATTGCCACATTTGAATCGATTTGATGATCATATACTCTGTTCGTAGGTCTGAAAATTGGGTCAATCTCTTTGTTGTGTTCAAGTCGATCAGTCAACCGTTGCTATGAAAGTTTCCTATTTTGTCTTTGGATATGATGATACTGGACTTGATTTTCCATGATTCACGGCTTTATGTATTTGGTCATTCTTTTCCTTTTATAGGCTGGTGGTGTTGGTTACGTTTTTGGCGGTTTTGTCAATATTATCCCGCAAGTGTATAACTTGGTTTCTTAAGTTGATGATTAGCCTATCCTCACAGGTAACTTTGTTTTTTAGCAGTAAGATGTGCACGTTGTTTTCTGGTGTTTGACTTTGGTCCTCTAATCGTTGCAGACTAATGAACTGTATCAACTGGCTTTTGTGGCTTTCTGCTTGCTAGTTGCTTGGGTTCGCCCGACTTCCCAATTAATGTCACAAATCTGCTATGATGAAATTTTAAATTGTTCTTTGGGCTCAAGTTTTCTGTAGCTTCTGTAATTTGAACACAAATTCTTATATATTACTGTTTGTTACATTATTAACAATTTCTTCCTACAGTCACTTGTACTGACAGTATGCCCTTCTATGCATACTATAGTTTCATTGTATTTAATTTATAATTTTCCTTATTTTCAGTGTAGTGGAAAATTGGGCCTGAGCCTTGAATTGGGTTCCTTTGCTGCTGGAGTGATGATATCAACAACTGATCTTGCTCAGCATACTCTTGAACATGTACTTTTTTCTGTATTTAATATAGTTCTAGTATTTTTTACTTTCGCCCCTTCTCTATCTTCGTGCATGTGCATGTGAAGGTGGAGAACTAGATTTAATTTGAAACTACTTGTATCTTTAGAAGTAAAAGAAAGGAGAGAAAAAAATAGAAGATAAAAGACACTTGTTGAAAAATATATTATGTATAAACAGATGTGATATGTTAATAAGGTTCAAAAAAAAGTGGGCAAGAAATTGAGCTAATTTATTCACAGTATTCACCAGATATCAAATGTTGTTTCGTTTTTATGCCACAGGGGTTTCTTATTGGGAACTCATTATTTTGTAGGTGGAGCCAATCCGAAACTTATTCGTAGCCCTTTTTCTGGACAGTATTGGAATGCTTATTCATGTTCACTTCCTTTGGAACCATATTGATATTTTGATGGCAGCTGTTATATTGGTGATTGTTATAAAAATAGTAGTGGTCACTTTGGTCGTGAGATGATTCCGCTACAACAACAAACATCGCTTCTTGTGTGTATTTGCTCTAATCTTGTTTTTAAAGTTTAGTTGTTATTTTTTGACGAGTGAATCATGGTTATATGCAAGTACAAGTTGGGATGTCTCTTGCACAAATTGGAGAATTTGCTTTTGTCCTTCTTAGCCGTGCATCAAATCTTAAGCTGATTGAGGTCTTGCTTTACTTCTGAGTTTGTTACTTTGTTTCCATTGTGAAATGTGACATTTCCACATTGTTTTCAGCTAGAAAAATGATGCATTTCCATATTAATGAATACACTTTTATTTTTTTTATATTACATATTATTTTCATCCTTGAACTTGAACTATTTTGCTGAGAAGGACTACTAAATTGGGTTGCAAGGTAAATTGTACGTGTTGCTTCTTGGCACAACAGCTCTTAGTCTTGTATAAAAAAAATATTTCTGTTAATGCTTGGGAAATGGACTTTTTTATTAATGTTACTGTTAGAAATATTCGTGTTGTGCATTACCATTACACATGCTAAGAAAATTCCCATTATTTTGTTTATTAATTTGTTATGCTTACCTATATTATCCACAAAACATAGCCAATGTGTTTGCGTTTGATTTACATATGAGGGTACATTTAACCGACCACTAATAATCATCAGCGTAATGCTCCTATTCTGGAGTTGTTTTACTCAGTTTGCATGATATTTATATGGTATGTGAGTCAAGGGTTTGATGATATAAACTAAAAAGAAAACATAATCGAAAGGAAATAAAAAAAAGATAATTCTCAAGATAAATCCTGCCCAACTGTTTTGCCGTAGAGCATGAAGTTCTCCTCGGGATATATTCCCGTCCATCTTATAACCACTAAACTCTATTAATTCCAAAGTGTCCAATGCTAAACAATAATACTCACTTAAACAGAAAAATAACTCTAACACTATAATTAGAAAATCGATCTCTAACAGTACGTCTGGATGTGATCTTTAGTTTAGAACACTTAACTTAATATTTCATTTTATTGGAAACAATTCAAAATTTCAACCAGCATAGATAATTGTTCGGAGTTTCAGAAATCTTATGCATACTCGTGATATGATATTTGAACTATTGATTGGAGGAATGTTTAGAGTTCCTAAATTGTAATGATTGGTTGTGTACTTGGCCATATGCGATTTTGTTGCTGCTTTCTGATCCAGAATTAACTACAATCACGATGTGGCATCTTCTATTATTGCTCATTCTCCTTTCTCTCAACATTTAATTTCGGGCATCAAAATTTACTTATTTTCTAATAGGATAAACATCTATTTTAAATGTTCAAACAAGTTATCTGGATTCCCATGGTACTTTCTGAAGTTTCCTTCCAAGTATATGGGTAGCTGTCTTTGGCCTTCTTGATTTAGCTTTTACAGTTGCATTTCCTCTTTTTTTTATTTTTTTGAATGTGCAGGTAACAACACCATTATTGTTCAAACTAATACCTGTTGTGGTACATCTTGGAGTTCTGTTACGGTGGTTTTCGCCTGAGTTGACACACGAGGTATTTCTTTGTCTTGTACAATTATATCAAGGATTAATTACAAAAAACACCCTTAAGGTTCAGTCAAATTACACAATACCCCGGCTATCGGTCAAAATTAAAAATACTTCATTGTATATGTTTCTGTTCTTATTTCACCCTCAATAGTTGGGTATTTGTTAAGTAAATTCAAGTTGCATAGTTTTTTAAACCTATATAGTTATAAGAGTTTTTTAAAATGATTGTTGCATAGAAATTTTGAAAATGCTAGCAAATAACTTATAAGATGTTTTTAATAACTTTATGGGCTCTACCAAAACATAGACTATTTTCATCATTTTATTAATAATATTTATAACACTTATTATTTTCCGTCATTTTTCATTAGCTACATTTGCATTTTCATATTGACCTGCAGGCACTCAATATGGAACAACCTTATTCGGACGAGGAAATTGATGATGTACGTAGACATTGGGCCGAGTGTTTCTTAGAGTTCATTGCTTGATCGCCATGTGGGTGCAATATTTTGGAGTGTAAGAAACAAATTATTTGTGGATAACTTGGATGGTAGCAAAATAGGTACTCATCAACTTTTGTGGATTTCTATTTAAGACTTGGTGATCGTGTATTTGGATAGACTTGGTGATCGTGTATTTGGATACTTGTGTTGTTTGGATTGACATATTGTGGTGGTTGTGTATCGTGTATTTGGATACTTGTGTTGTTTGGATTGACATATTATGGTGATTATGTATTATTGTTATCAATGACATGTGTTGGTGATCTTGGGATTATGTTGTTTTGATTGACATATTATGGTGATTGTGTATTATTGTTATTATTGACATGTGTTGGTGATCTTGGGATTATATAAATGAAATGTATTTTGTGATTTAATTAGGTACTAGATTATGATATATGAGCAGGCCTGGAAAAGAAAATATAAATCTGGAATGAAATTCCAGAAATGTAAAAATCTAGAACGGTTATCAAAAAACCGTTCTAGAAAACAAAGATTCCAGAACGCCTCTTTTGGAAACGTTCTGGAAAGTATACTTTTCAGAACGCCTATTTTGGAGACGTTCTGGAAAGTAAACTTTCCACAACGCCAGTTTTCAAAGGCATTCTCGAAAGTACATTTTCCACAACGCCTGTTTTTTCAAGCATTTTGGAAAGTATACTTTCTAGAACGTCCCTTTTTAAGACGTTCTGGAAAGTATAATTTCCAGAACGCCTGTTTTTAGAGGCGTTCTAGAAAGTATAATTTCCAGAACGCCTTAAAAAGAGACGTTCTGGAAAGTATACTTTCCAGAACGTCTTAATGACTGACGTTCTGGAAAGTTATTTTCCAAAACGGGCGAAACTTGTAAAACTGACTTTCTAGAACGGCTGAAATATTTTTCAGAACGTCTCTGAAAACCGTTCTTGAAAGTCTGACAATCAAGAGCACCTCAGCAGGGCGTTCTTAATTGTCAGACTTTCAAAAATAGCTCCATACAGAACGCATCAGCAGGGCGTTGGATTTGCAGAAACAGGTGTTCTTAAATGCTGTTTCTGCACTAGTGTATGGTTCCTGCTTCCGGACCAAGCGCGAATTGAAAGCTTGCTGCCCCTTTTTTGATTTAAAAACTTGTATTCATGCTCGCATCATGTATGAACAATGTTTATTTGTGTGTACTTCCTCTTCTATTTACTATATGCATAGCTCATCAATTCCAACCATATAAGAACCTGCACTTTGAACCATAAAAACCAAACCATAAACCATATACAAAGTAAACCCGTAAATTAGTATAGATTGCACAAAATTGCAACCTATCATACTTCACCCCTTGAGATCAAGAAATAATCAAACCATGAATCAACAATAACCCTTGGAGCTAAAGCAAGCTCGTATATAAAGAGTAAACATATTAGCTTCCAGAGACACACACATCCATAACATATCAGTCAAGAAAGATATGTAAGTCAAACATATCCTTCCCAAATATATAAAACAACAGTCACACCTTTTAACCATATTTAAAAGAAAAAACATGAAAGTAGTTCGTCAAATTTTATTTTATCAGCCCGCCCCGAAGGGTAAAATGCCATAACCACCCCGAAGGGTAAAACACCATATCTGCGCCGAAGAGTAAAAACATTATATCCGCCCCGAAGGGTAAAAACACCATATCCGCCCCGAAGGGTAAAAACACCATATCCTCCCTGAAGGGTAAAAAAACCATATCCAAAATAGATACGAGAGAAATACACCCCAAACCAGGGTTTCCTTCTCCCACCATAATTACATAAACACCATAACCGAGATAGCTACGAGAGAAGTCCACCCCGAACCAGGGTTTTTTTCTCCCACCCTAATTACAAAAACACCATAACCGATATAGATACGAGAGAAGTCCACCCCGAACCAGGGTTTTCTTCTCCCACCATAATCACATAAACACCATAAACGCCCTCTAGGCGTAATATTTCTTCAAGTGACACACATTCTAGCTCCTAGGTAAGATTTTTCCACATGCATCTTCAAGTATATGCGCTCCCCCTTGCAATACCTTTACCACCTTGAATGGCCCAACCCAATTCGGTTCCAACTTCCTAGTCATACGCAATTCATCAGCCCGCCTCCATACCAATCGCCGACCTGAAAACAGCGATGCTTGACCCGTTTGTTAAAAGCAGCCTGTATCATTTGTTTATAATGCTCAACCCGAGCCGCAGCCTTATCGCGTATCTCATCAATCATTTCGATTGCTCCCCGAGCTAGCCTCTCATTCTCCTCCACATTGAAAGCTGTCAAACACTGCGATCCACCTACTATCTCTGCCAAAATGACCGCATCTGTCCCAAAACCAAACTAAATGGCGACTCCCCCGTAGAAGTTCAGGGAGTTGTTCGGTAAGCCCATAAGACCGACGCGAGCTCCTCTTCCCAAAGCCCTCCTTCCTTTTCCGATCGTAACTTGAGACCCTGAGCAATAATACTGTTACTAACCTCCACTTGCCCATTAGTTTGGGGATGTGCCACAGAAGCAAATCGTTGCTTCATCCCCATCTCCTTACACCAATTTCTAATTTTCCGGCCATTGAACTTGGTTCCATTGTCAGATACCAATACTCGTGGTACACCGAACCTGCAAAATATATTGTTAAAAATAAAATTCATCATATGCTGCTCGCTTATTCCCGTGACTGCTTCGGCCTCCACCCATTTCGTGAAATAATTAATTGATACCACCAGATTTTCTTTATTGCCCGGAGTCTTTGGAAAAGGACCCACAATATCAATCCCTCATTGTGCAAACGTGCACGGCGAGCTCATAACCATCACCTCCTTGACCGGTATCTGAATAACCGGAGCATGCATCTGGCACTTCTTACACGTTCTCACCAAGTCGCTAGCCATACCTTTCATTCCTAGCCAAAAGAAGCCAGCATGCAATGTTATGCCAACAAACATTTTTCCCTATGCATGATCGCCACAATACCCCTCATGTATCTCTTTTAACACTTCTAACCCCTGCTCTTTATCCAAGCACTTTAGGAAAGGTCCAAAGCGCGACCTCTTATATAATTCTTCGTTTATCACATAAAAATGAGCCGATGTCTTAATCTCCTTTGTTGTCAGCCTCTATGCACCCTCATTTGCTTTAACAAGAACATCCTAGATAGGTGTATGCCAATCATCCTTAATTTCGAGCTCCATAATCTCCTTCCCTTTCTCCACACTACTATGACCCAATTCCATCAGCGTGATTTTTCGAGTATCACAAGTCCCCCGTGCTCCCGCTATCCGAGCGAGCTAATCCGCCCGAGTGTTTTCAGCTCGTGGCAAATGCTCCAGTTTGAACTCTTCAAACCGTGCGGCCTCCTCTCATAATTTGTTCAAATATACCGCCATTCGTTCTTCCTTAGCCTCAAAGGAACCATCAAACTGCCGAGCTATCAACTGAGAATCCGTGTACGCCCAAACCTTCCTTGCTCTGAGATCGCCCGCCATTTTGACACCTTGCAGCACAGCCTCATACTCAGCCTCATTATTAGAGGCTTATACCCTAGCTTAATCTTGAAATCCAAATTTTCTCCCTCCGGACTGGTTAACACAATTCCCAGCCCGGCTCCAGATACTATAGTTGAACCATTAGTGTATAACATCCATGCGTTCGCCTCATCACTTAAATCAGATGGACGTACCATCTCCTGTAAAAAATCCGCCAGCACCTGCGATTTGATAGCTACCCTTGGTTCGTACACAACATCGTACTCTCTCAATTCTACGGCCCACTTTACCAGTCTTTCGGATACGTTTGGGTTGCTAAGTACCTGCTTAAGAGCTAAATTCGTACGTACCTTCACCCCGCAGCATCCTACTTATATAATAAATAGGCTTTTGCGTGCCCGCATCTTCCCTGATTAGTATCGAACTTAGTGCAACCTCCCCAACTGCTATATACAAGATCAGGTCTTCCCCAGGCATCGGCTTAGTCAATAGTGGTATTTCAGCCAGATACTTCTTCAATTCCTCAAATGCCTCCACTGCTTCCTTTGTCCACTCGAACTTGGACCCCTTCCGGAGTGCCCTGAAAAAGGGGACACCCCTATCCGCCGACCTGGAAATAAAACGACTAAGGCCCGCCATGCGACCTGTAAGTACTTGTACATCACGTACCGTTCGAGGGTGTGGCATCTCCAAAATAGCTCTTACTTTCTCTTGATTAACTTCAATTCCTCTTTCCATCACCATGTAACCCAAAGACTTTCTAGACAACACACCGAACGTACATTTCTTCGAATTAAGCTTCATCCCGTACTGCCTAAGTATAATAAATGTTTTCCTCAAATCCTCCACATGGGATTCTGCTTTCTTGCTCTTGACCAACATATCATCGACGTAGACTTCTAGAGTAGACCCCAATGGGTCCTTGAACATTCGATCCACCAATCTCTGATAGGTCTCTCCGGCATTCTTCAAACCTAAGGGCATGGATACAAAATAATAAGTCCCCGTAGAAGTAACAAAACTCACCTTGGGCTGATCCTCCTTTGCAAGAGGTATTTGGTGGTACCCCTGGCAAGCATCCATCATACTCAGAAGCTCGCACCCCGAAGTTGAATCCACTAGCTGATCGATTCATGGAAAAGGATAGTGATCCTTTGGACAGGCCTTATTAAGATTGCGAAAATCCATGCACATTTGCCCCAGCTTTGGAACCATCATGACGTTAGATAAATACTCCATAAATTGAGTTTCACGAATGTGTCTGGCCTTTAATAATTTATGCACCTCTTCCTCGATTACCTTATCCAGTTCGGGCACGAAATGCCTCCTCTTCTGCTTGACTGACCTCGCCTCTAGGTCCTCATTTAAATGATGTTGCGTGACCTTAGGAGACACCCATGCTAGCTCTCCATCCCCAAAATCAAAAACATCCCGAAACTCCCTGAATAACCTTAGAAGCTCGTCCCTCAGTGTCTCAGCCATCAAGGTCCCCACCCTCGTAGTGTACTCTGGGCAACCTTCCTCTAGTGAAACCTCCATCAATTCCTCATGTGGTCGAACAGGATTCTCCTGTTCTTTCATCTTTTTCGCACTGAGTACTCCTTCTAGCAGCGCGTCATCCCTTTCGCGCTTATTCTCAATCAACCCTTTCCTGATCGTCATTTGGTAACACGACCTCGCAACCTGTTGTTCAGAGATAACTTCCCCCACTCTATCCCTTATAGTATACTTGATACTCGTGTGATAGGTCGATGTTACCGCCTGGAATGCATTGAGGGCAGGTTGATCTAATATGGCATTATATGCCGATCTCCCCCGGACTATCAAAAACTTTAAATTCTTTTTTACTTGCAACTCGTCCTTCCCTAACACCACTGTCAACGTTAACTCCCCCTCAGTAATCACCTGTGCCCCATTAAATGCGTATATGGGCGTATTCATAGGTCGCACCTTGGTTTCCAATTTCATCTGCTCAAGACAGTCTGTATATATTATATTCACCGAGCTCCCACTGTCCACAAAAATTCTGCCAACCTCGTACCTCGCCACCTCAGCTTCAATTACCAATGCGTAATTATGATCTTCTTGAAGCCCGCGTCTCTCATTAGAACCAAAAGAGATGGCTGGCCCGACTACCTGAGGTCGTCGACTCACACTAGCGACCTCCCACGTTCCCGGGCGAGCTGACTTAACATGTTTCTTCTGTGCGTTGTTGCTGTCACCATCCGTTGGTCAGCCCAAGATCATGTTTATTCTTCCCATGTTCTTTCTGGGGCTATTGTGTCCCTGATTCCCTTGTTGTAGCTGTCTCGCTACCTGATTTGAAGGCGGGTCCCTTGGTGGCGGTGGGGGCAATGGTTGTCGTGGCTCCTATGGCTCTCTGTCCCTGTAAATTACCTCCTTCTGGTGCCCAGCTTTTGTAAGTCTCTCTATCTCCTCCCTGAGATGCCTGCACCATTCTGTGGAATGCCCATAGTTGTTGTGAAACAAACAAAAGAATTCGGACTTGGGGTGAGTAGGGATTGTCGTGCGATCTTATGGTCACTTTATATTTTTAGGTACCAAGCGCTCCATAATAGTAAACACCTTAGCCTGCGGATAGGCCAATGGTGTAAAATCCTCTCTTCTCCAATTCTGCACATTCATCTCCTATTTTCCACTAGCCGCAGAGCTCGGGGTTAAGAACCCGTGCACTATCCTTCTAGGTTCTCTTCTTATCTCCCTTCTGGACATACCGACCCCTGTGTTTGTGACCTCTCTACTAAAACGTACCCGATTTTCCTCCTCAGCTTCCTCCACCTGTATGTACTTATGGCATCTTTCTAAAACCTCATCGTACATTCGCGCCTCCTTCTTTACTAAAGACTTGAGTAAGTCATCTCTCCTCAATCCCTAATGTAAACTCCCGCCTTCATCTCATCTGAAGAAGTGGGTACCTCCAAAGTGGCACTAGTAAACTTGTTAACATATTGCTTAAGCGTTTCGTCAGGTCGCTGCACCATAGTAAAAAGCGACTGTGCAGTCTTCGCATTCTTCCGCACACTTGAAAATTGCTTTAAAAAAGCAGCTCGCAACACCTGAAAGCTAGTAAATTTTCCTCGCGGTAACTGGTAGAACCGGTTTTGAGCGATTCCTCTCAAAGTAGATACAAAGGCTCGACACGCCACCGCATCCGTATAACTATGTAACATCCTCGCATTCTCGAAGAGCTATAAATGCTCTACTGGATCCACCATTCCACGATATTGAAACTCTAATGCCTTATACCCCTTAGGCATCGTAGCTCGCAACATATCATCTGAAAAGGGATGCCCTTTATCTTCATCGAACTTCTCTCCTTCCAATCATTTTTGTAATTTTAACAATGCCTCCTGCATCTCTCTAAATGCCTTATTCCCTGGACCCACTTCATTCTCATCCTTCCCTTCATGGTACTCGCTCCGACTCTTACGCGACTTGTCTCAAGATTCACCATCTGTGCCCGAGGTTTGTGTTCCACTCTCACTGGTATGTCTATTATATCGGCGACCTCTACGCTTGTAATGGCTTCGCTTTATCTTCACCCCTTTCCCCTTATGATTATGTTTACGAGTATGAGACTCTGTAGACGAGGTAGAACTGGAAGTATCCTCATGTTTTCGCTTACTCCGACCTTTCCTTCCATGAGAAGATCTCCTAGATAGAGACCTTCCACTTTGTTTTGTCTTCCTGGTTATCGGTTTTTCTTCCTGCTCTCCATTCAGTCCATCAGCTTTCTCTTTTAGGGTACCCAGCTCGCCTGCTAGGTATTTGTTCAATTTCTCTTGCCTCTCCAGAGGCACGAAATCCATAAGCCCATCTAAGAATCCTTTTTTAATTTGACAGGGCTTATCCTTAGGTAACTCCTTCCATTCCTTCGTTCCTATATGTATCACTTTCTGCGCCACAACCTTTGGTGTCTTCGCCTCCAAATCTTCAGTCGGTTCTTTCTCATCACGTCATTTTGGGGAGGGCGGCGGTGTGCCACCAAAACTTTGAACTGCTGATTCCGCCTGAGAAGGCGTTTGTCCGTCTTTTATTGGTTCTCCATCATTTATATCTGCCTTCTCGTTCTTATTCTTTGATTTGTTCGATCCAGAAGCATAGTGTAGGGTTCTGGGCACTATTTTACTATTATTCATGCTTCGCTTATGAAATTTCTCACGCCTTTCACTCAAGGACTCGATGTATCTCTTTTTCACAGATGGCGCCACTTGATAAAACTAAAAAGATTGGTTACCAAGAATATGAGGTACTAACCTAAAATCTGAGATCATCAACATGAAATAGATTCCAAATATGTCACAGCGACCTGCTAAGCCTTCAACGATCCTCCTGACAACATCGTCGTTTCTGCAAAACAGCACCTTCAGTCGAGTCGGTGATCAGACCCGTGAAGGTCCTCCGATGCTTAAGTTAGATAAAGCAAGAGATAGTTTTAGAGAGCCCAAATCACAATTAAACAACTTAAAAATAATGAGAGGTATGCACCCCTTTTATAGAGACAAGAGAAGTGTTCCCGAAGCCAGGGTTTCCTTCTCCCACCACAATTCCATAAATACCATGACCGACTTAGAATTAGGATTTCTCATGTATGCTAAGTTCCCATAAATAATAAATCTCCCATTAAATTACCAGAGTAGGCCTGGGCCTGTTGTTCTTTCCATATAATTCGTCGGGACCTCATAAACCATCCATATAAGCCCTTGGGCTTGATATCTTATAAAGCCCATAACCGAACTCAACGGCCAGCGCCCAACACATAAAAACATAAGAGGTCGCGACCCTATATGAGAACTCATCCTCATACTCTAGGTCACTACTCTATAAACCAGCTCGTTCGGCTTCCTGAAATAACCAACCAGCTCGCTAACCACCTAGAAGATATGCTCCTTCTTAGGAAATGAGGTTGCTTACCATAAATATCAAGCATGGATTTTTACTGCCGTATCACAAACAATCTGGGAATCACTGTTACAATGGCTCTAAACCCATCACAAACCTGAGAATACAGCCTAAAGTGAACTACAAAACTAATCCAAGAACATTAGAATTAATAAATATTGTCGACTAAGAAATTCGACTAAGCAAGCACTTTACAAACTTTACAGTAACCACATTTGTGTAAAATAGAGATAAACAAAAGGTTAGTTTACACAAACATGGGAATTGGGTATGAGACATAATGCATAGACACACTTATGACATGCATAATAACGTAAAATAGAACACGACATGGCAAAAAATCATAATTTGAAGTGTTTGTACATCATTGCCAAAAGGCAAAAAATTCTTAATAAGACTTTAAAAGGTTATAAACAATGGGACACTGCATATCTCTAATTCAACACAAAGTAGACATATATGCAAAATCTAGAATTCATTGTACTAGTTTGAACATATATATATATGTGTGTGTGTGTGTGTGTGTGTGTGGATCTTCTCTTATAGGTTTTTAGTGAAAACTCATATTAAGTACTAGAGTTAAAGACAAAATATTGATTATAAACAGGTTCTTTGATCTGAGGAAGTAATTTAAATTTTGAAAATGGAAATAAAATACGAAAGATTCGATAACATTGTTTTCTTGTTATATTTTTCCTCCATAAGAATGTCTATAAACATAGTGAGGGAGCTAAACTTAGATAATTGAATCGCATTGGGATGACTGTAACCTGTTGTAGAATTTCGAGCACAAAAGGGAATACTTTTATCCCTGTAACTGGAAGATAGAAAAAGGAAATAGAGAAAAGTAATTTTAGTCGAGTCGAGTGAAAAACTCTTTCCGCAAGACGAAATTGCCCCGGTAGTGCTCTTTGGTTTTGGCAATTCGTCTCCAAATATAAAATAACTAGGTCTCTAGTATAACTGCACCGTAAATACTAGAGTTCCGGCGAACAGGAGGAGTTTGAACAGAGCTACGGGAAAGAGAGAATGTAGTATGGAGAGTGTGAGTATGTTGTGTGATCTGTGTATGATGAAGCATGGACCAGCATAATGACGGTCAGGTGAGGTAATGTTCATACATTAAGTTGCATAACGTTACTTACTGTTTTTGTACGTTTGAAACGTACCTGAACGGTCAGGAATAGCGAAAAGGCTAAAATGGTAGCCTGGGGTGATTCGGGACACCAATTCGGACGACCCAAGTCGGACCAATTCTCCAAGGTCCAAGGTCCGGGTCTGGGCTCGGGCTCGACTCCGCTTGGCTCCGCCGGAGGAGGACGGGCGAATCCAAGTCCGAGGGCCAACGTGAGCTTTGTTCACACAAAGTCCACAATATTCGCTGGGCCACACGAACCCTTCCACTCATAAAATTTAATCACTTTTAAACTCCCTTCCACATTGATTATTATGCAATGTGGGATAAACAAAAATACACCTAACAACCGTTCAACTTCGAAGTACTGTTTCTCACTAACTATTAATTGTATTTGAGAAATTCAAAAGGATATGATTAACTACACGAAACGTAGATCGAGCCTAAAATATTCTCTAAGACGAATTTTCGCTGCACCATTAAATGGATTAAATCCAATTTAACAACAATCCCCCACATGAGTGAAAATAGCCAAAAAGAAAACATGTATGCAAATACGTAGCTCAGTCCTTTAAGAGACAATAGAGAATAAGGATAGGAGGCTTGTGGTCTTGAACCCTCCTTAGTTAATACTACCGAGCATACCGGCGGATTAGTGAACATAATTCTTGAACTATTCCCCTTTGTGTATACTAGACAATAGTACCAACTCATTAAGGTCTCAGAATTCTTCCGTTCTCACGTTTGTGTCCGTTTATGGCCATGGACAACTTCTTTGGATTCATAAGCATTGAGTAGAAGCGGCCCTCACTTCTCGCTTACATAGGTGATTCTTAAAACGAGTATCTTGTAATACTCAAGTCAAAGACCTGCACAAGAATCATTAAAAATCAAAGACTCATCCTCACCACGTGACAGATTAAAACTCTAGTTTTGCTGTTAGGGAATAGGATCGTAGAGTTTTACTTACCCAGATCTTTATAGTTTAGTTTTCCCATTGAAAAAAGTTTGTGGGATCACCACTCATCATGGTTGGGTTTCCACTACAATCATCTTAAAGATGTGGATCTCACTCCTATTCCTTCTAGCAACTTATACATCTGATCTCAAGCTATGTTTTTAGTGAACGGATCTGCTTGATTATCTATCGACTTTACGTAGCCAACTGAGATAACCCCACTCGATATCAAATGTCTTACGGTGTTACGTCTCCAATGAATATGTCGAGACTTACCATTATAAATTCCACTTTTTGCCCTTTCAATAGCATCTTGACTATTGCAGTGAAGAATTAATGGCGGCACGGGTTTCTCCCAACATGGAATATCTTCCAGAAAGTTAAGAAGTCATTCTGCTTCTTCACCTTCTTTATCCAAAGCGGTAAACTCATATTCCATGATGTATCGGGCTATACAAGTCTGTTTAATGGATCTCCAAGAAACAGCTCCTCCCCCTATTACAAACACATACCCACTCGTCGACAACGAGTCATTTGAGTCAGATATCCAGTTTGCATCACAATAACCTTCAAGTACCCACATTATGGGGTATCTACCATATTGTAGCCCAAAGTTCAGAGTATACTTTAAGTATCTCAAAACTCTCATAAGTGCTTTCCAGTGTTCTCCACTTGGATTACTCGTATATTGACTCAGTTTATTTACCGAGCAAGCTAGATTAGGTCTTGTACAATTAGAGATGTACATCATACATCCAATGATCTTAGCATAGTCCTCCTGAGCAAAAGAGTCCCCTCTGTTCTTACTTAAGTGAACATTGAGTTCTGACGGTGTCTTTGCTGGAAGACTTGTAAGCATTGAATTTCTTGATTACTTTCTCAATGTAATGAGATTGTGACAACTGTTTTGCATGTAATTTTTGTGTTTTTCCTCGTGTTTTTAATTAGGATTTTATGTTGATTCTAGTAGTTTTTGAGTCGAGTTTTATTAGGTTTTTTGTTTGTTTTCTCGTTTTGTTATTTTTCGTGTTTCTTTTTGATTTTCTACTTATTATGGTTATTTAATCATAATTAGTTAATTTTATGTTTAAATTAGGTATTTTGAAGTATTCTAGGCTGGATATGGTCGAGTATGGACTTACGATTGGAATTTTAGCGGAATCGGGGCTCGAATTGAAGAATTATGGCTGACACTGGGTACGTGATACGACACTGGGTTACCCAGTATCCGACAGCGCCTGCCCACAGCTGCCGAGCACCTGCGCGCGCCAGCTGCCGAGAACGCCGAGAGTTGCCGAATCGACTGTCGAGCAGGTCGATCGACTGCCGAGAGCTGAATCGACTGCTCAACAGAGAGTTACCGCCCACGCCCGTCCTGCCGAGACCCGCGCGCATCTGCGCGCCTGCTTGCACGCTGTCGAGTGCTGAGCCATCTCGGCCCATGTCGAGCCACCTTGCAAGTTTGTCGAGCCAACGAGCCAAACTCGACCCAAAAAGTCTATTTTGACCATTTTGGGTCAAATTTGGTCAATACATGGAAATCCAAGCTCATATGGCATACTTGGCCCATTTACCCCTAATTAACTTGTATAAATAGAACCTCTCTTTCATTTTGTAAGACACCTCCTCCCAACCCAAGCTTGGGTTTGGGATTATTTTCTCTCTCTAGATTAATTTCAAACTTTGCCTTGGGTTTGTAATCTCAAGAAGGGTTCAAGTACTCCCTTGGATTTTTAATTCCTTGCAATATCAATCAAGCTTTTGGATTCTCCATTTAATTTTAGTAAGCTTTCTTTATTTATTTTATGCTTTTTGCCTTAGATATTAGAATTATAGTTTAATCTTGTGAATTGGCTATGGAATCTAGTTGAGTGACACATCTAGATCATAGATCAAGTCCTTGATTTGTTTAATTTCAAGTAATTTCATATGTTTCATGCATGTTCTTCATATTATGCTTTTTCTCTTAGCTACTTGATTTCATGTTAGATCTTAAGAATTGGCTATGGAATCTAGATGAGTGACACGTCTAGATCATAGATCGGGTCTTGGATCGTCTTGATTTTGAGTTTTTCACATGCTTTATTTTAAATCTTATTTTTATGCCTTGTTTCATGCTTAAATCTTAGATCTACTCTTTATTTCTTGTTATTTTCCTTAAAGTTTTAAGCTTTCATGTTAACTTTCATTGCTCTTTCTATCCATGCTTTCAATTTTTGCTAATTTGCATTATTTGAGTTTTTATGCATAGTTGTACCATGTGCATGCATGCTTGTACTTGGTGAAACAATGCTTGTTTTTACTTGTTTTCATTATTTGCTTGCATTTTCATATTAAGGCATCCGACGAGGCATCCGACCAACTTGAAATTTCAAATCCTAGTTTAGTTTCATTAGTTTAATTGCTTTATTTTCATTTTCCTTTCATTTTTCAAGCTTGAAACACATTGAATCCTTCAATCGAATTGATCTCCGATTATACCATGCCATGAACCCGTTGATACTTTCAACACCATGAAAACTCTACTAACAAAATGGCGCAGTTGCGACTCGGCTTGGTTAAGGCTTTCGATTTAATTGTTGTTTCATTGTGTTTTTAGCTTTCTTTGTTATTTGACTTTTTTGTTAAGTATGATAGGTACTTGTATCTATGGTGGATATATTCCCGGCATGGGAGGGCATGGTGCAAACCATGTCGGGAATGAGTTGTCGTATAATGGTTTTGGCAACGTGGGACGGCATGGTACAAACCACGTTGCCAATGGTGGATATGGATATGGGCAACCCGGCTTGGAAGGGCATGGTGCAAACCATGTCGGGTTTGATAGTTTCTCGGGCGTGAATGATTCCTTTGGTGGTTATGGAGCTCCATATTCCTATCCGAACGTGCAAGCTCCAAATTCCTATCCGAATGTGCAAGCCCCGACTTCTGGCTCGTATGGCTATGGTGCTCCACAAAATTATCTAAATATACCGAGCCCGAATCCCGGCCTATATGATGGTTCTCTCACTTCTAGTTTCGATTATGCCCCATTTGGTTCCACCAATAGCACTCATGATCCCGATCCGTATGCGTACTTCGGAGGTTTGAGCTCTAATGACCAAAATGCCCCTCCCGCCCTTGATATTTCAGTGCATGCTCATATTCTGCCCCCCGATTCGACTTTCTTGGCCATTTTGCAACAATTGGATTCATTGACCACTACGTTGGCCTCACTTGCGGATAAGTGTGATGCTTTTGCGGATAAGTGTGATGTTTTTGATGCTACAAAAGACCAATTCGCAAGCGATATTGATATGCTTAAACGAGCTCATGCGGATTCCTTACTCATGGATATGCTTCAAGAGTTAGTCGAAGACGCGTATATGGAGGCAAAGACCAATAAGAAGGAGGTTGGCCCGGCTGTCGATATAGAGGGATGTTGTGAGGATGAGCCCCTTTTTCTTCTTGATGAGCCCTTTGTGCCTTTATTTGACCCCGTTTTGTGTGGATATGATTCTCGATGTGTCGTTGAGGGCAACGACGACTTTTTAGAGGGGGGGGTGGGGGTTATTGATGATAAGCTTAGAGAAATAGACGATTATCTTGAGGAGGAGGATGAGAGCAAGTCGATTATTATCCTTGCGAACTCGCACCGGGAAGAAGGGGAGGAGAGGATGGTTGAAGGGTTTAAAATTCTTAAGGATTCCATTGAGTGGAGACCCGGAGTGATTGAGAGAGTTAGCCCTTTGAATTTGATTCTTGATGAAATAAGGAGAGATGGGATTTGGAGATTGTTGTGGGATGGCTTGATGTTCATAATTTCTCAAAGTGAGTGGGTGAATCCCATTGACTTGGTACCAAAGACTAGCGGCATGTTCGGTGTTGAGGAAAAAAAAGGAGAGTTTTTTGCCACGAGGGCTACAATGGGTTGGAGGACGTTGATCGATTTTAAGAAGTTGAGAGTGGCTACCAAGAGAGATCATTTCCCTCCCCCGTTTATTGAGCACATGATGGACAAGCTAGCCGGCCAATATTCCTTTTATCTTCTTGATGAGTCATCGGGTCATTTCAAAACCACCATTCCACCCGAGAATCTACCCATGATGACTCCCACTTGCCCAATTGGAATGCTTGCGGCCAATATTTATATCGGATCTTAGACAAGGTGTCGGGTCACTTTAAGACCACAATTCCTCCCGACAAGGAGGAGATTATATTGGTGGACCCTCCCATGATATTCCCACCTTGATCGAAAAGGAAGTACGTCAAGCTAGTGACGTAAAACAAGCGCTTCTTGGGAGGCAACCCAAGTTCTTTCCATTTTTGTCTTTCTTTCTTTCTTTCTTTTATTGAAAATCAAAAAACATTCAAAAACTCAAAAATCCAAAAACATAAAGAAAATTGAAAAACAAATATATATATATATATATAATAAAATATCTTGTTTTGAGTTCATGTACATATTTCCTCGTGTTTTTAATTTCGTTTGATTTTCTTTTCTAGGTTTTATTTTCCGACGTCGACCATTGGACGATTGATAGAAGTGGTAGCATTTATGAAGTCGGAAGATGCTAGCCATGCTCGATTTTTATTTGGATTGCTTAGATGCCTAGGTGGACCCCACCGAGCTTGACCAAAACTCGCTCGGTTGGGGAAGTTTCTATTCACCCCCACCCCTTTTACTTGATTTTCATTAAAATGCGGGTAATGCATGGTTTAAGTGTGGGGTGGGTAGGTGGTTAGGGTCCCGGTTTTTGTCGAGCATGTTTTGTTGTTCTTAACTCGAGCCTTGGCGAAGTGACGCATTCTTGGCGAAGTGACGCTTACTATTTGCGCATTTATATGGTCGAGTCGATTTTTGTGTCTTTTTTGTGTTTATTACATGTTTAAGCAACTTCACGTGCTTAGAAGTTTGAATAGTTTACTTGTCGGGTTTTTGCATGTTTATGGCCTCTTGTGTGAGGGGTTGAATTTTTGTGCTTTGTCCAAAATCCATCTATATATATAATCAATATATTCTCGTGAAAAGATTGCAAAGCTCTAAAAACTCTTTTGATTTTTCTCCTAAACTCGGTGCAAACTAGTCAATAGCCTTAGGTGATTTATCGGCTTGCTTGCATTTTTACGAAATTGCATTGAGTAGATTTGACTTTGCTCGTACATGATTGAATTTGAAAATGACCTCGAGGCACATATATCACCCTTGTTCCGTCCATATCCATATATCTAAACTACTTTAAAAGTCCCAAATGAGCCCCCTTGAGCCTATGTCCCGTTTCTTGTTAACCGAGCTTGATTTTAGCTCTTATATCTTCATAAATTGTGAGGTGAGAGGGTATATTATTAGTTGACGAGAAATGTGAGGGAAATCGATTGTGGGTTTAGGGTTTTGAGTTGCTTATACAAAAAAGAAAAAGAAAAAAAAAGAGAGAATAAAACTCCAACACAAATCACGAAAAGTGATAAAACGCGCGTTCAAGTGAAAAGCCTAATTCAAAAGGGGCTAATTTTAGTAAAAGAAGCAAATTCATAAAGCTTCTAAGTGTTGTGAAATAAAAGTCGGTAAAGAGTGTGAAAGAAGAAAGGGTTTCGAGTGAGAGTTTGGTGATTTGGGATGGGTGAAGCGATCATAAGTTTCGGGTGTTAGAAATTAGGATTTTGTGTGTTATTGGTCATGTTTGATCGTGTGTTAGCCACTATATCCAAATATTCCATACCTTACCAAAGAGCTAACATTACAACCCATGATTAAGACCTCTTTCGATTCTTACTTGGCCATGTACTATGAGCAATTTTGAGCGTTCGATTTGTGAAATCTTGACAAGGTGCATGTATTGACCGACTTGAGCGTAAACACGTCCTATATACTAAACACTTGAACGAATTGAGCGAACACCCTCAAAAATTCCATTTGAGAGGAAGTCATCGATTTGGATTGCATTTGAGAGAGAGTAATACGAGCAATGCTTGACAATAGCGAGTCTATGTTGATACGACCATCATATTAATAAGGATAAGCACAAGGATTTCTCGTTTTACACAATGTTCATTGCGTTGCACTCTCAATTCTTTTCATTGTTCGAGGACGAACAAACCGATAAGTGTGGGGTAGTTGTTTTGCATGTAATTGTGGAGTTTATCTTTATGTTTTTAGATAGATTTTTATATTGATTTTAGTAGTTTTTGAGTCGAGTTTTATTAGGTTTTTCGTTTGTTTTCTCGTTTTGTTGTTTTTCGTGTTTCTTTATTTTCTACTTAATATGGTTATTTTAATCATAATTAAATAATTTTATGTTTAAATTAGGTATTTTGAAGTATTCTAGTCTGGATATGGTCGAGTATGGGCTTACGATTGGAGTTTTAGCGGAATCGGGGCTCGAATTGAAGAATTATGGCTGACACTGGGTACGTGATACGACACTGGGTTACCCAGTGTCCAACAGCGCCTACCCACAGCTGCCAAGCACCTGAGCACGCCAGCTGCTGAGAACGTCGAGAGCTGCCGAATCGACTGCCGAGAGCTGAATCGACTGCTCAACGGAGAGTTGTCGCCCACGCCCGTCCTGCCGAGAGCAGTCGATCGACTGCCGAGCCAGTCGATCGACTGTGCGCCATGCTGCCGAGACCCGCGCGGCATCTGCGCATGCCTGCCTGCCACACTGCCGAGCGCCTTCCGACCAGCGTCGAGTCCTGCCGAGCCAGCCCGCCCAGCGCCGAGCCATCTCGGCCCATGTCGAGCCACCTTGCAAATTTGCCGAGCCAATCGATCCAAACTCGACCCAAAAAGTCTATATTGGACCATTTTGGTTCAGATTTGGTCAATACATGGAAATCCAAGCTCATTTGGCATAATTGACCCATTTACCCTCTAATTAACCTGTATAAAATAGAACTCTCTTTCATTTTGTAAGACACTTCCTCCCAACCCAGCTTGGTTTGGGATTATCTTCTCTCTCTAGATTTAATTTCAAGCTTTGCCTTGAGTTTGTAAGCTCAAGAAGTTTTCAAGTACTCCCTTGATTTTTAATTCCTTGCAATATCAATCAAGCTTTTGGATTCTCCATTTAATTTTAGTAAGATTTCTTTTAATTTCATGCTTTGTTCTTCATTTATTTTATGCTTTTTGCCTTAGCTATTAGAATTATAGTTTAATCTTGTGAATTGGATATGGAATCTAGTTGAGTGACACATCTAGATCATAGATCAAGTCCTTGATTTGTTTAATTTCAAGTAATTTCATATGTTTCATGCATGTTCTTCATATTATGCTTTTTCTCTTAGCTACTTGATTTCATGTTAGATCTTAAGAATTGGCTATGGAATCTAGATGAGTGACACGTCTAGATCATAGATCGGGTCTTGGATCGTCTTGATTTTGAGTTTTTCACATGCTTTATTTTAAATCTTATTTTTATGCCTTGTTTCATGCTTAAATCTTAGATCTACTCTTTATTGCTTGTTATTTTCCTTAAACTTTCAAGCTTTCATGTTAACTTTCATTGCTCTTTCTATCCATGCTTTCAATTTTTGATAATTTGCATTATTTGAGTTTTTATGCATAGTTGTACCTTGTGCATGCATGCTTGTACTTGGTGAAACAATGCTTATTTTTACTTGTTTTCATTATTTGCTTGCATTTTCATATTAAGGCATCCGACGAGGCATCCGATCAACTTGCAATTTCAATTCCTAGTTTAGTTTCCTTAGTTTAATTGCTTTATTTTCATTTTCCTTTCATTTTCCAAGCTTGAAACACATTGAATACTTCAATCGGATCGATCTCCGATTATACCAAGCCATGAACCCGTTGATACTTTCAACACCACGAAAACTCTTCTAACAGTAGACGCGCCAACTTTGGAGTTGTTCATGACTGCAGGGGCAGAGAGCGTCGTTGGAATGCCAGGAAAAGCGGAGGAGGTATTGGCAGGAGCGTTCGAGCTTGTCGATCCAAGTGAAAAGTCGGTCGTTGTGGTAGAGGTAGACATCTTCGAGTAGTGATATTAAAACAAAACAAGTTTCGTCTTGCGGTTGTTGTAGAAATTCGAGCACAAAAGGGAATATTTTTATCACTATAACTGGAAGATAGAAAAAGAAAATAGAGAAAAGTAATTTTAGTCGAGTCTGAGTGAAAAACTCTTTCCGCGTGACGAAATTGTCCCAGTAGTACTCTTCGGTTTTGACAATTTGTCCCCAAAGATAAAATGACTACGTCTCTAGTATAACAGCACCGTAAATACTAGAGCTCCGGCGAACAGGAGGAGTTTGAACAGAGCTACGGGAAAGAGAGAAGGTAGTATGGAGAGTATGAGTATGTTGTGTGTTCTATGTATGATGAAGCATGGACCACCAGTTCGGACGACCAAAGTTGGACCAACTAATCGGACCAATTCTCCAAGGGCCAAGGGCCAAGGTCCGAGTTCGGGTCCGGGCTCGGGCTCGGCTCCGCCGGAGGCAGACGGGCGAACCCAATTTTGAGGGCCGGCGTGAGCTTTGTTCACAAAAAGTCCACAATATCCTCTGGGCCACTTGATCTACTCATAAAATGTAATCACTTTTAAACTCCCTTCCACATTGATTATCATCCAATGTGGGATAAACAAAAATACACCTAACAACCGTTCAAATCGAAGTACTATTTCTCACCTACTATTAATTGTATTTGAGATATTCAAAAGGCTATGATTAACTAAACAAAACGTAGATCGATCCTACAATATTCATTAAGATGAATTTTCGCTGCACCATTAAATAGATTAAATCCAATTTAACAACATAACCTAATAAGAGGCACAGGCCTTATCAGCTTAAGATCAATGACCTGTTTGAGACCTTAGATGTATATAAGAACCCAAGAAAGCTGATTTCACTAGAATGATTAAGTTCTTGACTATTGATCTTACCAATGAGTGGTTGACCTAGTTCCCTTCTTCTAAGTTGATGTCATTTTGTGGATTTTTGCACAAGGTGTGCTGCAACAACTAGACGCCTACAAACAACAACTCAGAGTCACCGAGCTCCATGCTCGTATCCTCTACCAATTGGGAACGTGGATGCCATTAAATATTGGCTCCCACACCTTCGATGCCATCACATTCTTCGCCACATCCTCCTCAAAGTCATCCCAACGCTCGTCAATGCTAAGAACTAGTTAGTTGATATCCCGGTGGTATGTTCTAATGATGAGAATAGATTGTCTAATAATGATGATCCAGTTGTTTCTGTTCCTACTCATCCTTCACCTAACTTTACTCTGACTCATGTTGCCGCCACAAATGCTATTACGAATGCTACTCCAGATACTGTCGCGGATGCTGATCGTATCTCTGTGAAATCTTCTATGGGCTTGATGATTCTAGTGTCGTGATCACTTTTACTGGATCAGCTACAATATACTGATGCTGATATTGCTCATGGTACTACTCTCAGAACCCAACTTCTTGGCCTGCTTTCCAAATCTGCTCTTTCTAGCCAAAAATGGGGTGATGTAGTTGATGATTCTGGAGTCACCACTACTAAGTAAGATTCTGGTTTAGCTGCTCCAATTCAAGAGAATGTGCTAAGTTCAGGGGGGGAGATCTAAATTCAGGAGGAGTTGGCCAGTCTGCGGATGCAGGTATTGATGTCGTTGTGGATGCCACTGCAAATCTTACTTCACATTCAGGGGAGTTGGTCCATCTTTTGTTGTTCTACCTTGCCTACTGGACGATGTGATGAAGATGATGCGTTGGAGTTTGATTTTTAGGAGAATGTTGCTTTGCTGCAACATGCTTCGGTGCTCGGTGATCTCTTTCCTTATTTGATTTTTATTTAATGACTATTTTGGATATGTTATCCATTTTACTTTGTTGAATGACTATGACCTTTTGCCCTAATTTATTAGGGCTTATTTTCTTTTGCTTTTGCAAATGTTGTTCAGGATGTCATTGCATTCTTCTTAACCATCTTATGTTTAATTGTAGCAGTTTAAGGTGAGTATTTTTGGTGATTATACAAGTTTCATACTTGATATTTCTATCATATGAGTTTTGGTCAAGAAAGACAAATCGAGGGTGATTTTTTAGTCACGTATTTTATAAACACGTGGTTTGATAATAATTGGTTTATTTTGTTTTATTTAATATTTTGACTTTCTTGCCAAATTTAATTGTTTAGGAAAGATGTGATATTTATCATTTTTAGAATTATCATGTATATTATTTAGTCTTTAATTAGGTTGTAATTCTCTTTCTCTTACATAGAAATCGTATATTTTTTTTATACAATTTAGATTTAAGATTTTATCTTACTCCACTTATATTAATGCAGTAAAAACTCATTTTTATCTATTCAATGCAGATTGTGTACTATTCAACAAGTTGAAGCAAAACCACAGGAGCAGTGAAAATGATTCTGATGTTCTCTCAGATGCACATCAAGAGTTCTGTGATAATGGAGCGAAAAGGACTGGTTTCAGATGGATACACTGATGGGAGTTCCTCAGAGATAGTCCAGTATTTCAAGCGGCATCGGTTGAAACACAAGTACGAAAGAAGTCTAGAACCTCTGAAACGGGTGATCATAATGATGGTTCTAGCACTGACTTTAATGTTGGAGGGGGTGACAGTAGCACATTTTCACCTCGTCCAATGGGCCAAAAGTAGCTAAGTGCGTAAGGAAAGGGATAAAATGTGATCAACGTAGATGATTGTGAATCGCGATTTGAAAGAATACAAGAAAGGCACGCTAGACATTTTGCGAACATTGAAGAGTCCATGTACATAGAACAACTCAAGATGTACAAGGACTTGACGATGAAAGATACAACGCCCATGTCAGAAGACACTCGCGTAGCCCATGTGACACTGCTTGCGGCACTGAAGAAGAAATTAAGTCTTTAATTGTATGATGCCTTTATTTATTTTGCATTTACATATTATGTCTTGATTCGTAATGTTCGTATTTCTTCCAATGTATTTGTGTTTATTATCAAATATGGTTTTCTCAATTAGAATTGAATTTATGTGTGCGTTTATGTGGATCTTATATATAATAAAATAAAAGATTTAATTGCCTATTTAAGGTGTATGTCTACCCACCTCTACTACTACCTTCACTTCCCCACCTACTATTCAATTATTGTACACCTACCTAACTACACTTCCCCACCTACTATTTAATTATTGCACACCTACCACCTTCACTCCCCCACCGACTATTTGATTATTGTACACCTACCCACCACTAGCACTATCAAAACGGGCCAAAGCCCGCAGTCTGGCCCGTCAGCCCGCGAAAATGGGCGGACCTGGGCTTCGATATTCCAAGCCCATTTGATCACGGGCTTTTTTGGCCCGCCTCGTTCAGCCCGCGGGGTTTCGCGGGCCGAAGTGTGCTGGCTCGCGGGCTGGCCCATTTTCAGTTTTTTTTTATATATAAATTTAAAATTAGAATTTATATTGGTTAAGTTTGAAATTAAAATTAAAGAAATATTTGTATTCTTTTATTTTTTAATTGTTCGTTAGAAAACTTTAAATATTATAGTAATTTATTATTTTTTAAAATTAAATTTTAACATAAAAATATAATTTTATAAAAAAAAAAATTGAAACAGCTCGGCCCGCGGGCCTCTAATCGCGGGTCGTGTACTCAGGCCCGCCCCGCCCCATTTTGGGGCAGCCCGCGACGGGCCAGAGCGGGTTGGCCCGTTTGACAGTGCTACCACCACTAGATAATTCTCTTATTATTTTCACACCTACCACTTCAATCATCTCCCCCTATAAAGACACCAACAGCTAATACGTAAGCATACAATTAAAATATTCTCATCAAAGTATTATCACATTACTCTCTCATTTCTCACACTACAAATTGAGAAAAATAAATGGCTGGTGAAAATTCTGATCGAAGAGCTTATCAAGACTTTATAAAGTTGATAAGCGATGATTCATCCATCCAGGAAGAAAATGCATGGATGCGACAACAGATAGATAGTCTACGTGCGGCTCAGTAGACATAGAGTTCTATGATTAACATGAATTTGTCTTGATTTTAGTTAGTATTTTAGTTCATTTTTGTTATTATTTTCGGTGAAAGTTGGATAGATTGAACATATTTTCATATTTTCTTATCTCCAACTTATTTTACCGTATTTTAATTATAATTAATTAATTTTATATTTATTTTAGGTATTTTGAGGTATTTAGGTTTGGACGTAGTTAAGAATGGGCAAACGAGTAGAGTTTCAGCGAAAACGGGCCGCGATTTGAAGAAATGACAGTTTTGGGCCTTCTAGAAGGGATGTCTCTGGGCCCAACCGGTATAGAAAGTTGGGCTGGCAGCACCTCCTGATTCTGGGCCTTCTAGAAGGGTCGTTTCTGGGCTCAACCGGTATGGAAAGTGCTGAATGTCCTAGAAGGGGCGGAAACCCTAATTTTGACCCCTTTTCCAAGCCACCTACACCTATAAATACCCCCCCACCCCTCACATTCAAAAATACACATTATTCCTAGGGTTTTTAAGGCCTTTTGGGGGTTGACAACCCCAAGAGTGCCATTTTATTTTCTTAGTTTCTCTTGATAATTCTTAGTTTTAAATTCTTAGACTTTAGATTAATTTAGATTCAATATTTCGTCGTGGAACGCTGCAATTTTCTTCGTTTAATTAGTAAGTACTTATCTCTTATGCTCTTTAATTTAGTTCACATGCTTTCAATTAGTTTAATTAAATCTCTTAGAATATTTATTATTTCCATGACGAATTGTGATTTTGATTGCTTTGGGATTGTGATGTTGAGATTGATGATTGTTATTATCTAGATCTTATGGGTCTAGAGCCTAGATTCATTGTGAACCATCAATTGGGTTTTCCCAAGCGATCGTGGAGACGAATCAAAACTCTAGAACCCTAGTATTCTTAAATCGTTTATAAATCTTTTAATTAATTTAAATGAATTCTAGATTTAATTGCTCTTAGATAATTTAATCTTAGTCTTAGATAATTAATTCCTAGTTAAACTAATCTTTAGTTTTAGTTAATTAGTTCTTAGCTTAAGTAATCTTAGATTTAATTTATTGCTCTTAGATTTAATTAATTTCTAGTTCTTAAAACTCTCAAACAAACCCCCCAGTTCGCGTGTTAGATTAGTTTTATTTTTATTTTCTTATTCGTGAAAACAATCACAAAACGAACTTCTGAATCTAGCTTTCCTCTGAGATCGACACGAGTCAACTTACCCACCTACAAGTGATCTCGTTCTCTTGCGGGCGAACTTTTTAAAATTGACAACTTTAAATAAAAATAGGTGCGGAAAAGTTCGAATCATTCTACACGTCTTCGCAAAGAGATTGTTCACCGAAACCGTGAAGGCTGAGAGTTCAATCTTCATAGGGATTATTTTGCTGAACCCGATGTATCCCGAGCACATTTTTTGTCGGAGATTTTGAATGTCACGACAACTATCCTTGCGTGTCGTTGATGGTGTAAAAAGTCATTCAGACTTTTTCCAACAACAACACGATGCTATAGGGAGGAAAGGGTTTTCAGCACTCCGAAAGTGCACAGCCCACTGACCAAATCAACGAGTACCTTCGTATGTCTGAACAAGTAGTAAATCAGTGCTTAGTTCAATTTTGTCATGCGGTGCGAATGGTATTTGGCCCACAATACCTAAACCCAACCCAACCGATGTTGCACAATTACTTTCGTTACATGAAGAGAAACGCGGATTCCCTAGTATGTTGGGGAGCTTGGACTGCATGCATTGGAAGTGGAAAAATTATCCAGTCGCTTGGCAGGGTGCATACACCCGAGGTGACCAAGGATCTCCCACTATAATACAAGAAGTTGTTGCCTCACAAGACTTTTGGATATGACTCTTTTTTTTTGCCTCTCCGGTGCACGGAATGACATAAATGTGTTGAATGAGTCTCCCTCATTCAATGATGCAATGCACGAACATGCACCTGAAGTTAATTATACGATCAATGGGACAGAATATGAATAGGGTTATTATTTAACAGATGACATTTACCCAGAATGGGCAATATTTGTCAAAAGTTTTCAATACCCTGCAGATGTGAAAAGAAGGAAGTTCAAGCAATGACAAGAAGCTGCTAGAAAAAGATATCGAACGTGCATTTTGAGTTCTCTAAGCGAGGTGGACAATTTTAAGTGGTTCAGCACGGGATTGGTATAAAGAGGATTTGGGGCAGATAGTGCTTGCTTGTGTTATATTGCAT
This sequence comes from Phtheirospermum japonicum, assembly GCA_014905375.1. Classification (NCBI taxonomy): domain Eukaryota; kingdom Viridiplantae; phylum Streptophyta; class Magnoliopsida; order Lamiales; family Orobanchaceae; genus Phtheirospermum; species Phtheirospermum japonicum. The sequence continues at coordinate 39,647 of BMAC01000617.1, read as the reverse complement.
AATATGATAATCGAGGACGAGGTTGAAGATGCAGTCAACTGGCAAACAAAAGATGGAGAGCCTGAAGATGAATGTTTTTGAAGTGCTCTGCGTGATTTCCAACACTATTTGCAGAGAAAATCACAGCTAAGGGATAAACAGATCCATCATCAGCTTCACAATGATTTGATTGAGCATATTTGGAATGAGCCCAATTGTGAAGATTAATTTTTTTTATTGTGTGTCGTATTTTTATTTTTATTCTTTTATTGTATGTCGTATTTTTAATCAACTTGTTGTTGTAATTTTTCTTAATTATTTTGTAGTAATCATAAATTAATATTATAATTAAAAAAAATCAAGAATGTGTAATATGTTGGATTTTTAATCAACTTGTTATAATTCTTTTCAATTATTTCAAAGTAATCATAAGTTAATATTATAATAAGAAGTTCAAGAATGTGTAATATCTCGTATTTTTAATCAGCTTGGTGTTGATATTTTTTAATTATAATGAAGTAATCATAAAAATTAATATTATAAATAAAAAATTCACACACACACACACACACACACACACACATATATATATATATATATATATATATATGTATGTATTTATTTATATATGATTTTTATATTCATAAAATATTTAAATTAATCAATAGATAAATATAATTGTATTGAAATATAAAAAGTATAAATAAAGATTAATGGAGAACACGTGAGACCCATAAAAAATAAGTTTGATGGTATAGTGAATAAATGAGATAAAAGGAATAGGAGAGAGAAGATGAATGAAATAAAATTATAATAATGTGGAAAGTCTTTTTGGTGATGTGACTCATTCGAATTGAAAAATGGGAAGAGGGAAGGATTGTTGCTGAGGGTGGTGATAATGATAAACCTCAAATTCTAACTTTATTGTGGGGTTCATCGTGCCACATCATTACCAAATCAAAAATAAAAAACTTCTAACTTTTTAAGATTCTCGTCCACAATCATAAATACAAACAAGTTTTTATGGACCCACTATTAACTCACACCAAACCCACTAAAATATATTCTTATTTAAAAAAACTTAAAATATATTTTCAATTCTTTAAAAGTTGGGTAAGTATTTCACAGCCCAGCATTACACTGTTCAAAAAAAGTAGTTGTACCCATAATAGTTTAAAATTTTATTGTTGCCACCACTTAAGATGCCTTATTTCCTTGCACCCGATCCTCCACTTTTAAAGTATAAACCCATTATAAATTTATTGTTGCCACCACTTAAGATGCCTTATTTCCTTGCACCCGATCTCAACCCGATCCTCTTCCCTCGTCAGCCGACTCATAAAATTGCTCTGATTTCTTAATAATTTTCATAAAAAATAATCGACTCTCCAAGGATGGCGTTAAATGGCCAAGGCAAAAAAGGTTTGCACAATCATTCCTCTCTTTAGATTATTGAAATTATTGAGGTTCCTAATTTTCTTCTTTTAAGTAGTTATTTCTTACTATTTTTCTTCTTTCAAGTAGTTATGCTTAATATTATTATGTTTGTAAATCAATTGGGTTCTAAAGATTAAAACTCCCTTAAAATCACATGCTAGTGAATTTATTTATGATATTTTTTGGTGTTACTGATAGTCTAAAGTATCCTTATTAACTCAATGTGTAAGGATGTTTGCAGCTACATGGGAGAATTGCCATTCACTATGAAAGTCCAACACCATGTGATATTTCTGTTTATTTTCTAAAATAATATCTTAACTTGGTTTGAAATTTTTTGAAAATATTGGGATCATAGAACTTTTCATCAAGAATCTTCAATTGTTTTCCTAATTAAAGCACAGAACCTTGCATACTTTTCTAAGATTAATCATAATCTTTAAAATTTAAAATTATTGTTTTGTTTAGGGTTTCAAATGGGGGACATGAATCTGCATCAATTTACATTCATATGTCATCTTTGTGTTCATTATTTTGTGGATAAAATATAGAATTCGTCCATTAACTTTTTGTACTTGGCAAAAATGGCACACTAAATACAGGGGTGGTAAATATAGTCCACCAATTAAATATTTGTCGTACTTTTAGTCCAATTTTAATTGGTGGACTAAATTTGCAACAAAAGTTTGGACTAAATATGCGACAAAAATTTAATTGGTGGACTAAATTTGCAACTCTTTGGATTTTGACCGATTGTCATTTGGTCAAAATCCTCAAAATTGGACTAAATGTGCGATAAAAAATTAATTGGTGGACTAAATTTACCACCACTATATTTAGTGGACCATTTTTGCCAAACCAAAAAGTTAATGGACGAATTCTATATTTTAGCCTTATTTTGTTGGTTACAGCAGGTAAGTCTTGTGATTATTAATATTGGATAAGTTTCTATATGATTATGAGTAGTATTTTATAAATACTTTTATGATGCCCAGAAATTAAAATAAAAAATAAAAAATGTCGGTATCTTCTAGAAACACCCAATTTGTATGTGAGTCATTTACTGGCTTATTCTTGTTGGCGTGGGATAATTTGGCAGGCGATCGAGCAGGTCGCATGTGGTCTTTTTCCGACTTCCTATGGTCAGCATTGAAGGATATTGGGTCGTAGGAATTTGGATATATTTATGAGTATGACGATCTTTGGGTATTAACCCATCATGAAAGAGACGTCAAGCCAATTGGGAGGGATAAGGTGATTTGGGCTTCGACCACGATTTCGGCTAAATATTTGCTGAGGTGACAAGGAGACGCAAAAGGCATTCAATGTCTGATCCCCGCCGACCCTGTACTTCTTGTGCTCTGAAATTGTTTGTTTTCTCAACTTGAATTAATTCAAGTATTTGAATTGCTCGCTTGTTTGATTGGTCTTGACTTGAATTTGAATTTGTTTTACTAATGTGATTGATAAATTTCATCTTGTGAAATATATTTATATATATGTCACATAATCTTTTTGCTTGTCTCGTCTCGTCTGCATTACATGTCTAATACTTAAAAATTTTGAAAACTAATTTTAATAAAAATATTGCTTGCCTTCTTCCTCATTGGGCTCTGAAAGAAAAACTGCGAGATCATGGCGAGCTGGTATTATAAAAACGAGCTATTGAAAGCTGAGAATGTATTGCGTGTATGCTCAGTAATATTTTGCGTGCAATACATCAATGAATTACATGGCTATTTATAGCAATACAGATGACTAGTGTCGCCCTAGATCCTACGGTCAGATTTAGCACAGTACATATAATAACGGTATGATATAAACTTGTGGTTCACATTGCTACAGTACAATGGACAGCTATAGCAGACTGAACTGTACTAATTTAGGGCTGTCGTCATCTGACGTTCTGTAGGCTCCTGATGCTGAGACCTGTCAGGTCGGTACTCACTTGACTTGAATCTATCAGGTTGTAATCCATGCGACCTGGATCTGTTGGGTCGCCAGTTGAGCGACCTATAGCTATCAGGTCGCCATATCATTTCGAAGTCCCGCGACCTACTCCCTTCAGGTCGTTGTGGCTTGTACTGTTGTTTAACACAGCCCCTCAATTCGAACGAGCTCTTGGATAAGATTCTCAATCTATCTCTGAGCTTGGTGAAGAATTGCTCGCTCAAATGTTTAGTCAGAATATCAGCTATCTGTTTTGAAGAAGTAATATGTTGTACTGCGAGCTGTTGTGAAAGAGTCTTGTCTCTAACGAAATGAAGATCAAGTTCGATGTGCTTGGTCCTTGCATGCAGGACGGGATTTGATGCCAGAGCAATCGTGCTGAGATTATCTACCCATACGAAAGGTGTGCGAGCTGATCCAATCTTCAATTCCTTGAGCAGATAGCCTATCCAGGTCATTTCTGCCACAGTATTCGCCAAGCTCCTGTATTCTGCCTCCGTGCTCGACCTCGACATAAATCCCTGTTTCTTCGAACTCCAGGACACAAGATTATTGCCAAGATAAGCGCATGAGCCACTGATGGACTTCCTATCATCAAGGTCGGCAGCCCAATCTGAGTCTGAAAAACCAATCAGATGAGAATTTTGTGCTTTTGTTATTCTCAACCCATGGTCAATAGTGCCCGCCAAATATCTCAAAATTCACTCCAATGCTCGCCAGCTCGTATTTAAGGGATTATCCATGAATTGGCTAACCTTATTAACACTGAAGGATATTTCAGGTCGCGTAATAGTGACATACTGCAGACCTCCGACTAGGCTTCTGTAAAGAGTAGGGTTTATGCCCGCGCTGCTCCCCTTGAATCTGGATAGGTTATTTGAAGTGATCATTGGACTTGGGACCGGCTTACATGATAGCATATTATCTCTCTTGAGGAGCTCTCTTATGTATTACCCTTGACTCAAATGCATTTCATCATTGTATGAGGTAAAATGGATTCCCAAAAACTGTTTAACATTACCCAGTTCCTTTAGCGATAGAACCTTCTTTAAGTTGGTAACTACCGAAGCGACCTCGTTCTCATCGCTCCCTGTGATCAGTATGTCATCTACATAAATGAGGAGATAAATTCTTGACCCATTCTTTAACCTGTAAGGGAAGCATCAGCTTTTGAACCTGTAAATCCAAGACCTTGGAGTATTCCTTGAATCTTGCCAAACCATGCTCTGGAGGCCTGTTTAAGCCCATAAATGGCTTTGGTGAGTTTGCATACAAGTTGTTTGTCTTTTTGTTCAAAACCGGGAGGTTGTCTCATGTAAATCACTTCCTGCAGGTCGCCATGTAGGAATGCATTATTAATATCAAGATGCTTAACATTCCATCCACAAGAAACTGCAATGCTTAAGATTATCCTTATTGTTGTTGGTTTGACAACCGGGCTGAACGTTTCAGAGAAATCAAAACCAGCTCGCTGAGAGAAACCTTGAGCAACCAAACGCGCTTTGTGTCTAGCAACTGATCCATCAGTGTTTCTCTTGGTTTTAAACACCCATCTGCAACCAATTATGTTTCTCCCCTCAGGTGCTGGAACTAATGTCCAAGTGCGATTTGTAATAAGTGCATTGTATTCAGCCTGCATAGCTTGTATCCAAACTCCAATCTGAAGGGCTTGGTGAGCATTCAATGGTTCATCATCTTCATTGATGACCTCGGCTGATAGTATCTTAGGCTTGTGAATACCAGCCTTGGACCTGGTCAGCATGGGATGGAAATTTTGGGGTGGACATGGTTGAGAGGGTCCAAAGTGAGCAGGGGAAAGAGGTGGCAATTGGACAACGAGAGGAACCGTAGAGTTAGAGCCTTGAGGCGAGCTGCAGTCACTTCGCAGAGGTGAATGGTGGGAAAGAGGAGCATAGTCAGGCGGTGCGACCTGAGATGTGGGAACATCGTTCAGAGGTGTGGATGGTGTGTCTGATTGAGAGGATGGAAAGGGAAGAGTATGATATTGAGGTGGTTGCGAATGTGGGGTGGTAGAGGCGACAACTATAGTGTGGAGAGTTAGCGACCTATTTGGGCCTGTATGGAAACTCATGCTCGCTGAACACAACATTTTTGGAAATTATCACCTTCCCAGATGGTAAAAGAATTTTGTAACCTTTATACTGAGTGCTGTAACCAAGGAAAGTACATGGAAGCGACCTGTATTGAAGTTTATGGGAATTATAGGGTCTGATATGCGGATAGCAGAGACAGCCAAAAACCTTAAGAAAGTTATAATCAGGTCGCTGATTGAAGAGACACTCAAGGGGAGTTTTGTAAAGATTTGCTTTGCAGGGAATTCTGTTAATAATGTAGGCAGAGGTAGTGAAAGCATCATCCCAGAATCTGAGAGGTAAGTGTGAGTGAGCGAGCAGGGACAATCCCATCTCCACGATGTGCCTATGCTTTCTTTCAGACACACCATTCTGTTCTGGTGTGTAAGGGCAAGATATCCTATGATTTATACCACTGTCTTGAAAAACCTTAGCAAGAGGTTTATATCCAGTCCCCCCATCAGATTGGAAATTTTTTATTTTGTAGTTTAATTGATTTTCAACAAGATTTTTAAAATGGACAAAAGCATCTGAAACTTCGGATTTGGATTTGAGAAGATAAATCCATGTATATCTACTGAAGTGATCGATAAAATTCACGTAGTAAAGAGAACCATTCGATGATTTGATAGGGGCAGGTCCCCAGAGGTCGGAGTGGATGAGCTCAAGTGGTTGAGAACTAACAAAAAGAGAATTAGGAAATGGGAGTTTGTGACTCTTTGCTAACATACAAGCTGAACATAAAGACAAACTTTTATTAATGTTGTTATAAGGGATATTACAGCTTTTCAGAGCCTTATCTGTTACATCTTGACTAGAGTGACCTAATCTAGAATGCCATATATCAAAAACAGGCTCTTTATTTTGAGAACTTGAAACGAAAGAAGTCTGAGCAGATCGCATGACAAAAGGTGGTGCTGATGAGGGATGATAATCAGCTCGCTTTGTGGTATGTAGATGAAAATGATATAGTCCATCTTTAATTGTCCCTTTGAGTAAGATGGCCTTGGTGGTTTGATCCTTAATGAGACAATAAGAAGGATGTAATTCAAAAAAGACATTATTAACAGAGGCAAAATTGGAAACGTTGAGCAAATTTTTAGTGATTGAGGGAACATGAAGTAGGTTTTTGAGTAAAAAGGTCTTAGAAGTGAGAGGAGTTTTGAGAAAAGAGTTACCAATTTGGGTAATGTTTACTCAAACTCCATTTCCCATTTGGAGCCTGTTCCCTCCAGAATATTCAGAGGCCACATTCAGGTTCGCGAGGTCGTTTGTTACGTGCGCAGTTGCTCCAGAGTCAGAAAACCAGAGAGTATCAGTGTCATATTCCGAATGCGAGCTCGCGCTTCCAGCATTCCCAAATTGTGCCATATGCAGCGAAGGGTTTCGAACTGACTGCTGGACGGATTGAGTGTTACTGTAGGAGTTGTCATTCCTGTACCAGCACTTATCTGATGTGTGTCCAGAAATATAGCAGATCTGGCAGACAACTCTATCTCCTCCATTCATCCTTCCTCCGCGACCTCTTCTTCCTCCTCTACTTCCTCTGAAGCTGTTTCTTCCTCCTCCGCGACCTCTTGAAAATCCTTTGTTCTGTTGGTAATTGTTGTTGACTCTTGCAGTGTTGACCTGTATAGCAGCATTGATGGATGGCTGGGACCCTTTCGTATTGACATACGAGGTATTGCTGTTGTTGGTTTCTAATCTGGCCTCGTAGCTGAGCAAAAGAGCATGCAGCTCGGCTATCGTGTAGGGCTGTAGCCTGGACGTCACGTTAACCATCACTGAGTCGTACTCGCTTCCTAGTCCGGCCAAAATGTGCAAGATTTGGTCTTTCTCGGAGATCTTGTTCCCCGCGGAAGCTAAAACATCACAGCAAGATTTCATCTTTCCCAGATACTCTTTCATAGACAGTGCATTCTTTCTCAAGGATTGCAACATAATCCTATACTGCATTATCTTGGCTTGAGACTGCGTGGAAAAATTATTCTCAAGAGCAGACCATATTTCTTCAGATGTATTGAAGCCAACAGTTAGAACAAGAATACTCTCACTTAAAGAGGGTAGAATCCATGAGGCTAAGATTTGATCTTGCCTTTCCCATGCAGAGAAGAGGGGATTTATCTAATTTTATTCATTGGCTAAAAATTATGGTGGCGCTGCAGATCCCTTCTTGATGAACGCTTCAAGACCATAACCTTTGATGGTCGTCAAGGCTTGTTGTCTCCAAATTAAATAATTATTTTCATCTAACTTGGTTGAAATGAGCTGACTTTGGGGATACACGATCTGTGGTAGAGGTGAGGAATTTTGGGTTGAGGAGGAATAGCTAATGTGAGACATTTTGTAAAGAAGAACAGAGTCAGGCCCTCAAAACTGCTCTGATACCATGAAAGAAAAACTGCGAGCTCATGGCGAGTTGGAATTATAAAAATGAGCTATTGAAAGCTGAGAATGTATTGCGTGTATGCTCAGTAATATTCTGCGTGCAATACAATAATGAGTTACATGGCTATTTATAGCAATACAGATGACTAGTGTCGCCCTATATCCTACAGTCAGATTTAGCACAGTACATATAATAACGGTATAATATAAACTTGTGGTTCACATTGCTACAGTACAATGGACAGCTATAGCAGACTGAACTGTACTAATTTAGGGCTGTCGTCATCTGACGTCCTGTAGGCTCCTGATGCTGAGACCTGTCAGGTCGGTACTCACTTGACTTGAATCTATCAGGTTGTAATCCATGCAACCTGGATCTGTTGGGTCGCCAGTTGAGCGACCTATAGCTATCAGGTCGCCATATCGTTTCGAAGTCCCGCGACCTACTCCCTTCAGGTCGCTGTGGCTTGTACTGTTGTTTAACAGGCTCATTTACCTCGAATTTTTCTACAGAACCAGATAGGGCTTCATTACGGAGCCCTATATAACACATGACATTCACCCCACCGTGCATTTATTAAAAAAAAAGGAAAAAAAAATGATTAAGGGCTCAAATGAATGCCATGTCATTTATAGGGCTCCATAATGGAGCCCTATCTGGTTCTATAGAAGAACCGCATTTACCTCACCCCATTTTCCTTATATATATGTGTGTGTATATGTATATGTACGTGCGTATGTATATGGGTGTGTGTATAAAATTTTCAAAAGAGAAACAAATGTGGCAACCTTTTCCAGACACAAGACCATGCCTCATTCAACCTGTAGGCATCAAACAGTTTCCCACCACATGCTTAACAATATATAGTTCTATAGATTGACAAGATTTCTTCTCGTGAGCTTTCGAATCGAAGTTGTGTATTTTTATGCCGTTTTGGTGCCTTTTTATTATTTTATTTTATTTATTTAGGGCACTACAACATGATAACATGACCCAGTAAGAAACAAACTTACAGAGAACATGATAAAACATAACACGACAAGAAACACGACACAAAAGCACAAAATTGTAAACTTAACTAAATGTTCACTTATTGTTATGTTTGTGATCGAATGAGATATGAAATATGAAAATGCGATAGTGCGAAACGAACACCACAAGATAACACGATTTGCCAAGTTACAGAGGAGAATGGCCTTGCATCCATCTCGCTAGCATTTCAAGTGCTGCTTTTGGTTGATCCATTGGAACCAGGTGACCCGAGTTATGAACCTTAAGGAATGTAAGATTTCCATGGCTTTTCTGCAACCCTGCCTCCTCGCAACCCACTATGAACGGCACATAAGCAGTCGCATTGAAATCTTTCTGACCTGACCACTTCATCTCATGTACCCATTGCGAGTTTCCTGCAAACATGACGGAAAAATGTCACGAACAATTAATTTCTAATAGTTTTTGTAATTATGCGTGTGCATGTGTGTGTGTCAAAAATAATCAGCGAAAATGACATTGTGAAAAAATGTATTTGTTTACCTAGCCAGTTGCAGATGAAATCATATTCCCCAGCATATAACAGTAACTTGATTCCATCTTCTAATAACTCAGGAATATAAACTGCCAAGTTCCTCATTTCATCTCCCAGCATTGCGTTACCAACTGCACGACTGCATGAAACATATTCCATGAGTTCATCAACTCCCAGAGCTCTTTTGACCTTGGGCTGGTTTAGGAAACGCCCTACGCTCGAGAGGCCGTAGCACAATGGTCCCGTACAATTTTTGCGAATGTCATAGTACTGTAATCAAATTATATACACAGAGTTAATTAGTCATATATTTCTGGAAACTTTGTCAACAAGGTGAGAGAACAACATGTCGAGTTAGCTATTTACGTTTAGACCAGGGTTGTGTTTAACGATAATATTGAAAATGATGGTACAGTGTAGGTAGGCGTGACCACAAGCTGCACGATGATAATGAGTTCCTGCAAATGAAGCTTCAGTTAGGCACAACATTTGCAGAATATTTAGTTTGTTCACCAAGTGTAGTTCTATTCAATATATAGAGGTGCCGTTTTAATTACAGGAGATGTCAAAGATCAAGAATTATTTTAACCTGAATATTATTTTAAGAATTTGAAATGCACAATCAAGATTTAAATCGATGAAGATAAATCTGGAACATACCGAGAAAATTATAAAAGTTATTTGCAAATAACAAAACAAAGGAAAAGAAATGTGAAATAAGATAAAGAAAAAACATTAATCTAAACATAATTTAGTAAATTAAAAATGTAAACATTGTTTAAAGTAGTTTAATATCACAAACTAAAATTTGACAAATATTTTTTGAGGGAAAACTATTTTTTTAGTATATTATATATTGTTGACTTTGCAAAAGACATGTTGGTCAATTGATCAAAAATTTTCATATTATCCCTTTGCTGATATGGCTGGATTAAATAATTTCCTATCATTTTTCCTTGATTTTTAAACATTAAACAAGGATTGTTTTTACCAATGTTATCTTTTAACTATATCTTTTTTCAATTAATAGACAAAAATTAGAAGAAGAGAAAAAGAAAAATAAAAAATAAGATAACATGAGTTAGTAATAAAAATGAAAAATAGTAATTATATATATTTCATTACTACACACACACAGAGAAAAGAAAGAACAACACGATTTATAGTCATTATTCATACTAGAATTCTGTCATTTATTTATTTATTTTTACTCATCTTCTTCCCCATTTTTCTCTTTTCTCAGGTAAAGCAACTCTGGTTTCGTAAGATTTTGTACTTGATATCAACTTTTGAACTTATATCCTCGACTGGGATTCACTTATGTGGCCGATTACTTAATTGTCGACAGTGCAGATTAAATTAATGACATGCATGGGGGGTGATTTTTGGATACTTGCATGAGTTTTTGGAAAAATTATTTGAGGCTGTGAAAGTAAAATAAAATTGGGAGGGGATAATTAAGTAGTTCAACATTTTAATTAGCATTAGTACTTAAGTGTGAAACAAATCTAAAACAAATCTATGATCGATAGCTCCACATTTATATATTATGAAATGATTTTTTTTAAATTATATTATACGTCTAATTATAGTTTAATTTTTTATCACTACGTACTAATATTTTCAAGCTCTCCCGTTGGTTAGATGCAAAATAATCATATTAGTTACTTTTATTATAATTTGAAAATTTTAATACAAAGAATATTCCGATCACTGCACTCATGAGTTATAAACAATGATAAAGTAAATATCTTTTAACAATGATAAAGTAATTAATATCATTTGGTTAGCTGCAAAATGATCATTTTATTGTGTAGCCTTTGTATTCAAATATAAAGTAAATATCTTTTAACAAATTTTCTCGTATATTAACATGTAATATAGCGTGGGTAAAGTTCAAATTATGTATGTTTGCCCTCCTAAGAAAATCAAATGCACATAACCAAAATTGATTGTATAATTTTATTATTTATTTATTTTTTTGTAATGTAATTTAGAAAAGGAATAAACAAAACAACTCAGTTATATATTTTGACTAAAATCTATACTTATTAAAAATATATTGTTTATAACTTTTAAGACTATAAAGTTCATTTAATAATTATTGACAAATAAATTAAGTGATCAAATTGAAACATATAGTTATAAATAATTACCATATAGTTAAATTACTTTTATTTTATTTAAAAAAAATAAAGTATAAGAAATATAAAAGTTGGATACTTTTTACTTTGGTTATCAAAGTGATGTTAAACTTTAAAAAGAAAAAACAAAAAACACGGATTCAGTAAGTTGTGTTTTTCGATTATCTTTGAATTCATTAAAAAAAAACTCATACTATTTATATACGAGTGTGTTTTCAGTTTTGAACCAAGACTAATGATGGATTTAGATCCAAACTCAACCCAAGTCACTCAAGTGAACCTATTCACAAGGCAAAAGAACTCGTTCAAACTAAGCAGAAAATATCAACTTACTTAACCACACTTATTTATGAGAACTTCGTGAGAGTACATATGAATAAATTTTTATAATATTTACTTAAATAGTGAAATGTGTAATTACACTCATTGAATGAGATAATTACTTGGAAATGTAATCACGTCTTATTAAATTACAAAGTAAGATTAAAAAAATAATTGACGGCCAGGAACTAAATAAAAAGGATCAAGCCAACAAAAAATATGTAAATTAAAATCAAATGTAACATATATTTCCTAACAAAAAAAAAAAGTTTGGTGTAAATAGTTAATGTAAAAATGATTGTTCTCTCGTTTAAAACTTAAATTTTAAATGTGCTATGAAAATTGTGATAATGATTGTAGATAGATTTGTGCATGTAAATTATAAAAGTTGTGGGATCAAAAAATACACAATGACTAAGGAAATTAATCAAATTAATAGAGCATATTATTATTATGATGGGTAATTAATCTTTGCCCTCCAAACAATTGTATTTTTTTAAAATTTATCATACAAACTATATACGTGACAAAGAGTTATATAAAATATGCGTGGTTTGTAGCTCCCGGTGCGACTTCATAAAAAGCAATCAAAGAGTTTGACCCCTAATACCAAGATTTTAGTGGTCTTATGACAACTCATCCTGTTTGGAGGACAAAATATAATTAAGTAATTATAAATACTTATTTATTAAATATGAAAACTAAAAAATCAAATAATATAATAATATAAATAGAAGAATATTATAAAATTAGTGATAAAAATCATTAAAGAAATCTAAATAATATTTATAATATTGAAAAACCAAAGACATAAAAATAAATATAATTATTACAAATGATATAAAATTAATACTAAAAATATTTTATGAGATCACTTATAATTAAACTATTTCTCAATCTGAAAGTTAAAAACACACAAAAAAAGATTATAAAAACAAACAAGAACATAAAATTAAAAACTTAATAAATCATAAAAAAATATGATATAAACCCTTGTGTAGGGGGTAATTATTTCTTTCCTCAAACTTAAATATCAAAACTTATTTGTAAACTCTAGCATTTATTTCCTATTTTTCTTAAGATTTATTTTATATTTTTGTAATACTTATTTTCAAGTTTTCTTATAATATTTATTTTTCAATTTTTATTTGTAAATTTTTTATAGACCTTAAGTTTATTTTATAATATTTTATTTTATTTTTTGATACATTAAAATTATTTATTATTACTTCAAAACTTTTTTAACTTTCAGAAATCATAATCCCAAGCAAATATTCACATAAATAATTATATAAATAATAAATATGTATTACATAAATAGTAAAGTTAAATGGGTAGAAAAGTTTTGAAAAATATATTTAGAAAGGCTAGCCTTTATAAATAAATACATACATACATACATACATACATATATATATATATACATACATATATATATATATATATATATATATATATTTATATATTGTGTTTTAAAATAAATAAAAAATAATAAGAAAATATGGAATCATGCTACATTATTAAAAAAGCCGGACTAGGATAACTTTGTTCAATAATTTGGAAAACTTATTAGATGTATTATGATATTGATAATATCGTGTATAATATTTGGAAAGCAGATAATATAATAACTTAAAAAGCAATTTTCACTCCTTTTGACAACGAAAAATACATCATTGTGGTAAAAAAAATTAAAAATTGGGGGTTTCTTTCTTTCTTTTTTTAAACAGAAGCTCAAGTCTATTTTCATGGCAAATTATACTATTCACCCGGGTGAACAATACATAATTCATTTGATCCCGACTCTAATATTTTGTGCGATAATATGTTTTTGTGTGATGATTATGGGTATTATGTGTGATGAATATGGATTTAATGTGTGATGCATATGATTTGTATTGAAATCGTGTTTTATATATGGTGAATATGAATTCACGTGTGATTAATATATGTGTTTTGTATGATAAATATGGATATTATGTTTGATTAATATTCATGTTTTGTGTATTTTTATTTTTTTATAGAGACTAGTGAAATTTGTATCATATAATTATGTTATGTGTGATGATACATATATTATATGTGATAAAAATCGATTTTATGTGCAATTAATATAGGATAAAATGGACAATTAATTCATTAATTTTTCGTACTTGACAAAATTGATCTACTAAATGGGTGTAAAATATTTAGTCCATCAATTAAATTTTGATAACACGTATAGTCCAATTTAATTTGCAATCGAAATTATCATCGAAACATTTAGATGTGGCACCCAAATCGGGGACTTTGACCAAAACTCGACAGTAAATACGACATGGACATTGGTAGAGTAATATTAAATTAATAATAGTAGTTGTTGTAGTACCACTACAAGCCGCCGCAAACTTTTCCAGCAACCGGTTGTTAAAAAGGTTTCTGACGACGAGCCTTTTCTTCCCCATGTTTTTTTGCCCTTTTTTATTTTTAACTATAAAGTAGAAATTTATGTTAATAAAGCTTCTCACGCACACACACATCCATTTTTTTGGCTAAAAGATTTCCCAAGCTTAAAGTGAAAAATGTGCGCTATCGATTAAAAAAATTACTTATAATATGTATCAAGTATTGCCCAAAAATTTCCAATCAACAAGTTAATATTTCTCTTATTAGTATTAAGTATTGCCCAAAAATTTCCAATCAACGAGTTAATATTTCTCTGTTATTTATAATATGTAAAATATATATAACAATATTAATGCAATCAATTAATTTTTTTTAACATTAGTTTGTATTAAGTAATAAATACTCCCTCCGGTTCATTTTATATGTCGTTTGGGAATAAAACACACTTATTAAGAAATGTATAAAAAAGACCTTCCGTCTCACCTCATGCGCAGCTTTCTTAAATAAAAAATAATACTCCCATACCTTTCATTTTCCTCTTTAAATTGAAGCACAAATAACAATCTTTCCCATTTTCAAATTTGGAGCCAATGAAACTAAAATTAAAATTTCTAAAATTCATCAAAATTCAAAGTTCTCAATGGAGGCAAAAATTAAATATGGGTTCCTGATTTTTTCTGATTTTTCTTTTGTCTTCTCCAAGAAAAATGGCGGCAGATGTATATGGGGGAGTGGATGGCGGCAGATGTATATGGGGGAGTGTGGAGTGGAAGCGATTTTTCTTCTGTCTTCTCCAAGAAAAATGGTGGCAGATGTATATGGGGGAGTGGATGGCGGCAGATGTATATGGGGGAGCGATTGATGTGATAAAACTTTATCATAATGATTAGACAAAGAGAGTTTTATGGGATAGGGATATTTGCGGAAGAAAAATAAATTTTTTAACTAAAACGTCAATTAATTGAAATAAATTCTGAACACTAAAACGACATATAAATTGAACTGGAGGGAGTATATAACAATATTTTGATATCAAGTGAGCTTGTTTATTTGAGAAAAAAAGAAGTTAGGAATTGTACGTAATAAGTAAGAAGTGCATAAGAATATTTGCAATCAAGCAAAAAAAAAAAAAAAAAACGACCAGGCTCCTTACTTTATGTTTGGGAAAAAAAAAGGGGCCCAAAAAATTGTAAAAAAATGGCCAGAAAATTTTCTTGAGGAAGACTGTCAGAAAAGTTAGCGGCCGCAGGATAGTGACGGGCGAAAGCCTATGGTGGTGGTTGAAATTATTATTATTATTATTATTATTATTATTATTATTATTATTACAGGAGTGTTTTCATTCCACTGTTCTTTACTTAAAAAGAATTAATAGGGACTATTAGATCAATTTTAAATTTTTTATCTTAAGAAATCTACAATTTGTAAATAAAGAGGGATGGAGGAATAGTGTCTTGAAAGCACGTAAACTTTTTCCATTACTACTACTACTATTGTCATTGTATAATAATTTAATATTACCCAATTCGTGTCACAAGATTTTTGTCAAAATCCTCAATTTGAGTTGACACGTGTAATTTTCCAGATCTAATGTCAAATTCTTAGGAAACTGAACTAAATGTTCAACAAAAATCCAATTAGTTTTCACAAGTAAAAGAAGTTAATGAAATAGCTATTCATTTTAGCCGATTTATATAATTTATGATAAAAAAAAGTATTTAATGTATTAATATTTATTACAAACATCAATATTTATCATATAGCGGAAACTGTTGGACACCGTACATTTTGTACCCAAGTCATAGTATACATCCTTTATTTTTATAATCAGCCCTACTTTGAATTATTAAAACAAATAATGGTAATTGGTGTTGGAATTAAAAACTTACCACAAACATTTTCTGCTTCTCGTAAGCAATTCCGAACTAGTGGGTCTTTCAGGTAGTTATATTGAGACTGGTTGATTAGTTTCATCTGTATAGCATAATCAGGATATGTTGCATACTGGACCTCTGAATTTGTCCATCCATTTCCAATGGCCATGCCCTATTTCATGAAAGGTTTAATTATTATTATTATTAAATTATTTCTAAGGAAAAATATATACAAGAAACTAATTACACACATATATATGAAGATATCATTAAAAAACGTACTTTGAGGTTTATGTGGAGCCCTTGTTTGTTTTTGTTCCCGTATTGAACCTGAGCCGCAAAAGCCGGAATGTAATGACCCGCATATGATTCTCCAGTGATGTAAAAGTCGTTTTTCACATACTCAGGATGCAATCCGAAAAAAACCTCGAGGAAAAATGATTATTAATTTGTGAGAGGAATTAGTTTTTATCTTTAGAAAAAAATACGTACCTGGAGAAAGTCGTAGAAATGGACAGCCGCCTTCTCTGAGGTGGTCGGAATGTCAGTAATCTCAGTAGAATAGCTGAAGCCTGTTCCTATTGGCTGGTCTACGAATAGAATGTTTGCCACCTGTCATGTGAAATAATATGATTAATTTATGGAGGTATGCTTTTTCTTCGGTTTTGGAATAATTAAGGAGGGAACAAATTCACTAGTACAACTGAAGTTTAAGTCTAAAAGTAGAAAAATCATGTTTTAACTGCCGAATAGTGATATTTGCTTCAGTTTTGTAAATTGGAAGCTCTGGTAAAATACATTTTTTTGTAAGAGGGCGTTTGTAAGAAAAATGTAGGGGTATTTTGTAATTTCGAAAGATAATTGAGATTTTGAAATCAAAATTAAAGATCAAATTTGCTAGACATATATAAAACCTAGATTGATCCTGGTATTGAAATAATTAGTGTGATGAAAGAAAATGAAAAAGAAACAAAGAAGCAGTAATAGTACATTATCCCAACCATAATCATTCCAAACAAGTGACAATTTGTCAGTCAACTTAAAAGGGCCATTCTCATAAAACAAAGCAATTGAGCTGCTGCAACCTGGTCCTCCACTCAACCATACCACGACAGGGGCATTTGCGTCATTCTTCCTTGATTCAAAAAAGTAGTAGAACATCCTGCAACCATTCTTCTATTATTCTTCATAACTAATCTTTAACGAACATTATAGCGGAAAACATTTATTTTTGCCTATTGATGAGAGGCTTTAGCAATCCATTCATCGATAAGAGATGAAAATTAATCACAGAAAATAAATACATTCACCAGCTTAATTTAAATAAAATTAATTAGATAATTTTTGTGTGAACTTATTTTGGCGTTTTGTTATCAAAAAATAAAAAAATGTAGATATAAATACCTGGCAAGTCCCTTGGTGTTAGGAAGTCTAATATAGCCAGCATGGTGACCTAAATTTGTGACATTAGGCCCATCAGAATCAACAGCTTCACAGTTACCCCCAAGCAAAGGAAATCGAAAAGCCTTTTCGACGATTTCGGATTCATTGTCTAAAGGTTCATAATTCACAATGTTAGCATCAAGTCTAGTGGAAAGGTTGAGTCCTCTGGCGAATCTTTGTGCTTGTGTATTATGAATTCCTAATTTCGAGTTTTGTAAAAGATTGTGATGATTTGTAGCTTCGGCGGAAACAAATAAGAAAAGGGTAAGAAGAGCAAGATTAATGTAAGGAGACAATGATGAACACATCTTATTGTTTTATGGGTTTTAGAATTTGTTATTTGACGTGTTAAATACCCATGTATTTATAATGATCTAAAAGGGATATTATTGACATTAATGCAAAATCATAGGATGACTGATGCAATTAATTGGCAGTTGTTTCATAAATAGTGTTATATTTGACTTCTTAATTTGCCTTTCTATTTAATTTTCTTATTTATTTATTTTGAAATATTGAAGATTTTATATGATGGTATAGTCAGAACGGGTGATATACCTTTTGACAGATTCCTAAATATATCATTTTGTCGAATTCCATATTGCGATATACACAACAATATTAAAAGCTAGAGTAGATGTATACAACATCAAATGTCGATATAGTAAAAAGAAAAATTAATAAATACATTGCTAATATGATAAAATATAAATATGGGTCCCGGTAGATCGATAACATTAAAATAATAAAGTTTTATGATTATTATGGAATTATGGAAAATAAGAATTCAAATATGAGAATATTTCTTAATTATGAAAATTGAGTACAATTAGAAAATTTATCCATATATTATGAAAGAATCATATTCGTTGGTGGATAGTTCTAAATAATCTTATAAATAGGGGATTCAAATTTTTATTTTCATAACTTCAATTATCATGCATCATGGAGCTCACGAATTTTATGGGGAATTGTTCACTATTTTATACAATTTATATGGTTACTGACATAAACATCGGAGGGCCTACGACGGGTTGTCCGACTTGGGCTTTGTGCAGGTCGTTCCTGGGCGAGAAGGCAATTCGAGGCGATCTGACCTCTATCTTGGTAAACCAATTTTTTTGCTTACATCAAATTACGTCGTCTGTGAGTGATATTGAATTATTGGGCGAAAGATGTGAATTCCAAACCAATTGATGAAAGGACCTTAAATTACGGAGGCTTCAAAATTCAAGATAAATATTTATTTTTCTTTGTTTTAAAATAAAAATTATGTAAATTAGGGGTCATGCGTGTCACGCAAATTATGGGTAACAATGGTGATAATTTGGTGTTTAAATTGGGGTATGCGTATGTGATTATTTTGTCCTTTGATTTTGATGAGGACATATGTTTAAATTGTGATATGCGTACTCTGTCTTGCACAAGGTGGCTATTTGTAACTGGGTTCCAATAAAGAATGTTACGGTTGTCACGCGTCCTCAAGCACAATTTCTGTTCAAACTAGGCCGAGGCATCAAGTTTAATTTTGGCCAGCACGTGTTTGATGTGGTCACCCATTTTGCTACGACTCGAGCAACCTCCTACTTCTGTTTTTCTTCCCTCATTTTCAGCATACAACTGGGGCGCGAGTTATTGATCTTCCGTGGCAGGCACCCACTCGAGTTGTTGTGGCTTCTGGTGACAGTTCTAGTGTTGCTAACATCAGTTCTAATACGGTTCATCTTTCTGCTCCGGTGGTGCGAGCTCAGGTGGCTTTACTTAGTCATCAAATGGACCAGTTGCAAGCTCAGGTTGTGCAGTTGTAGGCGCTTAGATACTCGTTTATCGAGGCCCTTTTGCTTTCTGACCAAAAAGGGGGAGAGGATGGAGAAGACGTGGATTAAGATGAGGATGGCAATGAGGAAAATGACGATGATGATGCAGATGCTAATGATACGGCTGCCGATGAAGACGAGTCGACAGAGAGTGATGAGGATGTGGCTCGCTTTGCCATAAGGAAGAGGAAGACAAGGGATGGAGGGCCTTCCCCTCGTCAATCCGTGAGGATTGAAACAATATTTATTTGACTGTGGTGTGTATATTTATTAATCGTGGTTTGTATTTGACAATGAAATATTTGCTTAGGGGGAGTTTATTTTACGGGGAGTCTTTTGAACAATTTGGTGCGTCTTGCTTATTTTGTCCAAAAAGAAAAAAGGGGAAGATTGTTGAGAATTTTATTCTTGGCAATTCTTCCTTATTTTCTTTTTGTAATTATTTATCTTTCTTGGGCTAAGAATATATTAGGGCGCTAGATTTGTTTTCTAGATTGTGTTTAGGAGTTTATTTAGTTTCCTAAATTGAGTTTAGAATTAGTTTACTTGTTTACCAAGATTAGGATTCTTGTCTATTTAAGACAAGAAGTAGTCTTGTTAATCTGGGACTTGAACGCATCAAGGAGAGCAGAGACGCACGAACAGAAAAAGAACACAAGCACGAGGAATACTTGAAGCCACCATCCTAGATTTATACATCTTTGAAGTTGCGTGACCAATGGAGAAGATCATCCTT
The DNA here is from genome assembly GCA_014905375.1 of Phtheirospermum japonicum. NCBI lineage: Eukaryota > Viridiplantae > Streptophyta > Magnoliopsida > Lamiales > Orobanchaceae > Phtheirospermum > Phtheirospermum japonicum. The sequence continues at coordinate 19,554 of BMAC01000617.1, read as the reverse complement.
TCGTGGTGACAAGTATCTTAGTATCATAGTGTTGATACTATTGTTTTCATATATTACTTTATACTTTTGTGTTTGATCTTGAACGAATTAAAGTAATATAATTCTCAGGTTTGAATACTCAGTTCCTAAGCAAGTTTGCTTACAAACGAAACTTAAATTGTTGTGTTCATTTAGTTTTTATTTATTCCGCTACTTTTTATTCCCATTATGTTTGATATTAGTTCTGGTGTTTTAACACTAGACTTAACATCGTTTTACTGTTACTTATTTTACATTCATAGGCCTACAAAATTTACAATTGGCATTTAGAGCAGGTTACTTGACGTAGTAAGTATACTGATCCTTATTTTTGTTGGACGTTATGGATGCTCAAGGAAATCCGCGACCTCCGATCCTTATTTTTATAGAAATAATATTTTGAATTGTTAGATTAGAATATTCCAATATAAGTCGTGATATTTATTGTCTTGCTCGTGCAAAACACGGGGTGCATATATATGTCTTTTTAATTAGACATCATAATATTTTAATTTTATCAAATGATAAAAATAATCAAACAATCATGAAAGGAATGTATTGTTAGACTAACACACAATATATATGTAAAGGTGGAAATGTTTGTTTTATTAATGAAGTAAATGAATGTTTGACCAATATTATGTAAAATATTAACCACATTTCTTATTATGTTTAATTGATTAATCGAAGGAGATGATTTGGTGTGTTTTTAGATTAATTTAGGGAGTTCATTTCATCTTTCATTTAGTCCAAATAAGATTAATATGATTTGAGAAACTATGCAATTAGCATCAATTAACATTAGATTTATAACCAAATAAAAATAAAAATAAAAAATACCTCTTATTAAATTTAAGAACATGTGAAAAAACATAATTTTGAATAATTAATTTAGATTCAGTAATTCCAAATTTTAATTTGAGATAAATATAGAAATTTTACATTAATTAAACATAATTAGTGAAATATTTAAGAAAATATTCTTTTCAATTCAATTGGCTTTTGAGAGATTAGATGGATTGATTGACTTAATTATAACCGAATTTCTTTAAATTGCATAATTTATAATTACACTAATTAGTTTTAAATAAATACGAAAAGCTTGTAATGATAAAAATCTATATTTAATCTAATCATGCTAAAAAAAGATATGTGTTTTAATTTAGATTCAATAATTCCAAATTTTAATTTGAGATAAACATAGAAATTTTACATTAATTAAACATAATTAGTGGAACATTTAAATTTTTCTTAAATTCAACTGGCCTTTGAGATAGTAGATGGATTGATTGACTTAATTATAATCGAATTTATTTTAATTGTATAATTTATAATTACACTAATTAGTTTTAGATAAACACAGAAAACTTGTAATGACAAAAATCTATATTTAATCTAATCATGCTAAAATGAGGATATGTGTTTTGATTTAGATTCAATAATTCCAAATTTTAATTTGAGATAAACATAGAAATTTTACATTAATTAAACATAATTAATGAAACATATAAGAAAAGATGGTTTTATGGCTAGATATTGTAGTCCTAAACTTTTCATATTTACATTCTGGGATAATTAAAAATCTTACAACATAATGTTGAGCCTATTTACTAAGAAAGTCCAATTATCTTTTCAAAATCAAATTCTCAATCCCTTTATCTTCAATCTGAGAAAAGGTAATTGGGAATTTGATTAAGAATTTTTGCATGGATAAGTAATTATCCAAATAAGTAATAATCATTAGTTGATTATCATATTTTTGCATGGATTTACAAATTATAACAAATACGCTTATTGCATATTTTTTGTAATCAAAATATAATCAAAACATGATTGTTAATTTACATACTTTTGGTAATCAATAATTAATCGTCTTTACAAATCAAGGAAGTGGATTTACATATGTTTAGTTAATTATATAAAGCAAATATGCGTTTAGTTAGTAATGTAATAATCATATGTTTAGAAAGTAATGTAATAAGCGTATGTATAGTAATTAATTTGCATGTTTTTGGTAATCAAAATATGATTGTTATTTACATACTTTTGATAATCCGTATTTTCAATATTTTAATTATATAAAGTAATTAATTTCGAGATTTACATATTTTTGGTAATTAGTAATTAATATTTTTTACAAATCAAGGAAGTGAATTTATAATTATATATATTATGATTAATTTATATATTTTTGGTATAAACACTAATAATCATAATCACAATGTATATAATCAATATTTAATTTTTATATTTTTGATATATATTGTAATTAATTTATATATTTTTGGTATAAAGACTAATAACCGTAACTGATTATGATTTCATAAAGAGAGTTTGGTAATCATACAGAGCTTTACATATATTTGGTAAGTACACTAATAATCATATGTGTTTTTACCCGATTATATATATGGTAGATTAATTTCAAGTTTTCAATTAAATGTCTTACTTTTGGGATCCTTTTGCTTAATTTGTAAGTGATTTCAAACCTTTTTGGTAATTGTTTGCAAAATTGTTGAGGTTTTATAAAAAAAAAACCACACGAATTAAGAAAAGAAAATATGAAATAGAAATGAGCACAAAGCTTTTAAAATAACCAAGAAAAAGACACTTTATTAACACTACATAATTACATGTATATAAAATTCAGTTTATCTATAGTTTTTAATAAGCATTCAAGATTCATATTTTTATAAACGGTAAGCAACACAATTGATATTAAAAGAAAATAAATTCGTAGTGTGATCTAAAAATTTGAAATAATCTGAAAAAATATAAAGTATCAAAAACAAAAATGAAACAGAGTATGAGTTGTGACTTCATACTCTAACAATTATTCATATACAGATTTGTTCCGTATTTTTATATACAGAATCATATCGAGAATAATTATTCAGATTTGTAATTTTTAATTCATATACAGATTCATATCCAAATTCATATATAGATTTGTTCCCAAATTTTATATACTTTCACGAAAATACGGAAGAATAAAAAAATTAATCTGAAATAGATCTAACAATTCATATACAGATTTGTTCTCAATATTTATATAGATTCATGAAAAAAAATAGATCAACAATTTCAAATACAATAAAAAGGTTGAAAATACAGAAGAAGAAAAAAACAGACACATTTTTTATAAGTTCATAAAAATACGGAAGAATAAAAAAATAAATTTGAAACAGATCTCACAATAAATATACAAGTTTGTTTGCAATATTTATATAGATTAAGGAAAGAAAAACAGATCTAACAATTTCCATACATGGAAGAATACGGATCTACAAAATTGACTAAAACTGAAAACAATTATAGAGAAAAAAAATCAAACTACTAACCATGGAATAATTAATTGGAAATATGATAACTTTAAAGAACGTCGGTAGCAACATCGTGTAAAGGCCGTGAAAACGATTGTAAGCCAGGGAGAGCTAATCTTTTCTTCAGTTTTATTTCAGGGAGAGCGGCAGAATAGTTCCAGGTTCTTATAGGGTTAGGAGAGAACGGCAGACAGAAAAGAAGCGAGAGAAAAAAGGGAGAGAATGAAACCAAAAATAAAAAAGTTCATATTTTATACCTAGGCAATTTTTTCATAAAATGAAGGAATTTGTGTAAATTAACATGAATTTGTCATTTGACTTCATATCAAGTTGACACCTAAGTTAGGTGTCAACAAAATTTACAAATAGGAGAGATGTGTCTCTTAATTTTCAATTGTTGGTTGTGCCAGTTGAAGTGTAGTTTTTTGTGGTGTTGAAATAAATCACGTGTTCTTGGCTCGGTATTATCGGAATTCGATTCGATTGAGAGAATCTATGTGTTTCAAGTTTGGAAAATAAAAGGAAAATGAAAATAAAGCAATTAACTTATCTAATCTAAACTAGAAATTGAAACTGCATGTTGGTCGAATGCCTCGTCGGATGCCTTAATTGAAAATGCAAAGCAATAATGAAAATAAGCAAGAAAATGCAATGTTTCACCAAGTACAAGCATGCAAGCACAAGGTACAAGTATGCATAAAAATTCAAATAATAAAAATTAGCAAAAATTGAAAACATGAATGTAAAGAGCAATGGAAATTAACGTCAAAGTTTAAAACTTTAAGGGAAATGACAAGTAACGAAGCCTAGATCTAAGATTCTACCTATAACTATGCATGAAAATAAAACTGCAAATAAAGCATAACAAAAACTCAAAATCAAGACGATCCAAGACCCGATCTATAATCTATACGTGTCACTCATCTAGATTCCATAGTCAATTCTTAAGATCTAACATGAATTCAAGGTGCTAAGACAAAAGCATGAAATGAAGAAAAATGCATGAAACATATGAAATTACGTGAAATTAAACGATCTTGACCTCAATCTATGATCTAGTTGTGTCACTCAACTAGATTCTATTGATGATTCACAAGATCAAGCACAAATTCTAATACCTAAGGCAAAAAGCATAAAATAAATAAAGAACAAAGCATGAAATTGCAAGAAAGCTTACTAAAATTAAATGGAGAATCCAAAAGCTTGATTGAAATTGCAAAGAATTAATAATCCAAGGGAGTACTTGAATTCTTCTTGGGCTTAAAAATCCAAGGAAAAGCTTGAAAATTAAATCTAGAGAGAGAAAATTATCCCAAACCCAAGCTTGGGTTGGGAGGAGGTGTTTTACAAAATGAGAGTAAGGTTCTATTTATACAAGCTTATTAGGGGTAAATTGGTCAATTATCACTTGTAAGCTTGGATTTTTTCATATTTGACCAAATTTGACCCAAAATGGTCTAACTAGACCATTTGGGTCAATATGGCTCGGTATGGCTCGGGTGCTGGGCGAGATGGCTCGGCACTGTCGGCAGCTGTCAGCAGGCGTGTGCGAGCATGGCCGGGCGGGCTCGGTAGTCGTGGCGCGCAGGCGTCGGCAGCGCTCGGCAGGCGTGCGCGGGACTCGGCAGGCATGGCGCGCAGTCGATCGACTGGCCCGACAGTCGATCGACAGCCCTCGACAGGACGGGCAAACACACTGTCGAACAGTCGATTCAACTGCTCGGCAGCCGATCGACAGCTCTCGGCAGTCGATTTGGCAATGCTCGGCAGGCGATCGGCAGCTGCCGATAGGCCTCGTCAGGCTTGCGCTAGGTCTCGGCAGGACTGGGCGGGCATGGGCCGGCCGCGCTCGGTAGCTCTCGGCCAGCGTCGGCAGGACCGCTCGGCAGTGCTCGGCAGCTGCCGGCAGGTCTCAGCAGCTGCGCGTGGGAGCGCTCGGTTTAGGCCGACTCGGTTCGATTTTCGGGCCTTGATGCCTTCACCTATAAAATGGGAATTTAAACCATAAAAACCATGATGTACCACAAACCTCAAGTTAATCGAACCATTTAACCAATTTAAATATAAAATTAACAAGAAACACGAAAAATAATAAAATGAGAAAACAAACGAAAAACATAACGAAAATCGATTAAAAAATACTAAAATCAACATAAAATCCTAATTAAAAATACAAGGAAAAATGCAACAATTACATGTAAAATAACTACCCCACGCTTATCGGTTTGCTCGTTCTCGAACAACGAAAAGGATCGAGAGTGCACACGCAATGAACATTGTGTAAAATGAGAAATTCTTATGCTTATCCTTATTTCATATGATGGAAGTATCAACATAAACTCGCTATCGTCAAGTATTGTTCGTATTACTCATTGTCAAATGCAAGCCAAATCGATGACTTCCTCTCAAATGTAATTTTGAGGGTGTTCGCTCAATTCGCTCAAGTGTATATAGGACGTGTTTACTCTCAAGTCGGTCAATACATGCACCTTGTCAAGATTTCACAAATCGGACGCTCAAAATTTCTCATAGTACATGACCAAGTAAGAATCGAAAGAGGTCTTAATTTCGGGTTGTAATGTTGGCTCTTTGGTAAGGTATGGAATATATGGATATATTGGCTAACACACGATCAAACATGATCAATAACACACAAAATCTTAACTTCTAGAACCCGAAGGTTACAATCGCTTCACTCTTTCCTAATTCGCCAAACTTCCATTCGAGACCCTTTCGTACACTTACACACTTTCCCGACTTTTTATTTCACAACACTTAGAAGCTTTTTGAATTTGCTTCTTTTACTAGAATTAGCCTTTTTTGAATTAAGCTTTTCGCTTGAACCCACGCTTTATCACTTTTCGTGATTTGTGTCGGACTTTTATTCTCTCTTTTTTTCTTTTTTTTGTATAAGCAACTCAAAACACAAAACCCACAATCGGTTTCCCTCACATTTCTTGTCAACTAATCATACACCCTCACCTCACAGTTTATGAAGATATAAGAGCTAAAATCGAGCTCGGCTAATAAGAAATGGGATAAAGGCTCTAGGGGGCTCATTTGGAATTTTTAAGTAGCTTATATATATGGATATGGTCGGAACAAGGGTGATATAAGTGCCTCAATGTCATTTTCTAATTCAATCATGTACGAGCAAAATCAAACCTACTCAATGTGATTTCCATAAAAAATGCAAGCAAGCCGATGAATCACACAAGGCTACTCACTAGTTTGCATCGAGTTTGGGAGCAAAATCAAAAGAGATGTTAGAACTTTGCAATCTTTTCACGAGTAAATGTTGATTATATATATAGGCGGGTTTTGGACGAAGCACAAAAATTCAACCCTTACACAAGAGGCCATAAACATGTAAAAACTCGACAAGTAAACTATTCAAACTTCCAAGCACGTGGAGTTGCTTAAACATGTAATAGACACACAAAAGACACAAAAATTGATTAAACCATATAAATGCACAAATAGTAAGCGTCACTTCGCTAAGGCTCGAGCTAAGAACAACAAAACATGCTTGATAAAACCCAGACCCTAACCACCTACCCACCCCGCATTTAAACCATGCATTACCCGCATTTTAATGAAAACCAAGTAAAAGGAGGGGGAATAGAGACTTCCTTAACTGGGCGAGTTTGAGTCGAGCTCGGTAGGGTCCACCTAGGCATCTAAGCAATCCAAACAAAAATCGAGCATGGCTAGTATCTCCCGGCTTCATGAACGCTACTAACTTATCAAATCGCCCAAGGTTGAAGCCGAAAAACCAAACCTAGAAAAGAAAATCACATAAAATTCTAAAACACAAGAAAATATGTACATAAAACCAAACAAAACAAAACTAAAGACCAAAAAGGACCAAAAGACAACTCGAAAATATTTTTTTTAGTTTTCAATTTTTCAAATGTTTTTTGGATCTTCATTTTAAGAAGAAAGAAATAAAATAAAAGAAATAAACTAGAAGAACTTGGGTTGCCTCCCAAGAAGCGCTTGTTTCACGTCCTTAGCTCGACGTACTCCCTTTTGCTTCAAGGTGGAAAGATAACGGGAAGGTCCACCAAAACGATCTCCTCCCTGTCGGGAGGATCCACTCTTTGGAACGTTCTTAGCGCATTGCATAACTCAAATAAGATCCGCCGAAAAGAAAACATTCCAAAAGGGCCATTGAAGCTTGTCTCGGCTAGGTCTTCGGGTGGGATGGTGGTTTTGAAGTGTCCCGATGACTCATAAAAAAAACAAAAGGAATATTGGCCGGCTAGCTTGTCCATCATGTAGTCGATAAACGGGGGAGGGAAACAATATTTCTTTGTGGCCTCATGAGACTTCTTAAACTCGATCAACATCCTCCAACCCGTTGAAGCCCTTGTGGCCAACAACCCTCCTTCTTTATTCTCAAGAACTAACAAGCCGCTCGTCTTGGGCACCAAGTCAATAGGCTTCACCCACTCGCTTTTTGAAAGTACGAACATCAAGCCTTCCCACAAAAATTTAAAAGTCCCGGCTCTCACCATTTCATCAAAACTCGAATTCAAAGGGTTAACTGTCTCAACCACTCCCGGTATCCAATCAATAGCACCCTTAAGAATTGTAAGCTCTTCAACCATCCTCTCCTCCTTTTCCTCTCGATGCGAATTTGCAAGGATGGTAATTGACTTGCTCTCCTCATCCTCCTCAAGATAATCGTCAATTTACCAAGATCATCATCAATAACCCCCACCCCCCACCCCCTCTAAAAAGTCGTCGTTGCCCTCAATGACACATCGAGAATCATCTCCACACAAAACGGGGTCAAATAGAGGAGCAACGGGCTCATCATATAGAACAAGGGGCTCATCCTCACAACTTCCCTCAATACCTACATAAGGGCCAACCTCCTCCTCATTGCTCCTCTCTTCCACATAAACTCATTCGACCGTGGCTTTGATGAAGTCCATATACACTCACTCTTTGCAAGATTGTTTAGAAGTAAAAGGTAAGGGGTCAAGAGGATTAAAAATACAGAATAGAAGCCACGGCCTCCTCTGTCGGTGAGACAACCGAATCAACTACCCACACTTTTCAAGGAACGTGACCGGATGAGTAGGCGAAGGTAGTGGGTCCACGTGAAAAGTAACAAGAGGATCGTGAGGCGGAGGGGGAGTAGGACAATCGGGTTCCGCACAAGGAAGAGTCGGTTCCGGGTTAGACATTTGAGCGATTTGAGCCATCAATGTCGCTATTTTCGTAACCAACTCAAACTCCTTCGAGGATAAAGCCATGTTCATGTCATTAGCACAAGAGTACATTGATTGAGAAGTCTTTGGCTCGGGAGGTAGGGTAGGAGCAATCACTGGGATAGTCGAATGACAAGAGCCCACATGAGGAGTAACAACCGGATTATGAGTCGGCGGTAGAGTAAAAGATGGCATAGCACAATCGGGTCCCACATTATGTCCATGACCGCCATACACGTCCTCCGAAAGAGGTATCGGCATATTGAACGAGGAGAGTGAAGGGCAAGATTTGGTATCATGACCACACGGTCCACACTGTTTTCATAGTTTTAGTGGTGTTGAAATGAATCAACGGGTTCATGGCTCGGTATTATCGGGATTCGATTCAATTGTAAGTTTCAATGTGTTTCAAGCTTGGAGAATAAAGAGAAAATTAAAATAAAGCAATTAAAATAGTTAAACTAAGCTAGGAATTGAAAGTGCAAGTGGGTAGGATGCCTCGTCCGATGCCTCAAATAGAAAATGCAAAGAAATAAAGGAAATAAGCAAGAAAATGCAAAGTTTCACCAAGTACAAGCATGCATGCACAAGGTACAACTATGCATAAAATCCTAAATAGTGAAAATTAGCAAAAATTGAAAGCATGGATGTAAAGAGCAATGGAAATTAACAAGAAAGTTCAAAACTTTAAGGAAAATAACAAGAAACAAAGACTAGATCTAGGATTAACCTGAAACAAAGCATGAAAATTTAATTCAAATAAAGCAATGGAAAAACTCAAAATCATGACGATCCAAGGACCCGATCTATAGCCTAGATGTGTCACTCAACTAGAATCCATACTCAATTCACAAGTTTCATCATGAATTCAAGTGCTAAGACAAAAAGCATAAAATGAAGAACAAAGCATGGAAATGAAGAACAAGCATAGAATTAAAGCATAAAACATGAAATTGAAAGGAAACTTACTTGAATTAAAGGAAATGAAACAAAGCTTGAATGTAATTGCATCAAAAGTAACAATCCAAAGGAGTATTTGGATTCTTCTTAGGCTTACAAACCCAAGGAGCATGAAAGTAAATCTAATCTAGAAAAGAAATTACATCAAAGCTTGAAATTGAATCTAAAACCTAAGAGAGAGAAAATAGATCTTGAAAACTAGAGAGGATTTTTAATCCCAAACCCATGCTTGGGTTGGGAGAAAATAGAGAGGTTCTTTTCAAAATGAAAGAAGTCTACTCTTTATATTACATTTAATTGGGTTTAAATGGGCCAAATTAGCCTTAGAGGCTTGAAATTCAAAGGTTTGACCAAGTTTGACCCGGAGGCACCTTCCTAGACCCTTGGCTAGGCTTTTGGCACCTTTTGACTCGATTTGGCTCGAGATGGCTCGACCATGGCTCGATGTGGCTCGGCCATGGCCGAGCCTGGGCGCTGCTGGGCGCAGTGGGTTGGCTGGGCGTTGCGGCTTGGCGCGAGGGCTGGCGAGCGTTGGCGAAGCTTGGCGCGAGGGCTGGCGAGACTGGGCGGATCTTGGCGCGAGGGTTGGCGAGAGGCCGCGCTGCTTGGCGCGAGGTTGCGCGCGCGGGCGCGTGCGAGTGCTGCCGGGAGATGCCGGGCGCGTGCGGGCGGGATGGCGCGCACGGGCACGAGTCGTGGCGAGCGGGCGCGAGGGTAGGCCAGCATTCCAGAAAGTTTTGGCATTTTTGAGCCTTCTCTTGGCTTGAGTTTTGGTCTTCAATACCTTGGACTATAAAATAAGAATTTTGAACATAAAAACCCAAGAATTTCACCAAACCTTAAGGTAACTGAACCCATTCAACCAAATTAAATATAAAATTAGCAAGAAACACTAAAAACAATAAACCAAGAAAAATGACCTAAAAATCTAACGAAAAACGACTCAAAACTACTAAGATCAATATAAAAATCTATCTAAAAACACGAAGAAAAACACAACAATTACATGCAAAACACACACCATGCACATCCCAAAAAAGGTTTGTTAACATCCCCCATAGTGCGGATGGGGGGGCCACTTGCGATATTGGAGCCAAACATCCAATATGGATGTGGTTAGGGAAACTATTGGTGGCACCTCCACCATAAGCATTAAAATTCACATTCGGAGCATGATTGAAATTAGGCGCATGAGAGTCTCCATGCGGGCCAGGATTTGGGGCTGACACATTTGGATAGGAAATCAGAGCTTGCATGGTCGGACAGGAACTTGGAGCTCCATAACCACCCAAGGAACCGTTCACGCCCGAGAAACCATTAAACCCGACATGGTTTTCACCATGCCCTCCCATGCCGGGTTGCCAAAACCATAACCACCATTGGCAACGTGGTTTGAACCATGCCCTCCCACGTTGCCAAATCCATTATACATCATTCCATTCCCAACGTGGTTTGCACCATGCCCTCCCATGTGGGGAATGGATCCACCATAGCTATACGAACCATGCATACTAAACAAAAAACGTCAAATAACAAAGAAAGCTTAAAAACACAATGGAACTACAACCAAATCAAAAGCCTTAACCAAGCCGAGTCACAACGGCACCATTTTGAAGTGTAATTTTTCATTGTGTTGAAATAAATTAATGGGTTCTTGGCTCGTTATTATCGAAATTTAATTCGATTGAGAGAATCTATGTGTTCCAAGCTTGGACAGGCAAACACACTATCGAGCAGTCGATTCAACTGCTCGGCAGCCGATCGACAGCTCTCGGCAGTCGATTCGGTAGTGCTCGGCAGGCGCTTGGCAGGCAATCGGCAGCTGCCGACAAGCCTCGGCAGGCTTGCGCTGGGTCTCGGCAGGACTGGGCGGGCGTGGCCGGCCGCGCTCGGCATCTCTCGGCCAGCGTCGGCAGGACCGCTCGGTAGCTGCCGGCAGATCTCAGCAGCTGCGCGCGGGAGCGCTCGGTTCGGTTTTTGGGCCTCGATGCCTTCACCTATAAAATGGGAATTTAAACCATAAAAAACCATGATTTACCACAAACCTCAAGTTAATCGGACCATTTAACCAATTTAAATATAAAATTAACAAGAAACACGAAAAACAATAAAACGAGAAAACAAACGAAAAACTTAACGAAACTCGATTAAAAACTACTAAAATCAACATAAAATCCTAATTAAAAACACAAGGAAAAATGCAACAATTACATGAAAAACACCAGTCAAAGATTGCAGCTCCCGATATTTCCCCCAAATATCACGCATATGGTGTCTTTTTATAGGGTAAAAAATTATATGCATCATGTACTATACGCGTTTTTTGAGTTTGCATCCTAACGTTTTTTTGTTTTTGTTTTTTTTGTAATTTAATGCATTCTGTACTATACAAAATTTTGAAAGTGCATCCTGTACTATACAAAATTTAGAAAAAACAAATATAAAAAAAATTATTATTTATTTCTGGTGAGACTAGGTGAGAAAATATGCCGGAACTAGTTTTATTAAATAAATAAAATTTATTATTTATTAAATAATAAATTCGATGAGTTTGAATATTTAATATAATATGCCGGAAATAATTTTAAATAAATCATAAATTCGTCGGAACTCACCTAAAGTATACGGGTTTGAAAATATACAACCTCACTCGCGAGACTAGGTGAGTTTCGGCGAGTTGGGGCGAGTTGGCTGGTCTGAGGATGCACTTTTAGAATTTTGTGAAGTACATGATGCATTAAATTACAAAAAAAAATAAAAAAAACCGTTAGGATGCAAACCCAAAAAACGCGTATAGTACAGGATGGTTACAATCTTTTTCCCCTTTTTATACCCTTCATCAAAGCGCCCTTGAAGTCATCTAATAAGCCATTTATAATTTGAGCCCAATATGCAGGCTGGCCCATGATTAATTACTATTAGGCACATTCTATAGACTGGGTCGGATTTAAGCGAATGAGCCGAGTCTCTTCAAAACGAAGCATGTATAGAGTGACCAATACCACCTCGTCGGCACGTTCCATTTGCACAAGCGGTTCATTTTCATCCTCCAGCTACAAGATGTCCCAAAATGCTGAAAATAAATCACAAAATATCTCGTGAGAGCACACCTATTCAATCAAATAAATAAGTAGGAAAATATAAAAGTGCGACACAATTAAACGCATAAAAGTACAATATTAACAATTATTTGAAGCACACTTTCCGTCTTATTACAACGATAGACAACAGAGGTGAAGTTTATTGCATAACAAAGGTGTAATTTACTACACAACTAAGTTATGATTGACAAGAACTAAGATATTATGCAATTATTATGATATGTACTCCGTACCGAGCGAGTTGACTACTCATCATTTTTAATTAATATTTTTTAAGTTAGACGACTTTGGAGCGAGACGCGTGGGTGATGAATAATAAATACAACTTTAATGTTATTTATTTTAGGCTTATTTCATTTTCAGAATTGATTTCCCTTAAAAAGTTGAAACATTGAAACAATGGTTTCTAATTTCTTGAGAATATTCGCATTTGAAGATCGTTATAATTGTTTCAATTTTATTTGAGGACCAATTATTAGTTGTTAGATTTGATTAGCATTATTCTTATTTATCCCTTTTCATTAAAAAAAATCCTCTTAAATTCCTTTACAAAATTTAAGATGTTACATGTCAGTCGACGCCGCCGGCAGTAAGAGTATCCACCCTACTGGCAATATATTATTATTATTATTATTATTATTATTATTATTATTATTATTATTATTATTATTATTATTATTATTATTATTATTATTATTATTATTATCGTTGTTTGTTGCTTGTTGTTGTTGTTGTCGTTGTCGTCGTCATCGTCATTGTTGTTTATTTTTATTGTTTTTCTTTCATTGTGAGGGTGCACTATTTTCATGTCATAAGTTGAGCTTGACAAGAATAAGAATTTATTAGCTTAAAATTTGATCAATGACTAATTGACAAAATTCCTTATTTGAATGGCTTCTTTACAATTTCCTTTTTTCTTATGAATTCCACAATGTCAATTTTTTTGTTTTGTTTTTGTTTCTACTAGTTCCTATCTATATATATATATTAAAGAAGAGGTCTGGAGAGAGAAAAAATGCCACGTAGGATTATTTTCTTTTTTTAGTTTTGTAGAGAAAAAATGCCATGTAGGATAATTTTCTTTTTTTTTAGTTTTGTAGGGATTTTCTTAACATAATTATGATAGATACCTTATCTAATTAATTATGATTTGGTTTCTTTTTTTAATTAAAAAGCCACCTAGGATTACGTTCCTCTTTTAGTTATATAGGAATTTTATTAACATAATTATGATATATACCTTATTTAATTAGAGAAAAAGTTACAAATTTGATTTGATATTGTTCGACTCGAAATGAAAAAAATAACAAAAAACGTAAAAGAAAGCTAAAAATAACATATAAGTGATTATATATATATAATATTAATTCTTATTATTTTTAATGTTAATTATAGTATCTATCCTAATTATATTAAGAAGATTTCTACATAATTAAAAGAGGAAACTAATCCTAAGTGGCTTTTTAATTAAGGAAGGAACCAAATCATAATTAATTAAATAGGGTATATATCATAATTATGTTAAGAAAATTCATACATAACTAAAAGAGGAAACTAATCCTAGGTGGCTTTTTAATTAAAAAAAGGAACCAAATCATAAT
>BMAC01000616.1:576908-601611 GCA_014905375.1 Phtheirospermum japonicum | reverse complement strand
GGTTCACGGTGGAGGTGGAGTTCGCCGGAGTTTCCCCTGATGAACTCTCCCTGATGGAGCTGGTTCGGGAAGAAGAAATTGACATAATTAAAGAGTGCGTGAAGAGAGAAAGGGTACCTGGTAATAATTGCTTGAGAGGTTAGAAGAGGATTACTGGAGGAGCAGAAATCGCCAAAGTATTGCAAGGAAAAAGAAGAGGAAGCCTTTAGAGGGTTTTTGAGGTTGATAGGGCAAAACATATGCCAGACCTGGTTTGGGGTAGCTCTGGCCAGAATAATCAAATAATTTAAGAAGAGGGGTAGAGTAACTCCGTCTCTATGAAAGATCTAATTAGTCCTCCCGATAAAACAGAATGTTAGGAAGAGATGATTATCGCTTGAGATCCCCGGCTTAGCCATCTTCAAGGGCACTCAAGGTTCGAAGATTATCCCCAGCTGAAGTCCCAGGGGTGGAGTTTAACCTGACCTGGGGAATATACCTGGTTGAGTCCCCTGAGGAATAGAGCTCCTCCTCATTGTTAGCAAGAGTTGACATGTTGAACAGCGGGGGCAATAGGAAAGAAGAGCCGAGATATTATGGACTGTGAGAAGGAAATAAGGAAGACCTGGGACAGGGGGAACTGTTTCCCAGATTCCTGGCAAAGAGACAAGTGGGACCACTTGTCAGAATTTYTTGCGTAACGGCCCCTGATTCGCGCCATGTGTTCCTGAGATCCCAGCTGGGGTCTCCGTTAGGAGAAACTATAAATATCTCAGCCCCAAGGCTGAGAGAGGTATGTCATTTTTTCTCTTGAGCATTCCTGCTTTCTTTCTGAAAAACACCTCAAACGATTACTTATTTAAGCATCGGAGAGGTTTCCACCGGAAAACCACCGGTGGCCCTTTCTAACCTGTTTTTGTGGTGTAGGTTCAGGAAGCTCTTGATCTTTCAAGCATTATTCGAGTAGCTCACTTTTTGGGCTGAAACAATTAGTATATATATTTGATATATATATTTATTTTAATTAATTAAAAAWTTTAAAATTCACTSCGTAGGCCTCGTACGATTAAAGCGAACCCAACATTTTGGGCTGGGAATGAGATTGAAAATGCTTGAAGCACCTCTCCACTTGGGTCCCGAATAATTCCACCACCCCCAMCTTTCCCTTCTTGGACTGAGCCARCTGTATTTATTTTGGTTGAGCCRGTTGCTGGCTTATCCCACRGGACCAAAAGAGACACGGGCCGCACCCTGGGTTTTCAAACCTTCAGTTTAAAAACACCAACCAAATGTTGGACCCCTTTCCAATTTTCCCTTTCTAGCCGATTAGACAAGKAGAATAAGTAGTTGTAAATTTTTTCCAAAATTCTTTCAAATTTGACATTTATGCCCCTGTACTTTGCATCATTTCGTGCAGTCCATAAAAACCAGAAAACTAAGAAAGGCACAATTACACTTAAATGTTTTATTGGAGCATATGAGAAGGAGTTAGACCAGAAGTTTAGAAATAATKTCACATTTTTTGATTGAGGCAATTCCAATTTAAAAGTTTTTCCAAAATGACTCCAGATTTTTGTGCTAATATAACTCTCAAAGAAAATATGCAAAGAATTTTCAGTTTYAAAGGCTGAAGTGACTAAAGGATCAGAGGTGCCTGCAATGTCACCACAGCAATAGCATCTTGAAGCCATGTGAATACCCCTTTGCTGCAAARTTGAATCCACAAAAATCCTCTTTTGAACCAATCTCCACAGAAACACAGATATTGTGGGAGTGATATATTTTTCCAAAAAAATTCATATATTTTTTGTTTGACATGAGGTTCCACCACACAAGACCAAGSAAACTTTGTAGTAAAAGAACCTGTGGATGAGCCTTTCCAAACCATTCTATCCATATTGCCATTATCAATTGGTACAGAACAAACTAAATGGGCAATTGAATTGGCAGAGCAGTACAAAACTTCTGAAAATCCCAAGCACCTTGATCCCAAAACATATTTACCTTTATACCCCCAAGATTGTTATGATCACCATGAATACCAGAAACGAAAGGACCATCAGTGTTCATGCCGAAAGTTGATATTCCCATCACCAAGGATCCAAAAAACATGATTTTGTGCTAAATCTCTAATTTTACAAATACCCTTCCAAACATGGCTATTATGTATAGAAATAGGAACAGTGCCAAGAAATATTTGCCCACAATATCTTTCCTTCAGAAAAATAGCCCATAAAGATTTCTGCATTCTAAACCTCCACCATAATTTAAAAGAATAAGCCTGAATACAATCAGAAATCTTTCTTAAACCAAGGCCTCCCTCAATGGTTGGTCTGCAGGCTTGATCCAATGAGTGGTTTTTCTGTGCCATAAGAACCCCAAGAAAAAGAAGCCATAATTTGCTCAAGCATGTGCACAACATTTTTAGGAGGTTTAAGCACATGAAAAAGATGAACAGTTTGAAAAGCAAGCACACTCTTGATGAGAAGTAACCTACCCCCATGAGACAACAGTCTATTAGCCCACCCTAAAACCTTATTTTGAAATTTTTGTATTAAGGGGATGAAAAACTCTTTCTTCTACCTACCTTTCCAAAGAGGAGCACCTAAATAGGTGATTGGAAGATGAGTAGGGTTGAAACCACTAATGGCCTGAATTCTGGAAATAGTTCTAGGTTTACAATTAGAACTAATGACAAAGGTGCTTTTGGACTGGTTGAATGTCATCAACATAGATTACAACAAAAGTAACTGCCCTCCCACTAACCTTCTTATGGACACATGGTTCATCCGGATTCTTATGAAAATCAAACATTTTGAATGTTTCATCAAATCGGATGTTCCAACTCCTCGAAGCCTGTTTGAGACTATAAATGGATCTTTAGAGTTCGCAAACCTGTTGCTCACTCCCACTGGATATGAAGCCCTCTAGCTGCTTCATATATATCTCTTCTTTAACATTTCCATTAAGGAAAGCAGTCTTCACATCCATTTTCCGTATCTCGTAGTCATAATACGCAGCTATGGCTAACAGGATCCGAATGGACTTAAGCATCACTACTGGTTAAAAAGTTTCCTCATAATCAATGCCTTGCTTCTGAGTATAACCTTTTGCAACCAAACGTGCTTTAAAGGTACTTACCTCTCCATCTACTCCAAACTTCCGCTTGTAGACCCATTTTCAACCAATGGAAACAATTCCCTGTGGTGGGTCCACCAAGGTCCATACCTTGTTGGAGTACATGGAGTCCATTTCAGACTGCATTGCTTCTTGCCATTTTCTTGAGTCAATGTCAGACATTGCCTCTTCATAGCTTCTTGGATCACTATCCAAAAGGAGTCACTCTTCTTTGTTCTCTAACAAAAGTTTCATCCTCTCAGGAGCCCTTGAAACCCTTACGGATTTTCGAAGAGGTTGTACTACAGATGGTCCAGCCTCAACTGGTGTGCTATTTGCGGTAAACTGTGGGATACTTTGTGGTTCTTGAACTTCATCAAGTTCTACAACTCCGCCACCCCTTTCAGAAAGAAACTCTTCTTCAAGGAAAGTAGCATTCCTCGAAACAAATACCTTTTGTTCCGAAGGGTCATAGAAATAGTATCCTATAGACTCTCTTGGATACCCCAAAAACTTTAATAAGATAGATCTCATGTCCAACTTATCTCCCACTTGACGCTTCACGTAAGCATCGCACTCCCATGCTTTTAGGTATTTGTAGGAATGTGACTTCCCATACCATATCTCATAGGGTATATCGGGTACGGCTTTACTTGGAACCCTATTAAATAGGTATGCTGCCGTCTCTAAGGAATAGCCCCATTATGAAAGAGGTGAGGAATTGCAACTCATCATTGATCGAACCATGTCCAACAATGTTCGATTTCTACGCTCCAAAACTCCATTCAGCTGTGGAGTTCCGGGAGGAGTCCACTGTGAGAGAATACCATTCTCTCTTAGATAATCAAGAAACTCAGTCGATAAGTATTCACCTCCTCGATCTGATTGAAGAGTCTTAATACTACAATCACTTTGTTTCTCTACTTCACATTTGAATTCCTTGAACTTTTCAAAGGCCTCAGATTTATGCCTCATAAGGTATACGTAACCAAACCTAGAATAATCGTCGGTAAAGGTTAGGAAGTAGTAATAGTTCCCTCTTGCACTAACACTTAGCGGACCACATACATCTGTATGGATCAAATCCAATAGACCTTTGGCACGTTCCACTTGTCCAACAAATGGTGATTTAGTCATCTTTCCTTTAAGGCATGACTCACATGTTGGCAACTTTTGCTCTCCCTTAAGGTCGAGTTTTTGTCCTAACTTGCGTATCCTTTTTTCAGAAATGTGACCTAATCTAGCATGCCAAAGTGTGAAAGAACTTTGATTATCTAACTTCCTTTTATTTTGTTGAATTGGGAGAATGGGTTCACTTGGGGAAATGGTGAATAAAGAATTCGTCAAATAACCGGAATATATAAAAGCAGAGTCTTTGAAAATGGAACAACTTCCATTATCAATAACAAGTCTAAAACCCTCTCTGTCCAAAACAGGTACAGAGATGATGTTTCTGATAATATCTGGAACATAAAGACAATTATTCAAACATAATTTGAAACCATTATCCAAAGATAAATAAACAGTCCCTGTTGCTAATGCAGCAACTCTTGCTCCATTCCCCATTCTAAGAACCGTTTCCTTTCTGTCCAACTGTCTACTTCTTGACATTATTTGCAAGTCATTGAAAATATGTGATCCAAAATCGGTATCCAATACCCAAGAAGCATCATTAACAGAAAGATTAACTTCAACAAAATATATACCTGAACTTTTCAGGCTTGCAAGATACTCCTTGCAATTCCTCTTCCAGTGCCCTGGTTTTCCGCATTGAAAGCAATTGTCATCAGCTTGAGAGTTAACCCTTTTCTTACCATTGTCCTTTGTCTTCTTGTTGGATTTAGAGGAACTCTTTCCTGCCCACTTTCTTTTCTTTGGCTTTCCAGCCTTCGATTTGGAAGAGGATCCAACAAGCATGACCGGCTTATCCCTTTTTATGGTGGATTCAGCCTTCTTCTCAGAATTAAGGACAATCTTGGGGTTTCTTAGCCAATCGACGAAATTTGGGCCAATAAGTTTGTTTTGATCAAGTATGGATGCAATTGGATTTTTAGCCATTTTAGTAGAGTTATCTATAAAATTAGACGAAGCAGAAAATGAGTGAATTATTGGAAATTATATTCATTTAACATAAGGTCTGTAATATTAAATGTCTCCCACTATTTTATGCAAACTTTATTAACCCCATAATAAAAACTTGAAAAATCAAATTTTCTTAGTGGGCTTGAAATCCAATATAAATGTTTCACACCCCAATAATATGAGCCCATGAAAAATTTATGTTGGTAGCCAACTCTTTGACAATTGTATCAATATACAACCTTCAAGAACATTTTGCCTCACTATTTCTCATACACCCCAATATTATGAGCCCATATGGTACTAAGTGTCAAACATAACCCATCAAACATTCATGTAGATGGAGTATCAAGATGTCCCACGACTCGTGGCCAACATAAAGATGAGTCCACCCCACGAACATCTCAATGCTTGTTAGAGATCACAGCTTTCCAACACAAGATCACTCCACGACTCATGGCCAGTGACCAAGTGCGGTAGCATTGTCATGTCTTCTACCTTTGATGGAAGGCATGGAACGATATGTCTAACATAACTTGTCCATTTTATTTGATATAGAATTAATCAAAATTTAATTCTTTTACGTTTTAAAAACTTGGGGTTTACTTTATAAGACCTCATCAACCTTAATTACTAGGTGGGTTTTTATTTAATGCAATATTCATCATATGAAACGCAATCATAAAACATTAAATAAATCTAACATGCATCCTATGCAAAAAGCGGTGGGATGATCATGGCCAGCCTATGCGACCCATTTGAGCCAAAAATGGGTCTAGGTTAATCTAAGGGGTAAAATGAATAGAACTACTTCTATTACATTTCATATTTAAAACCCATACAAGCATGGGCCTTTAATTATCTATTCTATTACAACTTGTAAAATTACCCACACTGGCGTGGGCCTTTGGCATCGAACGTCCTCCAATCAAAATTAGAAAACCTAACCACCTAGTCTACTCTCGATGCAAATTTTAATGCTTTTACAAATAATAGAATAGGAGGCTCGCAGGCCCCAAAAACCCAAAGATAAAAACATACAATCACATTGGTCATAAGCTCATGATCATCCCTAAATAAATCATGCCATCATTCATCAATGATTTTAAAGCATATAAATTTACTAATTTTGTGTGTTGATTTAATTTTGGGATAAATAAATTAATATATATATTTATCAGTATAAATAAATATATATATATATATATTAAAATAATAAATTTCAAAATTAACCTTTAATTTTGAATAGAATAATTAAAGAATTCTTCTTCTTCTTCTTATTATTATATATATAAGCTGATCATTAAGCAATTCCAAACTGCAATAATTTGCAGTAACAAATTGGTCAATGTTTCTCTAAAACATACAACAAGTTTAAAAGTTGTCTCCCTTTTGTTTTAAATCAAAACAGCTGCTGCTTGTTCTTTCCATTTTTTTTTAATAATTCAACTGCAGCCTTACGTCAACCGCAACCTTTTGAAAAACTTATTTTTTACAAAAATGGCAGTTCTGCCTTTAAAGATGTAACCTGCTGTCCTTTTGCCCTTTTCAATCAATCAGCCACATATATATATATATATACTTTACTTGCGATTAACAAATTGAAAAACTATTCAATCTTTATTGAAACACAAGTATTTATATATTTCAAAAAGAAACTATTATCCCAATATTAAATCACATAAAACTAATTTTATCACACAAAATAAATTCATTTTAACAATTAAAATATGTTTATCTCATAAACATTAAATAGAATCAAAATCTAATAATGAAAATACAAATCGTGGCTTTGATACCACTGTTGGGTTTGCTTTAATCGTACGAGGCCTGACAAACGGGAAATTACACGCTAATTGGCGGTTTAATTCCGGTGATTTTATGTGCTTAATATTATCATATATGCTTATTTCTCGTATAATTGTTATTATGAGCAATAAAGCACCAATCGTATATTTCTTCTCTATTTTGCAGTATTTGGTGCTATATTTATCGAAGGATGTCTCTCAAGGAAGTAGAGAAACGAGGATTGACGAATCGAGGAGAGAAAACTCAAGATTCAGAATGGTGCGTCGATGACGCGTCGATGCCCAGGATGGACCGCGTCAGTCGACGCGATGTGCGGTATGACGCCGAAGGCTGGCTCGCGTCAGTCAACGCTATGTCGACGCCCACGTTCTGAAGCGTCGATGTCGACGCCCATGAGTCGACGCTCCGTCGACGCTCATGTTCTGAAGCGTCGATGTCGACGCCCATGAGTCGACGCTACGTCGACGCTCATGCTCTGAAGCGTCGATGTCGAGGCACGCTGGACGACGTTGGCAGGTGATTCACGTCAACGCCGAGGGCTGGTTCGCGTCAGTCGATGCTCCGTCGACGACGACTCAGCAGAATTATTTTAGGATGTATCTTGGGCGACAAGAAAAGGGAGTTCTATATAAACCCCGACCCTATTTCGTCCCAGAGGCATAATATAACATGTCCTCGGGTTCTAAGGAGGTCCAGAGAGGTTCCAACTCATCCCAAATCATCCATACGCAAGGGAAATTGAAGATTGACGTCCCAAGACGCAAGATTCAAGTCTAACACATCGTCTCTCCTATTTTATCAAGGATTATGTTTGTTTATCTGAACCTTTTCTTTTATTTTCTTAACTCCATGAGTATGTAAACCTATTATCTAGTTCTAGGGATGTTGAAACCCTCGTGAAACTATGTTTAATTAATTTATGCAATATTGTTTTTCGTTCGTCATATGCTATTGTTTGTGTTGTTCTATTTTCAACTTATGATTGCTTAATTCTTAATTTGGCTTGATCACCTAGATTGGGGATTGGTTATCTATTGCTAGAAATAGGATTGCTTCCCGTGTAATTGTCGTAATTACTATTTCTCTGAAACAACTAATGATTGTAAATCGTTAGGGACAACACAACATAGGTTGAATGAACCGAGCTTATGCGTTTGTTACCTAGATTAATCTATTTGCCTAATTATTAATGCTGTTGTTGGGTTGAACCTAGAGAGCTTATTCTAGGTTATTCAATAATTAGATTCAATTAAAGAGCTTATTTTAATTGAGTACACAGTAAGGGTAAATTCGAGTAGCAGAGCTTATTGCTACTTAGGGTTTTTAATCGCATGTGAAGAATGGATTACGAAGTTGTGGTTGGTTAAATGAGTGAATCGAGGGTGGAAACTGAACTAGAACTAGGCCTTTATTATTATTGAATTCTTCGTTTATTGTTCTCTTGCTAGTTTAATTGCTTGTTTATTTTATTAAGTTGAATTAATTCATAGTTCCGTACCCAAATCATTTATTTAAATAAAATACGAATCATCACAATCTAACCACACTCCTCGTGGGATCGACCCTTACTTATCGCTACTACTAGTTGGTAGAGAGAAGCTGAGGAAAAATAAATATTTAATTTGACGCTTGACGACGGGCGGTCATATTTTGGTGCCGTTGCTGGGGAGTGACTCGTTAAAATTGTGATTTTTAGTATTTTAGTATTTTATTTTATTTTTAATTTTGTTTAAACGAGTTGAACTCTTGTTGAGTGTTTTCTCAGGTGAATGAACTTGAGATCGTCCGGGAAGAAGAATTTGCATTATTATCCGGAAATCAACAAGAGAGGTCGTGAGTTAAAGAAAAAGAAGGAGGTTTCAAATTGGGAGAAGGTATTACCCAATTACATATCCGAGGATTCCTCGAGCGAGAGCGAAGAACGAGAAAGCGAGACGATGGCTGCTCAAGCGGAACGAACGTTGAAGGAGTTGGCAAATCCTGACCTTCCTCAACAACCATTGTGCATTACCTTTCCAACGGTGAACGATGCTACATTTGAGCTACGGTACGGATTAATCCATCACCTACCTTTATTCCATGGACTCACTGGCGATTATCCGCACAAACACTTGAAAGAGTTCCATGTCATATGCACAAGCATGAAACCCGATGGAGTCACGGACGAGCAAATCAAGCTAAGGGCATTCCCCTTTTCATTAAAAGACCTAGCCAAAGATTGGCTTTACTACTTACCTTCGAGATCCATCACTACGTGGGGGGCTATGGAGAAAATATTCTTGCAGAGGTACTTTTCCACATCACGAGTGGCAAGTCTTCGAAAAGACATTTGTTCGTCTAGGCAGGCGCAAGGAGAAACGTTGCATGAGTCCCGGGAACGATTCAAGAGGCTTGTTGCGAGTTGCCCTCAACACCAAATGGGCGAGCAACTTTTGATCCAATACTTCTATGAGGGATTGAGTCTCACTGATCGAAACATGATTGATGCTGCTAGTGGAGGCACCTTGATAGACAAGACACCGACGGCAGCAAAGGAATTAATATCAAGCATGGCAGCCAATTGCCAACAATTCGGCAACCGAGATCCTTCATTTAAATCGGTAAACGAGATGGGTAATGATTCATTGCAGGCCCATTTAATTGAATTGAAGGCCATGATAAGTGCGGGAGGAGCTCCAAAGATTTGACCATGCGGTTTTTGCGAAACTTTGGAGCACGTTACTGATGAATGCCCACACTTTTACTCAGCACGAGAGGCACACGTGAATGCGTTAGGTACCGGGAATGGGCAAGGGAGAAAGTACAATTCGTACCCCAACACCTTCAATCCGAGATGGGGCGACCACCCTGGTTTTAGATGGAGGGATCAGAATAGGCCTGGGCCTGTGATTATTTTGATATAATTTGCCGGGACCCCACAATACCAACCATATTAGCCAATTCGGGCCTAATATTTACAAAACCCATTATTGAGCTACCAGATAACGCCGAGCTAATAAAATCATAAGCGGTCGCCACCCTATATGAGAGCTCTCCCTCATACTTCAGGTCGCTATTCTACAAACCAGCTCGCCCACCTCTTAGAACGAATGCTCCTTCCAAGAAATGAGGTCGCTTACCATAAATACCAGCATGAATATTTAGTGTCGTATCAGCTAGTCCCCCATATTCTTGCTGATTGAGGTACGAAATCAGGTAGAATATGTAAAAATGTAAAAAGAATGTAACAACCAGAAACCACAATAAAAACCTAAACATAAATCGTAAAGCTTTAATAAATTAACCTCTTACCAAAACATCATACCACAACTCAGGATAACCCAGCTCGCCATACCGAGCTATAGAAATGATCATCCAATACAAGTTCGCCACATAAAATCACGACCTATGAAAGATCAGCTCGCTCTGCCCCAAGGAAGAATGCTCCTCCCAGAAGAAGAGGTCGCTTATAAATCCCCATATTAAATATTCACTAACCTAGTACACCCATCGACCTGAAATCATAAAACTACCCATCCGCGACCTGCAGTCGTACTCAGGCATAATAATCCAAGAAAATACAATCATGAATGTTCAAAAACTCAAAACACGCCTTCCTCTATCCATCACATCTCTTTTAAAGATTCATTAAATGCATCTTGACAGCATGTCGGACACGTGTCATCTCCCCGTTTTTTCGTAATATATTAAATGCACTGGGCTAGAAACGAATGACCCAAAATATTCCTAAAAAATCCTACCAACTTCCCGCTCTTTTCTGTCGCTTCAGCTTTCTAGGCCGCCCAAAACACACTAAACCCTCTCATTTCCACCCGTTCGTCACATTTATCAGAACACAAGTAAAAAAAACACCATTGCTACTCTGCAAAAAAGCTTTCATCCCCACAAAATTCAACAAAATTTCACAGCGTATCAACGTTCGTCTCCAAAAATCAACAACAGCAGAAATGGGTAAGTCCCCTGCATCTTTTCATACAATAATTAATTTCAATTTAGTTCGATAATTATTGCATCTGCTTAGTATCTTTGCATTTTCCCCCCTCCCCCTTTCTCTTTTTTTTATTCGATGATGAATCCAGCATCCTCCAACCCCGATTCTCAAAACCCAGACCTTTCTCCTGACTCCGGTCCCATCGAAAACCCTTATATCTTAAAATGTATACGAAGGCAAGCCCCTTTACCAGAGCTGGGCCTATACGACGAACCAGAAGGTGACGTCAATTGGCCCGAGCTTGAGGACCAAACTAGGGCTTATGACGAGGCCAAGGCCTTAATTGAGAACATTCCCGAAGATCCTTCTCCAACCCCTTAAACTATTGAAAAATACGAGAAGGCATTCCCCTGACTGAACCCAGCAATCCTTCCTCGTCACACTATGAGCATTTTTTTTTTAAATCCAGTAACTGTAGTACCCTCCTCGGATGTCGCCGACCTACTTCCCTTCCCGAAGCAACAGGGTTATTAAACATAACTACTGGATATTACCTGAGTAGAAAACACTCGAAGCTTTCAAAAAGGCACTCAACCTCCCCGAAAACGCTAAAATGGTTTTTCACAACATTCTCCAATCAAAACCATTAACACCTCCCGTAGACCATATTACATTTTTTGATGAACTACTTAGGTCGGGGTTCAGATTTCCACCTCACCAGTTTTACATCAACACAACCAATATGTTCAAAGTCACCCTTCTGCAAATGTCTCTGAAATCTATGAAATTTGTGGCTGGATATGTTATTTTATGTAAATACTATAATGTCCTGCCTGACCCAGGATTTTTCCAATTTTGTTTTCAAATAAAATACAAATAAATTCATTTTACCTTTCTACTCGGTCTGGAAAATCTCGCTTTTTAGTAAATCCCATGTCCAAAGTGCCCGAATGGCGAAGAAACTTCATTTTCATTGACAACACTGAGGGCTGGACTTTTGCTAGAGAGCTCCAATTTCATACGCCGAAGCAATCTGATCCTCCCAGCCCCAAGTCGTTTCATATTTTGTATAAAAAGTATTCTGACCAGCTCGCATAATGGAGTAAGCGCCAATTTGACGTGGTGCGACTCACCAGCTGGTCCAAAATCTTTTTTTACGTGGGTATTGATTCCCGACCTGTTGATCCCGTCCAGGCGCTAACCCCCTGAGAGTTTGGTAGGTCTTCTTTACTTTTAAGCTCTCCTCTCAATCTCATTCATAACAACAACACTTAATTAATCTGTATGTTTTCGTACATAGATAACTTTATCAACAGCTGTGTTTTGTCAAGCTCCGAGGGAACCAGTTTACAGGCTGATCCGCACCCCACGATCACATCATCACCCCCACCTCCTATAATCAACGTAGATAAGGTGCTGAATCAGGCATCTGGGACTGATGGTGGCCCATAGATTGCGGACGACCTGAAAGAGGACCAGCTGACCAGAAGATCATTCAAGGGGAAGCGGCCAACTCGGACACCCACATCCATCCTTTTTATCCGAGCTTTGGTGCACCTACTGTATAAAGATTTTTCAAATTTTTAAAAGCTCGCCCGCAAGAGAACGGGATCGCGTGTAGGTTGATAAGTTGACTCAAGTCATCTCTCAAGGAAAACTAGATTCAGAAGTGTTTCTTGTGTTTGTTTTTCACGAATAAGAAATAAAAATAATAATCAAATCTAAACACATAAAAATAATAAATTGATTTAAACGAAGAACAATGAAATTAAGGGGTTTGAAAGGTGTTATGGTTCAAGGGTTTTAGAGCTTTGATCTGTCTCCACAATCTCTTGTGAAAACCCAATTAATGGTTCACAACGAATCTTGGCTCTAGACCCATTAGATCTAGCCAACAGATCTCATCAATATCATCATCATAAGTCCAACACAATCATCAATCCGATCAAGTTTCATACAATTCATCATTCATGGGGGGGTTTGTTTGTTTGAAGATCAATAATAAAACTAGTAAGCAAGAAATTTAAAAGCATAAGGAATTAATTAAACTAAATTAAACTAAGGAATTTGAGAAATTACTCATTAAACGAAAAAAAATAGCAGCGTTCCACGACGAAATCTTGAATCTAAATTATCTAATAGCTAATCTAAACTAATCTAAAGTGTAAGAATTTAAAACTAAGAATTATGAAGAGAAACTAAGAAAATAGAAGGACACTCATTGGGGTTGTCAACCCCTAAGAGGCCTTTAAACCCTAGGAATATGATAATGTATGCAAAAATCCGAAATACATAGGGTATTTATAGTTATTTCATGTCTTGGGCAATAAGAAACCCAAAAAATGCATTTCTGGACAGTCACATCGATCGGGCGTCGACCGACGCGGTCTAGATTGACACGACAGAGAGTTTCGTGGGTAAGTGCGTCGATGGACGTGAGCAGCTCTTGGCATTGACGCAAGCGTCGACGTGGGCAGTATGTGCGTTGGCAGGCACGTCGATGGCCACGTCGGTCGACGCGGGCATCCAGTGCACCTAGTGATGGCCATGACTCAGACACTGGGTAACCCAGTGGCAGCCTGGTACCCAGTGTCAGCTTTAATACTTAGAATTGAAGCCCGTTTTCGATAAAACCTCACTCGTAGGCCCATCCTCGACTATTTCCAAACAAAAAACCTTCGAAATACCTAAAATAAACATAAAATTAAATAATTATAATTAAAATATGATAAAATAAGTTGGAGATAAGGAAATACGAAAATATGCTCAATCTATCCAACTTTCACAAAAATCAACAATAAAAAAAAAATGTAAATACTAATTAAAATCAAGAGAAATTCGTGTTAATCAACTACCCCACACTTTAATGGTTTGTTCGTCCTCGAACAAATGATAGTTTCAAAGTATAACAAGAATATCCGTATTCTCAAGAATAGCCTTTTTCCTGTCGGTGATTTCCTTTCTAACGTCCGCAAGTCCATATCAGTTTTTAATAGTTTCGGCCACTTAATTCTGCTGCCAAACTAAAAGCTGATCAGTTGATTGAACTGTTGTAGGCACCTGTCCTTGCGTATGGAAATTATTTTATTGTGGTGGCATTGGTGCTTGCAAATGTGGTGGCGGGTACTGCGGATCGGGTGGCATATAATTCGGACTTCCTGGGCCACAATTAAAAAGAGGATTATCACGTTGCGTTGGAAACTTCCTGGGCCCTTGATTTGAATAATTCTGGATTGCGTTAACGTCTTCATGTTGCTCAACATTGTTTGGGCACATGTCTGCTAAATGGTCGGGGGATCCACATTGGTGACACGTCGCAGCAGCCTTCCTTGAAGGGGCCTTGCTTGCCCGCTCGGCCTTCCAAGCTGCCAATCTCTCATCAAATATCTCCTCGCATTTCGCCTTGACTAATGTACCGTCATCTAAATCAGGATCGAAAATGGATATCTCATTAACTTTTAATTTACGAGGCCGAGAGTTGGTTTGTCTAGATTTATCGCTTTGCTTCTCCAACACTCGTCTTGCCTCGGGGGCTGTCAAATCTCTGAAATCTCCTTCTGCCGCTATCTCTACTTCTCTTTTCCCATGGTCCAACAATCCATCGAAGAAAAATTGGTTAGTCATCTCTGGAGAGTAGTTGTGGTGGGGGCAAGCTTGTAAAAGAGTCTTGTAACGCTCCCACATTTCATGAAATATCTCTCCATCCAATTGTTCAAAGGTAGAAATTTTTCTCATAAGATGTCCCGTTGTTTGTGCTGAATAGTACAAGTTTAAAAACTTCTCGCTTATCATCTCCCAGTCAGTCAACAAACCAGGCTCTAGGGATAGTAGCCATGACTTCGCTTTGTCCTTCATGCTATACGAGAAACAAATCATTCGCACCTCTTCTTGGTTAAGGCCATGAACAACAAATCTTCCAACTTCATCAACAAAATAGTTCAAAAACGCCAAAGGGTCTTCATGGGCTCCTCCATGGAAAGTTGGGAGTAAATTAAGTTGATGTGGTTTAATCTCTACTTCCCTTGCGGTTGGTCCAAGAACAATAGCGGACCTAAAAGGTACAACCTTCGGACGTGCCAAATCACGCTATCTAGGTGTTCTATCTCCCCTTGGTTCTCTCACTTGGTGCTGAGCTCTTTCGTAGCGGTTGTCATATGTGTTTCTTTCGTAATCATTGTCGCGCTCATATCTCCTTTCAAAATGGTCTTGTTCGTAGCCATGGTTTTGATTTGCCAACCAATCATTCACGTGCCTATGATTGTTAGCATGCTCGTTATGCTGAAAAAAAATCTTCATTCCTGAATGCCATGTTCTCGATGTTGTGCTGACGATTGAGATCGTCGTTCCTTTCTCTATGTTGCCTCATATTTGCCATGTTGGGTTGGAGATTCACTACGTTGTGATGTTGGTTGATTCCTTCGTTTCTCCCCGCGTTTTGTCCCAAAATCTCTACGTTTTGCTAATAATTAGCCCAATAAGCTCGGGGCTGTGGTTGTCCTTTAATAATAATTGGTTCAATACCATACTCATTTCGCATTGGGCGTGGAGGTGATCTTGGTGGGGAATCACCGTTCTGAATCGATTGTGCTCCTAACATCGTGTCGGAAACTCGGTCTCAAACAAAATCAGTTGTTGTTGAAGAACTATTCTCGGTGGGTTTGAACGATGGATGTTGTCAATGAATGGTGCAAGGTCGCGTTAAAGTGATCGCCTACCTTGCATAAACTCAACAACAAATCAACGTACCAAGTGGCAAAAACCCAAACCAAGTGCGAAAAGTAAAAAGAAAATAAATTGAAAAACATCTTTAATTCCTACTCGTTGCTTCCTCGGCAACGGCGCCAAATTTTTGATCCAAACTTTTGTGCACCCCTTTTAAGATATTTAATTTAAAAACACGTAAGTTTGCTCGCAAGAGTACGAGGAACTTGTAGGGTGGTGAGTTTGACTCAAGTTGATCTCTCGAGGACAACTGTTCGGTCTCTAGATGTTTTTCTCAATTCACGAATTATCATAAAATACATATACATTGGGGGTTTTTAAGATTTTGATTTGATCATTATAAACTAAAGTAATATTAAAACAAAGACTAATTAAACTAATTATTTAAAACTAGATTATCAACTAGAGCAATAATTAAACTACCAATAAAAAT
The DNA here is from genome assembly GCA_014905375.1 of Phtheirospermum japonicum. NCBI lineage: Eukaryota > Viridiplantae > Streptophyta > Magnoliopsida > Lamiales > Orobanchaceae > Phtheirospermum > Phtheirospermum japonicum. The sequence goes on along the minus strand of BMAC01000616.1, from coordinate 585,541 downwards.
CAACGAAGATTTAAACCTAATTAACGAATCTAAGAACATGAATATAATAAACTATCACGAAGCAATCGTATCATAAGAATCTAAAACAGGAATATAAAGCATGAACTAATTCGCATAAATAAACTAGATTAATCCAATATCCAATATCCAAGCATGAAAGAATTAAACCAATTAAACTAGTTCTAGAATTAACTATGAATTTAACTACGAAATTAACTAAGAGTTTAGAAAACTTATTGTAACTACTGAAATCGGTAAAAATCTCCATTTATTCCGGAGTTGAGGCGAAAATCTCGAATTGAAGTGAATCTTGAGTCGTACGGACTTGAATCTTCAATCTCGATCTCCAACTTCGTAACGGAGTGTTAAAATGCATTGTTTCTGCGCTGGCTAACCCTAGGAAGTCATCTCTTCTCTTAGGTAATCGTGTCTCTTTTAAAAATCCGAAATATGAAGGGTATTTATAGATATAGCAAGTTTTGGCGCACAAGAAACCCTAAAAACGCATTTCTGGGCAGCCACATCGATGTCGCGTCGACCGACGCATGCTGGAGCTCGGCGTCGATGCTGCTTGCATGCTTGCATCGACTGGGCGGGGGCGTCGACTGACGGGGTCTTGGATCGATGCAACAGCAAGCGTCTGTCGAATTGGCATCGACAGACGCACTCTTGGATCGACGCTTCAGAGAGTTGCATCGGCTTGGCATCGACAGAGTGTCGACCGTCGCGTGCAAAAACCGCGTCGACGCTTGAGTCGACCGACGCGAGTCTCATTTTCTTCGATCTTTCTGCTACTCGTTCATCGAAAGTATTGTTCTCCACTTTTGAACATCGAACTTTATCTATTTGCGCGGTAAACTCTTCCGGTTACTTAGCTGTAAGGTGAAAAGAAATGAATAATCACCTATTCTCATCAATTATGATCAAAAATATTGTAAAATAAGCTGGGAATATAAAGATACGGAATTAAGCTTAAATCATCCAACTCATACCAAAAACAAATAGAAAAAGAACTAAAAAGCTAATAAATATAAGGACAAATCTATGTTAATCATCTCTCCCTAATAGCTCTTCCACCGCTTCAAAATTAAAATTCAACAACGGTTCGGGTGGAACGAATTGGGGCTCAATATTCTCACCCTTTTTTAATTTGGGCATCGCATCACCTCCATACACTTTGAGCTTGAGTAGGCTTGAATCTTCAACATCGTGTGGGTTCTCTAATGGAAACACATCCTCATCAACATCCATGAAATCCTCAAAAAGCGCAAAAGGGGCGATCTCCACTACATCCCCAATTTCATCCTCCGTACACTGCCCTTCCAAATTTGGCTCCACCGCATTATCCGCATAAAAGTCGACAAAACTTGAGTTCGTAAGATCCACATTAAGTTCTAACAACAATACCCCAACATTCTCATCAAAAGCTTCATCGATTAACATAGGAGAAGCAGTTTCAACCAATTTCTCAATAACCTCTTCCTTACAAATATTTCCCAAATGATCGTTCAAGCTTAAATCCTCAACATCTATGGTGGGCTCCAGCACATCAAAAATCGGCAGCTTTGGTTGACTTTGAAGTTTATTTCTATCTTCTGCCCTTCTCGCTATATAAGCCTCGACTTGACGACTTGTTTCCTCTACTTTCTTTTCATGTTCAGAAAGGTCATAATCCTACACAGTTGATTGCACAATTTTGCCTTGTTCACATATCGGTATGGTCTCGGCTTCTTGATCTTGATGCCCCACCATTATTTGATCATTTAGTTGGTAGTCTTCATAGCTCGGGTAAGAAGGAATTAAGTTGGGAGGGGAATAAGATTCGTAACTCGGATATAAAGAATTAGAGTCGGACAAATTACACGAGTCATTTTTAAATTGACTGAAAGTAATAACAATTAATCCAACGATCAACAATTGATTGAAAATTAATTATTGTACATGAAAACTATGAATTAATTACTATGTACAATAACTGAAGACCAGTAAAGGATATGTGGTAGGAAAAAAATAGTTTCAAAAATAAATTTTCTTCTCCTTTTCTTTTTACTCAGTTTTCGCAAAAAAATTTTTTAGCTATATTGTCATATCCTTTGGATGAAAACAAGAACCACAAAATCTACTCATTTTTCAACAACCTAGTTATACATTTCCTTTTTCATATATATAAACACAAACAAACACATATGTATATATAGGTTTTGGTTCAAGTGAGAACATTTCCCTTGTGAAAACCAAGAGCCCATCTAAAACAACATAATTAGATGAGATGGATGAAAAATATTGAGTATACTATTTTAATCAGTTTATTATTGAAAGTAAATTGTGGCTGATATTATTACTAATTATTATTAACATGTTAAGACATTTGTATATAAGGTAAATTGTGGCTGCTACTTATATAACTGCACTGCTACTTATGCAACAGAATGCACTACTACTTATGCGATATACTACACTGCTAGGGATGGCAATTTCGGCCTGCCCCGCTCCGTGCCCCGCGGCGGGACGGGGCGAGTCCGCGTACCACTTCCGCCCAGCGGGTACCCGGCCCACCCCGTGCAATATTTTTATATTTTTTATATGTTATATATATATATAATTTATATTATTAGTTATGATTTTATACACTTAATATTATATTTAACATTTATGCATTGATAATTATTTTTTTATAAATAATATACATTAATACAATAAAAAAAATGATAAATAAACTTATAAATAAGCTAATAAATGTATAATAAGTTTTTTTTGTTTACTGATATTTTTATTAAATTTGTAGTCTTATGTTTAATTTTATAGTAATATATTTGATTTTTTGTATTAATAATAATTGATATCTTATAATAAAAAATAAAAAATTATATAGACGGGTCGCCCTGACCCGCGACCCGTAACGGGTTGCCCCGACCCAACCCGTGAGGTTGACGGGACGGGTCTGGGTCTCTTAGTACCCAACCCGACTCGACCCGACCCATTGCCATCCCTATGCACTGCTGCTATGCGACAGACTGCACTGCCACTCATGCGTTACTCTACTGCTACTTATGCGACGTGCCGCTACATATGTGACATACTACACTGATACTTATGAGACAGATTGTACTGCTACTTACGAAGTAGAGTTTTAGAAAGAAAAGAAATCATCATCCATTGATATGGAGGATTAGGAATAAATCACAGTCGCAACATGCCTTATATACACATATGTTAATATGTTAATAAATAATCAGTAATAGTATAAGAATAATCTCACTTGTTTAGATCATTAAGATTAATATTTAGGATTTCTCCCTAGTTCTCAAATGAGGGATGATTTCTCACATGAACCAATCCATATATATAGGGGTGGGTTCAAATGAGAACCATGTCATTATATGCGAACATGCGAACTAGTACTTTTATTATATAACAGAAGTGCTTTTATTATACAATCACAGTGCTTTATTAATATTTTAGTTATATACACCAGTAGTGCTTTTATTATACAATCATATTGCTTTTAATTAAATAAGGAAATACACAAAAAATCTGATCCATCCATTTAATTAGATCTAAGGCCCATAATTGACCCTAGGTTCACATATAGGAACATGGTTCTCATTTGAACCTAATCCTATGTGTGTGTAATCCTATGTGTCTGTGTGTGTATATATATATATATATATATATATATATATATATATATATATATAGAGAGAGAGAGAGAGAGAGAGAGAGAGAGAGGGTGGGGGTTCCAATGAGAACCCTCTCTTATTTCAAAGACCCAAAAAAACTTGAGCTGTGCCCTGGGCCAGGGGCACCCCTTGGCTCTGCCCCTGCTTAAAAGGATTCAAGTTGGAATGAAAAAAAGGTTGCAGATCAATCAAATATTCACAATCGAGCTAGAACCTCTTAACCACTTCAAGCTCATTCATTCTCAACAGGACCAGAAGGTATCAAGCATATTGTGCTACAGTTTGTTAAGCAATTCTAACCAAGAGCGACTAAAGTTGTTTTAATTATAAGCTTTTATTCACCTGGTCAAAATTATTTTAATAAATATAAGCAAGTCTTACGTAGCAAACATTATGTTATTTAATTTTCAAAAATTTTGAACGCATAGAGGTTTATCACCCTCTTCTAAATCTTTACTTATCTCGAGAACCAAGAATCTCAGAATGATAAGATATTGAAGTACACATTCCAAACTAAAGTTGCTCAAAATTACTACATAACATACTGATACGACACTAAATATTCATGTAAGCTACATGCCGGTTTTTATGGTAAGAGACCTCATTTCCCGGAAGGAGCATTCTTTCTAAGAGTTGGGTGAGTTGTTTTATAGAGTAGCGACCTGGAATATGGGAGTGGCAAGCTCTCATATAGGGTATCGACCTCTTATGGTTTTACCAGCTCGGTGTTGAGTGGTAGCTCGGCCCTGGGTGTTGGGCTTTATGATTGTTGGGCCCAAACGGGCTACTATGGATGGTATTGTGGGGTCCCGGAGGACTATATTAAAAGAATCACAGGGCCAGGCCTATTCTGGTAATTTAGCGAGAGATCTATTATTTATGGGAACTTAGCATACAGGAGAAATTCTAATTCTAAGTCGGTTGCGGTATTTATGGAATTATAGTGGGAGAAGGTAATCCTAGCTTGGGGAGTACATCTCTTGTCTATATAAAGAGGATTCAGGCCTCACTTTTATTCTAAGTTGATTATTACATTTTGAGCTCTCGAAATATCTCTCGCACTCTCTATCTTAAGCATCGGAGGACCTTCGCTGGGCCGTCCATCGCCTTGGCTGAGGTGTTATTTTGCAGGATTAATTAGGACGCCAGGAGGCTCTTGGAGATCAATCAGGTAACTGCGACATAATTTGAAGCCATTTAGGTGGCTGATCTCTTATTTGAGGTTAGTACCCCATATTCTTGGTGACCCAATCTTTTTGGTCGCATCAAGTGGCGCCGTCTATGAGAAAGAGGGACAACGAGTCCTTGAGTGAAATGCATGAGAAAATTCACAAACACAATATGAAAGAAAGAAACATGCCCCACAGGGTCTTGGATTTTGGTCCTGGATCAAGAAAATCAAAGAAAAAGAACAAAGAAATCGATAAAGGAGAGCAAACGAAAGAAGGACTAGCACCTTCCCCAGGAGGACCAATGATTCAGAATCTAGCTGTCACACCTCCACCCTCGCCAGAGAAACAGAAAGAGAAGGAACATGAAGGAGAGCAACAGGAGAAAACTTCGGAAGTTATAGCGCAAAAAACTGTCTACATAGGGACAAAATAGTGGAGGGAGTTGCCTAAAGACAAGCCTTGTCAAGTCAATAAAGGATTCTTGGAATGGCTTATGAAATTTGTACCTCTGGAAAAACAAGGAGATCTAAACAAGCATCTAAGAGGCGAGCTGGGTAAGGTAGGGGAGAAAGCTGATAAATCAGATAATAGGCACGCGGAAAAATCAGTAACAGAAAAACAAAAACAAAGTGGAGGATCTCCATCGTGGAGACCATCTCGCGAGCGAAGGGGGAGCTCGAGCAAGCAAAGATATGCAGATTCCTCCAGCTCCACCTTGTCTTCAGAGTCCCGTACTCAAAAGTATAAATATAATAAAGGAAAAAAGTTGAGATTAGGGCAAATATACTATAAACATCGAGGTCGGCATATAATGCAATATTAGGGTGACCTGTTCTTAATGCGTTTTAGGCGGTAACATCTACATATCATATGAGTATAAAGTATCCTGTGGGAGATAAGGTAGAGGAGGTCGTATCTGAGCAGTAGGTCGCTAGGTCATGTTATCAGATGGCAGTTAGAAAAGGCTTGAGTGACAACAAATGAGAAAGGAGGGAGATGTGCAGGAAGGTGTGCTTAGTGCAAAGAAGATGAAAGAACAAGAGAACTCTGTTTGTCCGCACGAAGAATTGATGGAGATTTCGTTGGAAGAAGGTCGCCCAGAATATACTACGAGAATAGGAACTCTAATGACAGAAACATTAAAGGAAGAGTTGATAAAATTACTGAGGGAATTCCGAGACATTTTTTCCTTTGGGGATAGAGAACTGATAGGGGTATCCCTAGAGGTTGCGCACATCACATGAATGCAGATCCGGAGGCGAGGTCGGTCAAACAGAAAAGAAGGCGTTTTGGGGCTGAACTAGATAAGATAATTGAAGAAGAGGTGTAAAAGCTGTTAAAGGCAGACCACATTCGGGAAATCCAATTCCCAGAATACTTATCCAATGTTGTAATGGTACCTAAACCAGAGCAGAAGTGGAGGATGTGTGTGGATTTTCGAGACCTAAATAAGGCATGCCCGAAAGATCATTATCCACTTCCACGAACTGATCAACTGGTGGATTCAACCTCGGGGTGCGAGCTGTTGAGTATGATGGATGCTTCACAAGGAGATCATCAAATACCATTGGTGAAGGAGGATCAACCTAAGGGGCGACTTATCAGAGACTAGTAGACAGGATGTTTAAGGACTTGTTGGGGTCCACCATGGAGGTGTATGTCGATGATATATTGGTAAAGAGCAGGAAAGCAGAATCTCACGTGGAGGACTTAAGAAAAACCTTTGTTATACTCAGACAATACGGAATGAAGCTCAATCCAAAGAAATGTGCATTCGGCGTGCGATCTGGGAAATTTCTGGGATATATGGTAACGGAGAGAGGTATCGAGGTTAACCCCAAAAGGGTGCGGGCTGTTTTGGAGATGCCACATCCTCGAACGTTGCACGAAGTACAAGTTCTAACAAGTCGAATTGCGGGTCTTAACCATTTTATTTCCAAGTCGGCAAAGAAAGATGTACCCTTTTTCCGGGCACTTAGGAAAGGATCCAAGTTCGAATGGACCAAGGAGGCAGCAGAAGCGTTTGATAATCTACTTAGTGGAGATACCACTGTTAACTAAGCGAATGTCGGGGTAAGACCTGATCTTATATATATCAGTTGGGGAGGTCGCAGTGAGCTCGGTGCTCATCAGGGAAGACGCAGGTACGCAAAAACCTATTTACTATATTAGCAGGGTGCTAAGGGGTGCCGAGCTGAATTATTATGAGTTCGAGAAAGGAGGTTTTGCGCTAATCTATACGACAAGTAAGTTGCGACCATATTTTCTAAGCCACAAGGTGAAGGTACGTACTAACCTGGCCCTCAAGCAAGTTCTGAGTAATCCGAATGTGTCCGGAAGGCTGGTGAAGTGGGCGGTGGAATTGAGCAAATATGACGTGGTATACGAACCTCGGACGACCATCAAAGCACAAGTATTGACAGATTTCTTGCAAGAGATGGTGTATCCATCTGCCAGATGGCGAGACATAGGCATGGCTATTATATACTGATGGATCGACCATGGTATCAGGAGCTGGATTGGGGATTGTTTTAACTAGCCCGGAAGGAGAGAATTTGGAGTTTACAATCAAACTAGAATACAAGACATCTAATAATGAGGCATAATATGAGGCGGTATTACAAGGTGTTAAAATGGCAAGCGACATGGGAGCAAGGAAAGTGAAAGCGTATACAGACTCCCAACTGGTAGCCCGTCAGTTCGATGGGTCTTTTGAGGCAAAAGAGGAACGTATGGCGGTGTATTTAAAAAATTTACGAGAAGAGAGCATTTACCGCGAGCTGATAATACTCGAGCTGATCAGCTCGCTCGGATGGCGGGTGCGCTAGGAACTTGTGACACCAGGAAAATCACATTGATGGAGCTAAGTCATAGTAATGTGGATAAAGGAAAAGAGTTGATGGAGATAGAAATAAAAGAGGATTGGCGTATGCAAATATGGGAGGTCCTCGTTAAGGCAAAAGAGGGCGAGGTACAGTTGTCAACAAAAGAAGCAAGAACACGGCTCGTTTTTGTGTTCTAAATGAAGACTTATACAAAAGGTCGCATTTTGGACCCTTTTTAAGATGTTTGGCCAAAGAGAAAAGATTGGAGGTGTTGAGAGAAATACATGAAGGATATTGTGGTGATTATGCAAAAAGTAGAGCGCTGGTTGGGATAATGTTGCGGGCTGGCTTCTTTTGGCCAGGAATGAAAGGTATGGCGAGCGACCTGGTTAGAACTTATAAAAAATGTCAGATGCACGCACCGGTCATTCATATACCAGCTGAAGACATGATGGTTATGAGCTCGCCTTGTCCCTTTGAACAATGGGGAATCGATATCGTGGGGCCTTTTCCAAAAGCACGAGGCAATAAAAAAAATTTGGTGGTTGCGATTGATTATTTTACGAAGTGGGTGGAAGCGGAGGCGGTCACGAGTAGGCGAGCAGGACATGATGGGTTTTATTTTTAACAATATTTTTGTAGGTTTGGTGTTCCACGGGTGTTGTTTTCTGATAATGGAACCCAATTCAACGGGCATAAAATCCAAGATTGGTGCAAAGAAATGGGGATGAAGCAACATTTTGCTTCTGTGGTGCATCCCCAGGCTAATGGAAATGTACTAACTGCATTATTGTGCAGGGAATTAAGCTGCGGTTGGAAAAAGTGGGAGGACTTTGGCACGAAAAGCTCGCGTCAGTCTTATGGGCTTATCAACAACTCTCCGAACCTCTACAGGGGAATCACCTTTTATTTTGGTATATGGTATGGAAGCTGTCATTCCGACTGAAATAGTGGGG
>BMAC01000616.1:564201-576883 GCA_014905375.1 Phtheirospermum japonicum | reverse complement strand
AAATAAGGAAATACACAAAAAATCTGATCCATCCATTTAATTAGATCTAAGGCCCATAATTGACCCTAGGTTCACATATAGGAAAAATGGTTCTCATTTGAACCTAATCATATATATATATATATATATATATTATATATATATATATATAATATATATATATATATATATATATATATATGATTAGGTTCAAATGAGAACCATGTTCCTATATGTGAACCTAGGGTCAATTATGGGCCTTAGATATATATATATATATATTATATAATATATCTATATATATATATATATATATAACTAGACTTAATAATATGAGATAAAATATCCACTAACAACTTAATATAAAACTAGGATGAAATATTACTCTCACTAATCTTCCAATTTGGAGATTTATGTTGGGATCCTTAGTTATTATTAATTATTATTATATTATGTTTTGTGAGATTACTGATAGTTGGAATATATAAATTTTTGAAAAAAAAATAATTGTGACATAATGTGTGCCCAATGTTGGTGAAATAGTGTAAGCATTAAAAATACTGAAAGACAAAATCAAGATACATAGGGTGGTAACAATGACAACTTTTTACAATTGGTTTAAACCAAAAAAGTTGGCTTTTAAAAAATTGTTTCCATTGCACGTGTAGGTTTTATTTGGCTATAGTAAAAACTAGCTTGGTAATCTTGAACCCAACTTTTTGCTAAATGTTGAAAATCCATGTTCAAACTTGTTATATATATATACTGATATATATTGGGTTTATGATTGTGATATGAGATTTTTAGAAGTTATATATTTTTTTTTGATGTGACAAATTTGCGTTCCACCACAAAAGTTGAATTTGTTAGTTTATTTTAGCTACCACCCTTAAAATCTAAAAAAACGAACAAAAAAAAAAAACACCTCTATTATTTACTCCTTTATTGTTAAGATCAGGATTTTGATTTTTGAAAAAATATCACAAAATCTTAAAAAAAATGTCATCTTATAACTCCCGTGTCACACATGTGTCAACTTTAATTTTTTGATCTTCACTTAACAATATAAAGAAAACTACATAAAATTAATAATGCACTTATTTAAAAAATAAATAAAATTCATATTCATGTTTTAATGTGTTATTATAAATACTTTCAAAAAATATTTCTTACACTTTCCTTCTACATCTTTTACATGCATATTTTTTGTTAATAAAAATAAGGTAAATCTTGAGTTTTTTAATATGTGTTTCAATATATTATATATATATATATATATATATATATATATATATATAATATATATATATATATATGCTTTTGGCATATTGTATTTTAACTGATACTCAAATTTGGCGATGACACAATTGGTATCAAAGTGGATGGTCAGACTTTAATTGATATATCTGATGGTATACTTTTCCAAATTTCAGAAGATCATGTTGCGATAATTGTGGAGAGCACTATCCTTCTATTTTACAAAACTTGGTAAAAAACAATTCTTGGAAAAAAGAACTATTCTTGCACCAACATTTAATTTCCATATAAATAGTTAATGATTACGTAATGTCTATACTTCCAGGGGATAAAAGAGTATATATTAGTTCTGACAACATTGGTAAAACATATATGAAAGGTGAAGCTCTACATCAAGTGTGCTGGACAGATTCTTTAAACACAATAAAGTGCTTAGGGATTCCTAATCACATATTGAAGTTTAAGATTGGAGTTGCGATTATGTTGATTTGAAATATGGATCAAGTTTAAAGATTATACAATGGTACGAGATTGGTTGTTACCCATCTTGATCACTTTACTGAAGCTAAGATTCTTTCACAAATTTATATTAGAACTAAGGTTACATTCCACACATTAAATTTAGAGGAGACGTTTTCCACTTATTGTATGTTTCGCAATGACTATAATCAAATCAGGTCCAAACTCTCTCCATTATTGGTCTGTAATAGCTAAGACTAGTGTTCAGCCACGGCCAACTCTATGTCTCTATATCTCAAGGTAAGAGCCGTAAAATGCTAGTTTACAAGAAAGTTTTTCAAAACTTTAAGTGGATAATTTTTTTTTGTTGGGTTAATAATTCACAATCTGATTTTATTAAATCTCTTTGTTATGTTTTATGAATTTTTTCAGTATACCTGCATAACACGCGTATTATCAAACTAGTATTATTCAATGACCATAAGTCAATGCCTTTTTACAATTTGAAGGGTCAAAACTACGAATTATTTGTAATTCACTATGGATTAATTAAATTAGGAACCAATCATGTTGGCTACGTTAAATTTATCCACATATTGAATTTTATGTATAATAAAACATTTGGTGGATATTGATCCATTTTGAACGTGTTTAAATAAGATAGCAAATCAAGCATTAAAAAAATTGAGCTATGTAAAAGGCAAATCTTAGAAGAAGAAGATACAAAGGAGACGGTAGAACTATGGTTTCTCTTATTCATCAAAGACTTCCTTTATATAAGGTATCAAATACATGTTTCCATAATACATAAAAATAACAAATACCTAAATTGTCCTTCATCATTTACTTGTTGACGAAGGCACACTAATTGTGTTTTTGTTCAACACTCGCCCTTGTGCCAAGTCAAATGGTGAAATGGTGTTTCATTACTTTCTCGTTAAAACCTTGCCAAGTAACAAAACCCAACGGGGAAAAATAAAACTTGGTTGAAGGAAAAAGAGGTAACACATATATGTTGAGACTCCCTCTAAAGTCTACACCTCTCTTTGATATATACATCTATCAAGAGAACTTTGAAAGTCTCCACTTTCTCAATTTACTTGACTCTTGAGAAAGTCCATAATTATTGGTTGTAGAAGAGTTGTGGTGATATGGTTCATATTATCACATTTCATGTAGCCTACTTTTATTTGTTCGTTACAACTTGCATATCTTCATATTTACAAGTGAATTCTTTAGTGATATAGTTAAAGCCAGTATTCTCAGAGATATGTTTGAGTATAACAATTACCGTTGACACTCATAAACTACTACATGTATGATAATGATCTCTTTACATGGACCAAATGGGTAACCAAGATCAATAATACTATTTGGTGTTTCACAATAGGAAGTAAACTCAATATTTTCTGTAAGGGTTACAAGACCATCTGCAGTTCTAATTATATTTATGAATGGAAAAAATAAAATCACGTTAATGGTTTTTTTAGGTATCAAAATACATTTTGATTCCATTCCAGTGACATTGCGCTTTCTTAAGTTAAATTAAGATAACAATTTTGAGAAATTAATATTTTTTCAAGTGTATTAGTAATTGTATAATAATGCCCATATTGTACATGGGTAGAGAATTTCAGCTCCCACCAGTTATTCGTTATTCCACTAACGAAATTGATATTTCCTTAAAGCTTCACTTTGACCAATCATAGAACTTCTAACATATTGAACTTATCCATATTTAATCGCCCGATCATCTTTTGGATATATGCAAATTATAGAATTTAGTATTCTACAAACTCGGGTTTTAGTTTAAAGCCTTAACATGACCGAGTTTTCTCATGATTCATTATCTCAAATTAAAATTCCAATAACTAGCGATATCTCTTATTTCATTAAGAGTGGATATTATGTTCATATCATCGACATATATAACTATAATGGGAAATTTGAAAATTATTTTCTTTATAAATACGCAAGGGCATAGATTATCTTTTCTCAATCAAGTAGTCACTTAGACGGTTATACCACATCCATCTGGATTGTTTCAATCCATAAAGTGAGCGTTTTAATTTAATTATAAATGCACTCTGTGGCTTAAAGTCGCTTTCCTTGACAAGGAAAGGCCAGCAAACACTTTCTTATATATCACTAAATCATGACCCCCATAGAGATATGATATAACCACATGTATAAGCTCCATTCTCATTCTTTAGAATTATAACATCTATTATGAGAGAGTATATCTCCTCACAGTCAATTCCAGGGCGTTGTGAGAAACTTTGTGGTTCAAGTCTAGTTTTTCATCTCATGGCTTTATATTTCTCATTACGCTTTCTGACAAAACATTATTTATGTCTTATAGGCCTTAAACCTGGTGAGGCTAGCACTACCAGACCAAATACCTGCCTTGTTGTCAGTGAATTTAGTTCTACCTGGATTGATTCTTTAAAATTAGGCCAATTTGCTCTTTGTTGACATTTCAATAGAGCATGGTTCGATACCATCGTGCTCTATGATTCCTTGAGTAACAATGTATATATCATCAATGTGTGTGGAAAATCTTTCCATCAACTAATATAAACTCTCATAGTATATTGAGATTTTTTTTATTCTCTGGATTCATACTAAACATCAGAGCTTCCTCCAGTAATGATCTATGTACATAAGTATAACCAGAGATAATCCCATGAGAGAAGTTATCTTCGTTGATGATAAATTGAAGTTGTGCCATACATGCCCTCCTATTCCTTGGGCGAGTATTGATCGAATCAAGTGACCTGACTCTGTCCTTTTTGAAAGTCACGACCTCAACAACAGCTCCACTAAGTATGGTTGCAATGTCTTTATCTGTGACATTGTGCCCTTTATGGGGACTTTTAACCTTGCAGACAGATTTGCAGCTGGTATATATATGATCTCGTCACTTTAGAAATTGAGTATTCTATACTTTGAAGATCAATTATTCACTTTATTTTACTTTCAATTTACATTGTGAAATGAGGGGATCATAATGAGATATAGTGTGAAACTATTGATGCCATTCCATTAGAATATACTTTTTCTTATTTCCTCCTAACGACGACAAGACTGTCTCATTAGAGTGACAAATCCAAAGAGTTAGTGGTAAAGAGATCGTCTGTCAAAGGTTTCAAATAGCGGATGACTGTTGGAGATTCATATCCAACATAAATACTTAAACGTCTTTAGAAACTCATATGAATGCACTGTGGGGGCACAATAGGTACATGTACTACGTTACTAAATATGCGTAGATATGAATTATCAGGCTTATATCTAGTTACCAACTGGCACGCAAAAATGTTCAGTTAGCAGAGGTTCATAAACGAATAAGTAAGAGTTGTGTGCAATATTGCATAACCCTGTGCAGAGACAAATATATGAGTGAGCATAAATATTATCTTAGTCACCATCAATATTCTTTTCGACGGTGTATTATTTGAGACCTTGTTATATATGCACGTTAGGGTACAAGATGCATTACATCTATATTGAGTAAAATGCAATATACATCATATACTTTTGTGTAAACTCTCTAGCATTATGAGTTTGAGTGCTTTATAAGGGTGGTGAGTCCTCAATCATACTAAATGTGCTAGAAGTTACAAATAAAATATTTTTATGGACAATACGTGCTGAAATATCGACCAAAACTTTATAATACTTGAATGATCCGCATTTTTTGAAAGGTTATGTCCACATGTATCACCAATTATCAATTATAAGAATAAAATATTATACATTGTATCTTTAGCATATGAAGGTCTCAATCATACAATTTTGCTAATGAACAAGTTTTGAAAAAATGAGTGATGTATCTTTGAGATATGAATGTATGTAGTGCTCCTAGTTTTTAGAATGCACTGGCTGTAATCGAACAACATTAGGCCGACACTATACTGTGCATCGAATTTCTATCTCATATTGTGTTTCACTCGAAATAAAAGATGTCCATGTTAATTTATTATAATATGGATCATCATATCACGACCAAAGTATTCATGTCAGTCGTGTCAAAACTTGAATGAGTCAGTGTCCAAAAGTTTTTGTTGGTCATATCTTATGATTCAATAATCAAAAAGTAGTAAAGTAAAACTACTAGATTGACTCTAAAACGTGCTTTCTTTCACATAAATAAAAGGTATAGTTCCATTCTCTTAATATATTTATGAGCTTTTATGACTTTGATCAATGTGACACTAGGCATCAAGACTTTGTCACATACAAATATCAATTCAGTGAATTATTGTCTATTCCTCGACAAATTCTCACATTATTCAGATATATTTGAAGGAAATACTTTTCATTATAATATTTTATATTATTTGCTAGATATGTTACATTATATCTTAATAGTTTACTCCTGGACTTGTATGTGAATGTGTGGTGAATAAACTCAATTATATTCAATGTTTCAGAATGAAATGCAAAATTTACCAAAAAGCCAAATATAATAATTAATTTAAATCAGGACACATAAAATAAATCTAACTCAAAATAAATTTTAAGAGCAAATATAATAGTCTAATATGAATGATTGATTATACTTTCATAAGTTCTTTATAAAGTAAGAAACAAATAAATTTCATCAATCAAAATAGAGGATATCCATTGACTAAGCAAGGTTATTGGGAGATTCTCCATGACTTCTACCATGACCAATAAATATCATGAACTCTTACATATCTTACCTTGTGGTTCATTCTTCCCACATAGGTAGAGATCAACATGTCTCTTCCCCTTTGCTTTGAGGTTATTTCCACTATTCATATCGATCCTAGTTAGCCTCAAGATATTTCCTTATCTAGAGGTCTAACATTGGTATTATGAAGAATAATGTCATGTCTTTCAATGACTTATTATTATAATTAATATTATACAAGTGCATCTTTATGTTTGCTCAAGTAAAAAAAATAGAGTGAGATCGTATCTCTCAACTGCTTATTATCATTTAAAGTGACTTTCGATTTCTCACATGGTAAGACATGTTTTAAGTAGTAATATATCAAAATCATTGCCAATTTTTAGCAAGCAAACAAATATCTTTTCACCGAATTCTTTTCACCAGATGTCTTTTTCACTGATTTTGCAATCAGTGAAAAAAAATGATGGTCGGCTTTTGGCTGGAAAAAAGAAACATAGTTTTTAGTTTTTTGTATAAAATGAAATTTAATACTTGTTCACGTCGTCTGCATTTCAGAGTACTAATTATCTTGATTGAAGAATTATATATTCATCTCGAAATATATTTGTGATTATTATTTATTTAATTTCAAAGTACTAATTTTCCTTTATAATGGAAAAATAACATATCAAGTTAAAGAATTATCTTTGTAAGAGATTTATCAATCTGTAACTTGAAATGGCAGTTACTGATGGGATGAGTGGAAAGAAAGGCTGAAAGAAATATTTGAAAATATATTCAAACTTCAGAAATCTAATGTCTATACCGCTTGAGTTATGTTCAATATATTTATTCATAAGCTCAATTTTTTGCATGAACAGAATGTATTTAAAAAGTTTAAAATAACTCTTTTAGAACAATTATATTATAAGGGTTATTGGGATGATTCAATGAAAAATACTGCATCTCTTATTAATCATTAGTAAGTATGATTAGATTAGCATTATTCTGCTTTTGATATATTGGATCTTTGATTTGAATTGTTGGACTTTGCAGCTACCCAGCAGCCAAAATCATATGATTATTGAATCGAACTTTTTCGATTTTAAAAGTTAGAAACTCGTCTGCAAGAGAACGGAGCGATTGTAGGTGATAAGCTTGAATCGAGTCGTATCACAAAGAATTGCAATCGGCTTTAGAAATGTTCGTTTAACACACATTTAACTAAACACACATTCATCATGAGGTTTGGGATTTCTATAACTATGAACTCAAGAACGAACATAAATTCCGAAGAATAATTGAAAACCATTAAAACTAAAATTCATTAAATGAGGAAACATACATTATTGATTGAATAATCTAACCTAAACATACATGAAATGCTGAACTAATCATCAACCAAAAAGAAATAAAAACGAGAAGAAAAAGGACTAACAAACTAAATTGACGATATGGATTCCGAACCAAAGTACAACATTAAAATCAATGTTCACCAACTTCAAACCTGTAAATAAATCAAACGAGTGCAGAAAACCTATAATTCAAATGATAATAATAATAGACGAACGATCTATAGCAACAAAACGATATCTTCAATGACGAACAAATGAGAAATCAGAGAAGACTTGATCATCAACCGAAATCTTCAATTTAATTGGAATGGAACAACACTTGAGGTATCTGAACTATTTGAAACCTTCCCTCAAGTTTGGCTGCCTCCAATTTAAAGAAACCAACAAGCTTTCATAGATTTTCCCGAAAATAACGGCTCAACCGCCGGAGCATAGACTGACGCGTGCCGAGCGTCGACGTCGATGCTTGCCTGGGTGCTCGCGTCGGCCAGGCATTTCATCGATCGACAAGAGCTCGGATCAACGCGACTGCAACTTGTGTCGACTTAAAAACGTAAAAACAAACAAAACACAATGCAAAAACACATGAAAATCACATACAAAAATGTACAAATCAACTCCCCCACACTTAGCTTTTTGCTTGTCCTCAAGCAAAATAGAATCTAGACGTAGACAAGAAAAAGCTAACTATCCGATGACCTAATCACTAATGCATTCAAATGATTCAAGAAGTTAATGCATTAAATCGACTAAAAACTCAACTAAAAGGACGACACGAAAACGTTGAGATAAGAGATTTAGACTAGCTTCCGAACACCTAAAAGTACCGAGTTGACCTCCATGTACGTCCTTTATCCATGCCTCGGCCAAAGTCTATTCCTGAACAAACCGCTAAGTCATCACCCGACTAGCCCAGTCATATATACACCTCTTTAACAATACAATCTAAGAAATAAAATGAAAATAAAAACTTGTACAAGGATTTATCTTCTTGTACTTATTATTTTTTTTCCTTTTGTTTTCTTTTCTTCCCCCCCCTATAGAGAGTACTGGAGAATGGGGCTAGTAGAAAGTATTCGACTCTTTGGAACGAAACAAGAATGGAACAGGGGACAAGACACTTCATAGATTCTTAGTACTTCATTCCCCATAATTACACTATTGTTCGAACGGAAGTCTAAATATCCTAACCAAAGTATCTAACCACGTCACTTCGTCAAGGTTCCAGTCAATATCAATACACACAACTCAAATCAACCACAAACAAGCATACAAACTATTACCAACCAAAGGACAACCCCCCCACACTTAGCTCATACAATGTCCACATTGTATAAAATGAAAAATTAAGCTAAGTATGGTAAAAGGTAAGAGAAAGACAGACGTCCCTGAATTCGCGCTTGTGGTGAAGAGTCGAGCGTCTAAAGCGTCCAACGGGATTCAAAAATCAAAGGGAACCTGAAACGAAAAGAAAAAAAAAACACAAAAAAAACAATGTTAAAAGGCTTGGATTGCCTCCCAAGAAGCGCTTGTTTAACGTCACTAGATTTACAATGCCACACCATCTATGTCAAAAACGGGTCAACAAGAGTCATAGACTCCTTAGCATAATTCACTCCTGATCCTTGAAATTACGGCCTAACTCGATGGCCGTTTACTTGAAAACTTTTATTGGTCTTCAAGTTGACCAACTTCACTTCTCCATACGGCAAAACCTCCTCAACAAGAAATGGACCACTCCAACGTGATTTAAGCTTTCTGGGAAACAACCGGAGACGAGAATTAAACAACAGGACTTGCATACCGGGTCGAAGATCTTTAACGGTGATTTTCTTGTCAGTTTGGGCCTTCACCTTCTTTTTGTAAATATCTGGGTTATCGTAGGCCTCATTACGTATTTCATCAAGCTCCTCAAGCTGCAGTCCTCACTTAGCACCAGCCTGTATCAAATCGAAATTGACCGCACAGATTGACCAATAAGCTTGGTGCTCCATCTCGACCGGAAGATGACACACCTTGCCATATACCATCCGGTGTACGCTATTCGATAAGCCGAAAGAGCATCGATGAGCTTAACCGACCAATCTTTACGACTCAGCTGAACGGTCTTTTCCAAAATATCCTTGATTTGTCTGTTACTCGTCTCAACTTGGCCTGACGTTTGAGGATGATATGTTGTGGCCACCTTATGCTTAACCCCGTACTTCGTCATCAATTTTTCGAATGACTTGTTGCAAAAATGTGCAGCTCCATCAATGATTATAGCTCTTGTAAATCCAAACCGACTGATAATATTTTCATGGATGAATTTGAGCACGACCTTAGCATCACACGTCCTTGTGGGGATGGCCTCGACCCACTTGGACACGTAATCAACGGAAACAATAATATATTCATAAGCAAATGATTCTGGAAATGGGACCATGAAGTCTATACCCCATACATCAAAGATCTCCACGACAAGATTGCTTTTTGCGCATTTCATCACGTTTATCGATATTTCCCTTACGTTGGTAGCGATCACAGGACTTGAAAAATTCATGAGCATTCTTAAACAATCCTGGCCAATAAAATCTTGGTTGGAGGACTTTGTAAGAAATTTTTTGCCCTTCGAAATGCCCGCTACATTGTTGATCGTGGCAAAATGATAAAATGCTATTTTGATCCTCCTCGGGGATGCAACGTCGAACAATTCCATCCTTCTAGAATCGGAAAAGGAATGGGTCATCCCAAAAATGATCCCTGCACTTAGAAAGAAATATCTTCCATTCTTGGAAGGACAAATTGGCCTTCACATGGCCACAATCAAGATAGTTGACTATATCAGCAAACCAAGGGGTCATATGCGAAGAAATAGCACAAGTCAATTCGTAAGGAAAGACATCATCCATATAACCCTATTCATTCACATCTCCTTCTCTATCTAAACGGGACAAATGGTCCATGACGGCATTTTCAAAACCCTTCCTATCTTTAATTTCGACGTCAAATTTTTTGAAGTAAAAGTATCCAACGAATCAAACGTGGCTTACTTTGGGTTTTTTAAAAAGGTAACGAAGAGCCACGTGATCGCTATGGACAATCACTTTTGAACCAGTAATTTACGACCGGAATTTCCCTAAAGAAAACACCACAGCTAAAAGTTCTTTTTCGGTGGTGGTATAGTTCCTCTTATCCTCATTCAACAGAAGACTCGAATAATAAATCACACGGAGGAGACCATCCAATCGTTGTCCCAAAACGGCCCCCACGGCATCGTTCAACGCATCACACATAATTTCAAAGGGGAGGGACCAATTTGGGGCAACGACCACCGGAGCCGTGGTCAATTTTTCCTTCAACAGTTTAAACGCACTCAAGCATGACTCATCAAAAACAAACGGCACATCAAGAACCAACAAATGACACAACGGGTGACTAATTTTCGAAAAATCTTTTATAAATTGCCAATAGAAGCTTGCGTGCTCTAAGAAACTACAGACAACTTTAAGATTGTGGGAGGCGGCAAATTTTCAATAAAATCAACTTTAGCCTTGTCTACCTCCAAACCTTTGCAACATACGACATGGCCAAGCACAATACCACGTTTAACCATGAAATGACACTTTTCCCAACTTAACGTTAAATTACTCTCTGTGCACCGTTCAAGCACTTTAGACAAATTAGGAAGACAAGAAGTAAGAGAAGGGCCAAAAACTGAAAAATCATCCATGAATACCTCAAGGAAGTCATCGATCATGTCCGTGAAGATAGATACCATGTAACGTTGTGAAGTTGCCGGCGCATTGCACAAACCGAAGGGCATCCGTCGAAAGGCAAATGTCCCATATGGACAAGTGAATGTCGTTTTCTTTTGATCCTCCTGTGCAATGGCAACTTTGTAAAACCCGGACAAACCATCAAGAAAGCAGTAATATTGGTGCCCGGCCAACTTGTCAAGCAATTGATCAATGAAAGGTAGTGGAAAATGATCCTTTCTCGTGGCGGCATTAAGCTTCCTGAAGTCGATACACATTCGCCACCCAGTCGTCAACAGTGTTGGAACGATTTCTCCCTTATCATTTTCAACAATAGTGATTCGGCCCTTCCTCGGTACCACATGGACGGGGCTCACCATTCACTATCGGGTGCATCAAAAATGATCCCTTCATCGATCAATTTGAAAATCTCTTTCTTCACAACTTCCATTAAAGTGGGATTCAAACGGCGTTGAACTTCACGAACTGGCTTTGCCCCTTCTTCAAGCACGATATGATGCATGTATGTGGCTAGACTCATTCCCTTAATGTCTCCCAAACTCCAGCCACTGGCTTTTTGAAACTTTTTAAGAACACCGATGAAGGCCTCTTCTTCTGATTCGGTTAACTCGGCAAAAATGATCACCGGTGTTGATGTTCGTTATTATCCCGAGAACTGGGACAAAAACCAAGTTGGGTCACAGGAGGGAGTTGGTGAATTTCACTAGGCCGTCGAGAACGTCGAGGTGCACCAGCCAAACATTAGGCGCCGAACTCCTGAGGGCTCACCAAGCTACCCATGCCGAGTAGCCGTGTTGATGGCGTTGAACTGCCGGTAACATTCGTGTGGACTGCCGAGCGTTATGGCCAAGCTCCCCGGGCTCAGCTGCTGAGCTGAGGGCGTCAGACCTTTGGCAGCATTCGCACGGACTGTCGAGCAGGTGTCGCCGAGTGTGCCTTGCCGAGAACCCGCCAAGCATATGACAACGAGCGTGCCGAGCTGAGTACCTGACGAGCAGGCGCTGGGTTTCCTGGGCTCCCTGCTGAGTACCCACTGAGCATGTGTCGCTGCGGGCACCGAGCTAAGTACCTACCGAGCAGGCTCCGGGCTACATGGGCTCCCTGCCGAGTACCCGCCGAGCAGGTGTCACCGAGGGTGCCGAGCTAAGTACTTGTCGAGCAGCGCGCCAGGCTGCCTGGGCTCCCTGCCGAAGTACCCGGCCGAGCAGGTTTTACCGAGGGCACCGAGCTGA
>BMAC01000616.1:498367-560708 GCA_014905375.1 Phtheirospermum japonicum | reverse complement strand
GCATCAAATATCTCAAGAACAATTATCGAAAAGCAGCTACTTAATCGCATAAATTAAACTACGAAAACGAATAAAAGGTTAAGAGTACTTATTAAACTAGAAAGCGTAGTAAATTCTCCAGCTACTCCGGAGGGGTGATTGATCTTGGTCGAAGAACGGATCGCGAACGGACGGTTGGAGCTTGACGATCCTCGAATCTTCAATCTTGATCACTTGTTGT
The DNA here is from genome assembly GCA_014905375.1 of Phtheirospermum japonicum. Taxonomy (NCBI): domain Eukaryota; kingdom Viridiplantae; phylum Streptophyta; class Magnoliopsida; order Lamiales; family Orobanchaceae; genus Phtheirospermum; species Phtheirospermum japonicum. The sequence continues at coordinate 560,488 of BMAC01000616.1, read as the reverse complement.
TATTAAGGTGTGTATGGTGTTGTTCTCGAGCCTCATGATCAGGAATTCAGTGTATATGGGTAAGAGTGTCTCTTTTGGGACGGACTTGGAAGGGTTTAAATAGATTTCCCTTGACTTGGAGCATAAGAAACCCTAAAATTCCCGATTCTGGGCCGTCGCGTCAACGGTGCGTCGACTGACGCGTGCTGGTGCTCGGCGTCGGTGCTGCCTGGCGCGCGCGTCGGCTGGGCGGGTGCGTCGACGGTGTGTGTCGACATCGACGCTTCAGCAAGTAGCGTCGACGTTGCGTCGACATAGATGCGTCGACATCGACGCTTCAGCAAGTAGCGTCGACTGACGCAGGTCATGACTCGCGTCGACGGAGCATCGACGGTCGCGTCAGTCGATGCGGCTGCGCGTCTGCCTCCGTCTCATTCTATTTGTTTGCTACTCGTTCACCGGAAAGCTCGTTCTCCATTTCGCGAGTATCAACTTCATCTAATTATGCGCCGAACTCGTCCGGTTACATAGCTGTAAAGTGAAAAGCCACAAATAATCACTTATTTGCATCAATCTAGATCAAAACGCGGTAAAATAAGCTGAGAGTACAAATATACGAAATAGAGCTTAAACTACCCAACTTATACCAAAAACAATAGGAAAAACAAGTTATAAACCTACTAAAAATAAGGACAAATATGTGCTAATCAAATAGCTAGCATACGCCCTCGTCACCTCCTCTCGCAAGTTACGTCCATATTTCTTAGAACACAGGATAGTTGTACTGACAAGGATAGTTCGACATAATGTACGAACCAAGAACAGCCATCAAGGGGCTCGTTTAATATACAGGGTGTTGTACTGACCAGCTCGGCGTTCGGACAATTCGACATAACGTACGAACCAAGAATAGCCATCAAGGGACAAGCCCTGGCCGACTTTATAGCTGAGTTCACCCCAGCAGTTGAACAAGTTCTCGCAGAGGCTGAACACTGGTACATGTATATCGACGGGTCGTCAACAACTGGCCGAGCTAGAGCAGGGATCATATTGGTAAGTCCTGAAAAGAAGCCCTTCTGCTCAGCCGTACGTTTCAGTTGCCTCTGACTAATAATGAAGCCGAATACGAAGCCCTTCTTACCGGTCTTGAAGCAGTTGCCTCAATGGGGATCAGGAATCTAAAAATACAGAGTGACTCCCAGCTAGTGGTTAATCAGATCAACGGGGAATATGAGACCAAGGAGCCCAGAATGGCATTATATCTTGAACTCACAAAAGCACGCCTAGCTGAATTTGAAGCCGAGGTCGTCCATGTATCACGAAATGACAATGTCCCAGCAGACTCCTTGGCCAAGTTAGCATTAAGCCTTGCCATAAGCTGGACACAGTGACGGTCAGCCACCATTCAACAACGGCACTCGCTGCCGCCGCTTACTCAACTAGTCAAGCCGACCATAATGAGAAAGTTCAAAACAGAAGGGAGAGCTGGATGAGACCATTCTTACTTTTCCTGAACGAAGGAGTGCTCCCGGAGGACCGAGCTGAAGCACGATCAATACGAACAAAGTCAGCTCAATTTACCATTGTAGATGGGTTGTTGTACAAGAGAGGATATTCCATCCCTCTACTCCGCTGCTTGAACAAACAAAACGCTGAGTATGCATTGGGAAAGTACATGAGGGCATCTGTGGAAACCACACTAGAGGGCAATCACTGGCTCACAAGATCATCCGGCAGGGATACTATTGGCCGACCTTGAAAAAGGATGCGATAGAGAAGGTCAGAAAGTGTGAAAAGTGCCAAGTGTTTGCACCCCAGATCAACTCTTCCACAGAAACCCTCAACTCCATATACTCACCTTGCCCGTTCGCAAAATGGGGAATTGACCTGATCGGTCCACTACCGAAGGGCAAAGGAGGAGTAAAGTATGCGGTAGTCGCGCTGGATTACTTCACCAAGTGGGCAGAAGCCGAACCACTGGCATCCATAACCGACCAGAAGATCATCAATTTCATCTGGAAATCAATCATATGTAGATTCGGAGTGCCACTCTCAATAGTATCTGACAATGGCAAGCAGTTCGATAGCAAGAGGTTCAAGGCATTTTGTGGGGAGCTGAATATCAGAAACAATTTCTCCACARCYTACKACCCTCAATCGAACGGASAAGTCGAAGCGGTTAAKAAGATCCTCAAATACASGCTGAAAAAGAAGTTGGAAGATCTGAAAGGTAGCTGGCCAGAGGAGTTACCCGGTGTCTTATGGTCGTACAGAACAACACAACGCTCATCTACCGATAAAACCCCATTCTCACTACCTTTCGGATCAGAAGCGGTCATACCAGTTGAGATCGGCACACCTTCCTACAGAGTAGCACACTTCAAAGAAGAGAAAAAAAACTTTGCGTGCCGAGCCGCACTCGACCTCCTCGAGGAAAGAAGAATGGATGCCGAACTGAAAAATTCAATTTACAAGCAAAGAAGCGAATGCTACTACAACTCAAAACTGAAGGCCAGAACTTTTAAAGTGGGTGACCTAGTCCTCAAACGCATTTTCGGACCAAATCAAGGCGCTCTCAAACCAAAATGGGAGGGACCATTCAAGGTATCATAAATCCTCCAGCATGGGGCTTATCACCTAGAGTACTTAGACGGAAAGAAATTTGCACATCCTTGGAACGCTGTATACCTCAAGAAATATTATAAATAAAATTTCATTTCTCATTATTTATCAAGAGCACAGATAGACAAAGCAAGGGGCTTTCAAACCCAAAGCCAAATGGGGTGATAGACCGACCTCATCAGGTCGATCTCATTCATGAAAACCCCATTATAACACTCTGCTCGCTAAGAGCAAAACAGAAATCCGAGCTCAACATGCCGATCTCAAAAGAGTCAAACTCAAAATTGACTCGTTACGTATAAGAGGGCAAGTTTTCAAAAATCCGAGCTCAACGTGCCGAGCTCAAGAGAGTCAAGCTCAAAATTGACTCAACACGTATAAGAGGGCAAGTTTTCAAAAATCCGAGCTCAACGTGCCGAGCTCAAGAGAGTCAAACTCAAAATTGACTCGACATGTATAAGAGAGCAAGTTTTCAAAAATCCGAGCTCAACGTGCCGAGCTCAAAAGAGTCTAACCCAAAATTGACTCGACACGTATAAGAGAGCAAGTTTTCAAAAATCCGAGCTAAAAAAGAGTCAAAACTCAAAATTGACTCGACACGTATAAGAGAGCAAGTTTTCAAAAATCCAAGCGCAACGTGCCGAGCTCAAAAAGAGTCGAAACTCAAAATTGACTCGACACGTAAAAGAGAACAAGTTTTATAAAACCCGAGCTCACCGTGCCGAGCTCAGGTTAATATCACAAGAAGAACAAGTCAAGAAAAAATTTTCGAGTTCAAAAATTGCCGAGCTCAAATCGTCGTGCTCGGAGCTTAAAAAAAAGGCAACATTCATGCATGTTTAGATCATCAAAACCGCAAAAGGAAAGTGAACCAAAATAAGCTAAGTATAGAATGATTAAAAAGGAAAGCCAGCCAGAACAAGTCGATTAAAATTCAGATTAGAGAATTGTTCAGAAACATTAAGTTCGTCCGCTTAAAAGTGACGTGCCATTAAAGTACATAAAACATCAAGTCAGAAGGAGCGTAAGTCAATCCTCGCCATCCTCCTCATCGTCACCATCTTCTTGCTCCTCGCCATCATCATCCATGTCGTCCTCACCACCCCCCATGCCATACTCCACCATTTTCTCAGCAATGTGCTTCTCAAACTCAGGAATAGAATCCCCATTCTTCAGCATTTGGAGGGCCTCCTGCATGGTGGAGAGGTATGAGGTACTCATCATCGGCCCAAGAGTCTCGGTTTTGTACTCCTTGACGCTGGCAGCTCTTCCCTCCTCGACACCAGCAGCTTTTCCTCGGGCGTACGGCTCCTCCGTCTCTCGGGAGCGGGCACTGACCAAGTCGGCATGGCACTGAACTAGCTCGGCATGCTGGACTTTCAAGTCATCCAGATCAGATAAGGTCCGCTGAGTCGCCCCTAAGGCCGCCTCGATGGACTGCTCCGCCTTCTTAGCCCTAGACATCCAAGAGTCGCGATCAAGGATGAGGTTAGTGCACTGGCTATGGGTTTCCTGAAGAGCAGCAAGATCTCGCTGAAGCCGAGCTTGATCCCTCCGGAGTTCAGAAAAGCTTCGGCGCGCCAACTTCATCGAACCAAAGGCCTTGAAAAGGTTCATCTCCGCAAATCCGACCTGACAATCCTCGTCAAAATTGGACACCCAGTCATTCAAGCCTGGACTCCAGCTATGAGCCACGCTCTCCGAGAACTCAGAAAAAGGGTACCCAGCAAACTATCCCCCGGCTGTGTTTGGGGTATAACACCCCGAATAGTTATACACGTGAGGAACTGACGGAGGGCGAGGACCTCCATACATAACCTCCTCATGATCAACAACAATAGGCTCCTAGTAAGAACTCCCTTCACCGACCTGAGGAGCTGGGCATGGCTCGAGATAAGCAGACGGAGCCGACGAGCTGGCTTTCTTCTTCCTCTTACCACCAACAGCTACTGGCTTCTTTGCTGGTTTCTTGATATTTAGATCAAGAACTTAGCTGCTCAATCGAGTGCAGAGAGAGGCATGGTTCTGTCGAAGTAGGGATAGTACACTGCAAACATAAAATGACGAGCTCAGAAAATCATGAATAAAAAACCTCGATCTAAACAAATATAGCACAACCGAGCAAGAAACTGTTGAGTAGCCGAGTTCGGCTCGGCGATACAGGCCAACACGGGCGCCGACGCCAAAGCAACGGGTGGCCCTGCCGAACAGGAAACGCCGACCTGCCGAGCAGAAAACCTCCGAGCTAACGAGCTTGGCTCGGCGATGCAGGTCAACGCGGGAGATGGTGCCGAACCAATGAATGACCTTACGGAGGAGGAAAATGCCGAGCAGAATACTGTCGGGCTGCCGAGCTCGGCTCGGCAACTCCAACCGACACGGACGCAAACATCGATAAATGAAGAATAGCTCGATTTTACAGAAAATGATGAACAAGGAAATTAACCTAAAAAATGTCGAACAGAAAGTGTAATACATCAAGCGCAGAATACCGAACAAGTGATTCGAATCACAAGGAACAGTTGGTGCGAGATGAGAGCAAAGGGGTGAGTCCTTGAGTCCGGCCCTTCGAAGCTTGGCTTTCGTAAGCAGTATCTTGTAATGCCTCTGCTCCGGGTCGAAATCAAAAATAGTGAACATATGAGCAAGAATTTCTGAGCTAGGGTCCTCCGGTTTCCGGTACGCTGAAAAGAGGAACAAACGATAAGGATTAGACCAAAATAAAGGAAAAAATGCTAACGTTGCACTAACCGAATTTTGTAAAAGAATTAGAGGGAGAGTAGAGTGAGCCGTCGGGGTTCCTTGTTTGCCAATCCCCCCCGACATAGAACCAACAAGACTCCCAATCGTGATGGGAGTCGGGGAGCCTGGTCACAAGGTTCTTGAAGGTTCCAGACCTGATCGAGCTATAGTAAAATCCAGGGTCGCCCCTACTCGCGGATTTGAAAAGATAGAGCTATTGGAGCTCCTCGAAAGAGGGAGCTGGCCAACCGTTGAGGTTGAAAAGTACGAACAAGCCCAAGGTTTGAGCTACGGCCAGGGGATGGAGCTGAAAGACGGGAAATCCTAGGTCATTCAGAATATCCGTTAGAAGTCGGGGGAGCAGAAACGAAATGCCAAAACGCAAGCTGCCCAAAAACATAGTGGTACACGAGACCGGCGGACAGTGAATCTGCTCGGCATCGTAAGGAAGAAATAGGTGAACCGACCAGGGCACCCCACACTCGCTGCGATACACGACTAAATTGTCATCAACTAACCCACTCTGCTCCATGGCTATGTTGAGCATCCGGTCGTCCCACTCGCGAGGAGGGGGTCTCTTTCAATAGCCAACCGGAGAACGCACACCCAAACGGTCCGCCCAGAAAGCCAGGGGCTCGGAGGGGCTCGATTTTTTGGCTTTAGATTTATGAGAACTTTGGGTCCGGGGGCACGGTCAGCGTCGCCATCGGTGGAGTGTTGTTCAGAAGGGCCGTCTAGAGGATCAAGATTAGCTGGGTCGACCCCAAAATCCACGCCAGCTGCGCCAGTTTGGTCCGGGCTCAAACTCGCCATCCGAGCTGAAATGCCAACCTCGTCACCATCGAGATGATCGAACAGACCTTACTGTGACTCCGGAAAGGACCCGCTCGTAGCCCCAAAAGCGCAGCCCTGTCCAAATTGGCCGCCGGGCCCGAAATATTGGGAGTGCCCGAATTGGGAATAACCACCAAGCTTGAAATCTTCATTTGAGAGTACGGACCCGACGAAAACCCAGGTTGGTCTCAGCCCAGATGGTCACCCTCATACCCCCAAGAACTATCTGGAGAGTAACCCGGGCTGCTAGACATGGAGAAGACTCAAGAAAAGGAGAGGGAAAAGAAGAAAAATTACCTTTATAAGAACAAGAAGACGACCAGACGAAGCTAGATGAGAACAACTTTGGCCGAACAGAGAATCGAAAGTATGTCTAATGGACTTAAGGCTCGAAGATGGAGGTTTGGGGAAACGTGAGAGTTTATTATATGAAGAATAAAGAAAAAAAAAGAGAGAATGAAAGAATGAGAAGCTGAAGTTTAAACATTACATAATAAGGGAGGATAGATCAATAATGGATCACAAAAGTCCAAAAAAGGATCACATGCCACTAAACTCCGAAAGTGCAAAAAGACAAGACCTTCAAAAAGTTACAAAGGTACCTGAAAAAGCTTCCGTCACGGAGCACGAGACGGTCAAACTGCAGGCGGGGCTGGGTTGAAGGGACAAGGAATCCCGTGCATAGGTCGGCTCGGCTCCCGTGGACGACCAGGATTCAATGAGCCCGAACTCGACTACACGTGTCCGACTCCATGCTCAAGGGCTTGTTGATGGTCGGTATTACCCCGAGGGGTATCCGAGCCGAGTAAATTAAACTGACCAGAAAAGGTGGTCAAGTGTCGAAGGCACCAAAAAGGGTGGTGCCGAGCAGACGCTGGGTGATCTGCGTCCCCTGTGGAGGACCTGCGCCGAGCAGACGAGTGCCCGCTCCGAAGATGCCGAGTTCACCCGAGAGCACACGCCGAGCAGTGCAGAGTATTCCCTACCCTGGCATGCCGACCTTGGAACTGCCGAGCTGCCGAACGCTCTGCGTTACCCGTCAAACACTCTCGCCCGAGGGTGCCGAGCAGATTTGCGACGAGCTACCGAGCTCAGTTCCTAGTGGAGCAGGATTTCACCTAGGCGCGCCATCCGCCCCACGCAGCCCGCCGAGTGCCCGCGCCAAGAGTGCCGAGCAGGACTCCACCGAGCAGGGTCGCCGAACAAGATCTCGCCAAGCAAAACAGCACAACCCGCCGAGTGCCCGCGCCAAAAGTGCCGAGCAGGATTCCTCTGAGTGGGATCTCACCGAGCAGAACAGCGTAGCCAGACGATTTGTTGCGCCAAGTGTGCCGAGCAGAATTCTCCTGAGCAGTGAAGCGCCGAGCAGAATGAGCTCGAGAACCTTCCGAGCAGGATCTCTCCTGGGCACGTCAAGTGCTGCACCCCAAGTACTTCTGCTTGGGGGTTCCGACAAGGAGCCAAGTAGAGCGAGTCCTTCCGAGGGCTGCACCATTTGAGCCGATTCATTTTCGACAAGTCGACAATCTCAATGTGCCGAGCTTAAATGTTAGACCGACGACTTCAGATCCGTTCTATATGAAAGGTAACTGAGGTCGGATGAAGTCGGTGGGAAATTACTGAGGTCGGCATTGAGGCAGGGAGCACGCGAGCAGAAGTTTTAGAGAACCAATAGGAGAGTGACAGGTGTGTAATTAGGGTTTCCAGGGAAACCTATAAATAGCCTCTCCAAGAGAGAGAGAAGGATCCTGAATTTTTTAAAGAGAGAAACATAGAGAGCTTTAGAGAGAGAAATCTTGTATTTAAGGTCAAGCACCTATAAAAATTATCCGGTTAAGGCCGATCCGAATTGATTTTGAAGAATAAAAGTTAAGCACTTTTTCCCACTCGTTTTCTGCTATCTAATTGTTGTTCTCCTGTAATTTTTTGTTTTATATTGGTTGTGTTACTCTTAACATAAACAGACAGGTATGAGGCGCTCATTATGGGCCCAAGAGTCTCAGTTCAGTACTCCTCATTGCCGATAGTCTTCCCCCTCTCGAACGCGGCTTCCTCCCCTTGAGCATGGGAAGTCACCAAGCCGGCGTGCCTCTGGACCAGCTCAGCGTGGTGGGTCTTTAGGTCATCCAGATCGGACAGAGTCTACTGGGTTGCGCTGAGAGCCGCCTCGACGGACTGCTCCGCCTTCTTAACCCTCTCCATGCAGGAGTCGCGGTCGAGGATGATGTTCGTGCAGTGATTGTGAGTCTCCTGAAAAGAAGTGAAGTCCCGCTGAAGCCAGGCATGGTCTTTTCGGGGGTTAGAGAAACTCCACCGAGCTAGCTGCATCGAGGCAAAGGCCCGACAAAGGTTCTCCTCTAAGAACCCCAGTTGATTGTCCCCATCGAAGCCGGAGACCCAGTCATCCTGGCTCGGCCCCCAGTTACAAGCGATGCTATCCGAGAACTCGGAAAATAGATGCCCTCCAATCGACCCATCAGCCGCGTTGGGGGCATAGCATCCCGAATAGTCATACTCGGGATGAGGCGCTGAGGACGGGGACCGCCAAACACGATCTTCTCGTGCTCAACAGTGATGGGCTCCCTTCACCAATCTGAGGAGCCGAGAAGGACTCCGGAGGAGCTGATGAAGCAACGGGAGCATTCTTCTTCTTCCTCTTGCCCCCACCGATAGATGGTTTCTTGGAAGCTTTCTTTCTCTACTCAAGGAACTTGGCAGCCCGGTCAAGCGCGGCGAGAGACATGGTCCGATCAAAGAAGGGATAATAAATTGCCAACAAAAATCACACGAATAAGAGCAATACGAACTAAAACCCCAAAACACGAAAGTTGAGCTAAAACCGAATAGAAAAAACCGAACTGAGGAACTCAACCCCACGACAAATGTTAGGGTTAACCAACCTAATGTTTTATAGTTCCGCCGAACCGGGCGGACTGAACAGCCGAGCTGGACGAATCGAACTACTGAGCTCGGCTGAATTTTGAAAGCGGGCACCGGCCGGCGCCGGGAGGCAACCACTGAAACTACCAAACAGACAAAAAACTGACCAGGGGTGACCTATACTCAAAATAGACAAATCATGAAAGAACTAAGGCACGTGTATATAATATATATATATATACAGATGAAATATGCCTCACGAGGAATAGACGGTCCGAGTTGGGCGCGAAGGGGAGAGTCCCTGAGCTTGGCTCTTCGAAGCTTGGCTTTCGTGAGAAGGTTCTTGCAATGCCTTGACAATGGATCAGAATCTAAAATATCGTATAGACGAGCGAGAAATTCCTTGCTGGGTTCCTCAGGCCGGTGATAAACTGAAGATAGAAGCAAACAATGAGGATTAGGTTGAAATAAGAAGAGAGGCGTTAACATCATACTAACCGAATTTCCTAAAAGAATTAGGAGGAGAATAAATCGAGCCATCGGGGTTCCTCATTTACCAGTCCCCCCAGACATAAAACTAGCACGATTTCAAGTTATAAAGGGTATCAGGGAACCCGGTCATGAGATCCTTGAAGACGCCAGTCCGAACCGAATTGTAATAAAATCTGGAATTGCTCCCTCCTGCAGCTCCTCAAAGGTCGGAGCCGGCCAGTCGTGGAGACTGAAGAGCACAAACAAACCAAATATCCGGGCTATGACTAGCGGATGGAGCTGGAAAATAGGTAACCCTATGTTGTTTAGAAAGTCCATCAGAAGCCGGGGGAATGGGAAGGAAACCCCGAGATGCAGAATGTCCGTGAACATAGTGGTACAGGAGGCTGGCGGACAATGAATCTGCTTGGCTCCATAAGGGATGAACAAATGGACGGCCCTGGGGATGCCGCATTCTTCTCGGTATGTGACCAAATTACCGTCCACCATAATACTCTGCTCGACAATGATGCCGAGTAGGGTGTCATCCCATTCTCGAGGCGGAGGCCTCTTCCAATGACCAGTCGGGGTGCGTTCTCTAGGCCGTTCCGACCGGGAGGCCAGGGTCACCTGCAGGCTCAACGTACGGGTCTTAGACTTAGACTTTTTGTCCTTAGGGGCTCGAGAGACCTCATTGTCCTATGGGTTTCAATAGGAGAGGCGAGCAGACCCCAAAATCTTGCTCTGCCGCCCCAGTCCGATCCGGGCTTAAGATTTGCACCCATCCCGATCCGTGTGCTGCCTCGTCCTCGGGATAATTGACCAGACCGAAGTGGGAGCCTACACCGAACCCGCTTCGAGACCCGAGTTCACACCCAGCCCTGAACCTACCCCCGGGTCTGAAAGATTGCGCTTGGTCAAACTAAGGATAATCGTCAAACTGATCATTCCTCAAAAATCCCTCGAAGAAGAAAGGACGCCCATGGCCAAAGATGTCCTTGGCGCCAAAACTCCCATATTGGTCGAACCCAGAACTGGCGTACGGACTCGACCAGAATTCAGGCTGGTCGCCATCCATACCAGCCCCCTTGCACCCCCGAGAACTATCCGGAGAATAGCCCGGGTTACTAGACATGAGAAAGATTCAAGAAAAGAGAAGAGAAAAGAAGATAAATTACCTTTGGTAACAAAGAAAGTCCGAAGAGAATTAAACGAAGGCAAAGTGGAGGTGACCGAACTTAATATCACAAAATAAGAACACGATTAAGCTTTCTTAAAAAAAAAATATTTTCGAGAGAAGAAGAAGCTTCAAATGAATGAGAGTAAACAAAAAAGAAGAAAAGAGGCTGGTATAAGAAAGGAAGAAGAAAGATCGTGTGACACTACATTCCAAAAAACACAAAAGAACAAGACCTGCAAAAGCTTCTCAAAGTACCTAAAAAAAGCTTCCCTCACAGAGAACGAGATCGTCAAACTGCAGGCGGGGCCACGCTGAAGAGACAAGACACCTTTTTTACTGGATTGGTCTTACGGACAACCTGGATTTGGTGAGCCCAAAATCGCCTACATGCAGCCGACTCCGCGCTCAGTGGATTGTTGATGGTCGTTATTGTCCCGAGAATTGGGACAAAAACCAAGCCGGGTCGTAGGAGGGAGTTGGTGAATTTCACTAGACCATCAAGAACGTCGAGTTGCCCTGCAAGGCATTAGGCGCCGAACTCCCGAGGGCTCGCTGAGCTACCCATGCCGAGCAACTGTTTTGATGGCGTCGAACTGCCGATGACATTCGTGTGGACTACCGAGCGTTACAAAAAAGCTCCCAGGGCCGAGCTACCGAGCTAAGGGCGTCAGACATTCAACAGCATTCGCACGGACTGTCGAGAAGGTGTCGTCGAGCGTGCTCTGCCGAGTACCCGCCGAGTAGATGATGATGAGCGTGCCGAGAAGAGTACCTGCCGAGCAGGCACCGGGCTGCCTGGGCTCCCTGCCGAGTACCCACCGAGCAGGTGTTGCTGAGGATGCCGAGCTAAGTACCTGCTAAGCAGGCGCCAGACTGCTTGGGCTCCCTGCCGAGTACCCACCGAGCAGGTGTTGCTGAGGATGCCGAGCTAAGTACCTGCTAAGCAGGCGCCAGACTGCTTGGGCTCCCTGCCGAGTACCCACCGAGCAGGTGTTGCTGAGGATGCCGAGCTAAGTACCTGCTAAGCAGGCGCCAGACTGCTTGGGCTCCCTGCCGAGTACCCGCAAAGTAGGTGTCGTCGAAGGCGCCGAGCTGAGTACCTACCGAGTAGGCGCCAGGCTGCCTGGTCTCCCTGCCGAGTACCCGCTGAGCAGGTGTCGCCGAGGGCGCCGAGCTGAGTACCTACCGAGCAGGCGCCAGGCTGCCTGGGCTCCCTGCCGAGTACCCACCGAGCAGGTTTTGCCAAGCGTGCCGAGCTGAGTACCTGCCGAGCAGGCTCCGGGTTGCCTGGACTCCCTGCCGAGTACTCGCCAGACAGGTGTCGCCGAGCGTGCCGAGCTGAGTACCTACCGAGTAGGCGCTGGGCAACCTGGGCTCCTTGCCGAGTACCCGCCGAGTAGGTGTCGCCGAGGTTGCTGATCTGGAATCTGCCGAACAGGGAATCCTCCGAGGATGCCAGGCGGCCCGCGTCATACGCCTAGCACTCCCACCCGGGCGTGCGCTGACCAGGAAGGTGCCGAGCAGGATGTGCTCTCCCGACAGTTGTGCTTCCTAAACTAGTTCGACTCCGATCAGATGTCGATCTGAAAATGCCGAGCTGAAGTGTCAGTTCGACGTCTCCTGATTCGGCTGGCAAGAGAAATGGCTGAGGTCGGATTAATTCAATGGAAAATATTTGTGGTCAGCATTGAGGCGGCGGACACGTGAGCAGAAATCTTGGAAAACCAATGTAGAGCGACAGGTGTCTAATTAGGGTTTCAATTGAAAACTATAAATAGCCTCTCCAAGGGAGAGAGAATGCTTCCCAAATTTTATAGAGAGATAAAGATAAAGAGTTTTAGAGAGAGAAAGCTTGTATCTATTGATCAAACACCTGTAAAAGGGTTCGGTAAAGGCTGATCCAATCTGATTTTTGGGAATAAAAGCTAAGCACTTTTTCATACTCGTTTTTTGCTATCTGATTGCTGCTCTTGGTTTTATATTGGTTGTGTTACTCTTAACATAAACAACCGGCTTCATCTCGCCTTCCCCGAGGAAGACGTACTTGAGATGACTTGGAAGAGGTTTAATCTTGGATTTTGGCTCAATATCTGGTTTCTCATTGCTAATCTCAAGAAGATCAATCCCTCCCTCAGAGTCGCACTCGGACCAATCTTGGTCGTTGACGAGGCAAGAGTCGTTGTCTTGATCGAGAATTCCATGGATGTCAGATTCCTTTTCAATTTTTTCTTGCACAATTTGATCGATGGGGTCCACGAATGAACAATCATCATTCATGGATGAAGATGAAGTTGCCTGGAAATTATGGATAGAGAATGTGACCGATCCGTTCAAAATGGACAAGGTCATGCTTCCATTCTTCACATCAATCAGCGTGTTGGTCGTGGCCATGAAGGGTCGACCCAACGAAATTGTATGCTTTTGGCTATCGTCTTGAACATCTCCTATATCCAAAATCATGAAGTCAACGGGCACTATAAGGTTCCCGACTTGCACAAGGACGTCCTCGACAATACCCTTTAGGTACTATACCGACCTATCTGCCAATTGAAGTTGCATATTTGTCAGCTTAAGTGCATCTAAACCAAACTGCTCAAAAATAGACGATGGCATTAAATTGATTCCCTCCCCAAGGTCAAGCATACCTCGAGTTTCTTTTCCATTTCCCAAAGTAATTTTTATACAAAAACTCCCGTGGTCACTTTCTTTTGGGGGAAGGGGATTTCGTAAGATCACGCTCGCCGCATTTGAAATACAAATTTTTTCATATTAAGGAAATCATCTCTTTTTCGATGCCAAGTCCTTGAAGAACTTAACATATGCGGGAACGTTTCTTATCACATCAAGTAAAGGAAAATTTACATTAACTTTGGAAAGCATATTATAAAGATCAAGAAATTGCTTATCTTGCTTTTTCTCTCAAAGATGACTTGGATATGGAATGGAAGGCTGATATGGGTTTGACGCTTTGTGAAGGACCGACTTGGGCTCGGCTTCCTTTTCGACATCTCCCGGGTACTGGGTGATGGTCGTCCCCTCTCCTTCATTAGTAGTCGAGTTCGAATTTTTGCCATCATCTTGCACGGTCATGTGAGTAAGATTCTCTTTAGGTACAGCTATATTTTTATCCACAACTCGTCCACTCCTAAGAACTATGATGGACTGTGCTTATGAGGATTGACTTGGCAACTTCCCATAATCGTTCTTTCCTACTTGCGTAGTGAGTTGGCCTAGAGTCGTCTCGAACTTGTCCATCTGTTTGTCCATGTATTGAATTGATGACTCAATGCGTTTCATTAACGTACGCATTGTCTCCTTGAGTGTTGGTGAGACGGGTGATTGAGCTGGTGGAGGTGGAGGAAATGGTATTTGACCTTGCCCTTGCATTTGTGATTGTTGCATTGGTCGAGTCGAGAATGAAAATTAACCTTGTCCCCATCGTTGTTGATATGGCTGTTGGGGAACAAAGTTGTGTTTGTGGCATTGGGTTTGGTTTAGGATTTGCCACATTTTGATTGTTCGACCACGAGAAATTTGGATGATTCCTCCATCCCGGATTGTAAGTGTTCGAAAATGGATTATTATTTCGTGGGTAACGATTCAAATATCCTTGCCCATGTTTGTTTGCTTGAAAGCCCTGAATAGCATGTGCTTGTTCATTATTTTCCACGGTTGGTTCAAAGGTTGCTTGGCATTTATTATCTCCATGCCCATACACTCCACAAATGTCGTACGTCTCTAATGATTGAGACACGCCTTGAGATAAAAGCGTGTTTTGGGTTTCCAATGAGGCCACTTGCCTCGTTAACTCGACAATTATCCTTGTATCTTCAAGGGATGTGTGTGACATCTCGATCTCATGAACAGCTACTTTCTACAGTCGCGAGCTCTTCTGTTGAGAATTGTAGCTTATTGACTCGCATATGTCCCATACTTCCTGAGCAGTTCATGATCCGATCTCTCACCCTGCTTCATTTCCCACCATATACTGAAATGTAAGAATAAGCCCATCATAAAAAATTTTATTGACAAGCTCGGGTTGATAATGATAATGTGGGCACTGCGTCAATAGTCCTTTAAAACGTTCCCAAGCCTCATGGAACGTTTCTCCATCCGTCTGATTGAACGACGCTATCTTCACTCGGAGTTGATCCGTCGTTTGATTTAAATAATACTTCACAATGAAATGACCATACACCATGTCCCAATTCGTAAGAGAATCAGGCTCCAACGACAAAAACAAATTCTCTGCTTGGTCCTTTAACATATACGGAAAACATCTCATCTTCAGTTGTTCTTCACGAAGTCCTTGTAATGGGAATGTTTTGATGACCGAGTAAAATTTCTGGATGAATGTTATCGAATCTTCATTTAGACGCCCGTAGAAAGAGGGCAAAAGGTTAAAGTAAGTGGCCTTGAGTTCATAATCCTGTGCCGATGGGCTTAAACGGATGCAAGATGTGGATTGGCCGATCACTGGCCGAGAAAATTCACGCATACGAGCCGGCTGAGGCTCATGTGGATGGTATGGCCTGTTATGTGGCACGTACGGGCCTCGGGCTGGCGGACGGTATGGCATGAATAGTTGTTGATGTTGATGGAAATAAGGAGCATGTTGTTGATTCAGTTGCATGCTGTGATTATAAGATTGTTTATTGAAATGGTCTTGATTAAACTGTGGTGGATTTTTTTTCACGTTAAGATTCGGTGCATTGTTCTGTTCATTTTGAGTTTCCGGCGGGTTCATTTCGGTAAGAATTGCTCTGGGCGGATCCATCAATGATCTTGCTCGATTTACCCGGTGATTATTGTCGATAAATGGAACTAATTCTCCTCTAAAGGACCTATGTCCTTGCATACACGAACAAACAATCAAAACAGTCTAGATAAAAGAACACAATTAAACTGACTAAACTAAGCATATACGAACAAACATTTTTAGTAAGCCTTTGCCAATTCCCCGGCAACGGCGCCAAATCTTGAATCGAACTTTTTCGCTTTTAAAAGTTAGAAGCTCATCCGCAAGAGAACGCTGCTATTGTAGGCGATAAGCTTGACTCGAGTTGTATCAGAAGGAATTGCAATCAGCTTTATAAATGTTTGTTTAACACACAATTAACTAAACATGCGATCATCATGAGGTTTGGGATTTCTATAACTATGAACTCAAGAACGAACATAAATTCTGAAGAATAATTGAAAAGAAATTAAAACTAAAACTCATAAATGAGGAAACATACATTATTGATTGAATAATCTAACCTAAACATACATGAAATGCTGAACTAATCATCAACCAAATAGAAATAAAAAAGAGAAGAAAAAGAAGGACTACGAACTAAATTGACGATATAGATTCCGAACAAAAGTACAACATTAAAATCAACATTCACCAACTTCAAATTCGTAAATAAATTAAACGAGTGCAGAAAACCTATAATTAAGACAATAATAATAATAGATGAACGATCAAAATCAACAAAACGATATCTTCAATGACGAACAAATGAGAAATGAGAGAAATGACTTGATCATCAACTGAAATCTTCAATTTAATTGGAATGGAACAACACTTGAGGTATCTGAACTATTTGAAACCTTCCCCCAAGTTTGGCTGCCTCCAATTTGAAGAAACCAATAGGCTTTTATAGATTTTCCCGAAAATAACCGCTCAACCGTCGGAGTGTCGATCGACGCGTCCCTAGGTGCGCGCGTTGACCAGGCATTGCGTCAATCGACGCGAGATCGGATCAACGCGACTGCAAGTTGTGTCGACTTATGCGTCGACTGATGGAGCAATAGTCGATGCTTCAGAGAGTTTGCGTCAACCTAGCATCGGTCGACGAGTGCGACTCTCGGCGTCGACGTGGGCGCTGCATTGTGGCGCCTGCAGGGCTTTGGCATGTCGCTCATCTCGTCTTCTTTGTTTTGAGTTGAAACACAAAAATAAACAAAATCAGATTATTACTTATAAAATAAAGTAGAAAAACATTAAACATGATACGAAACAAAAAACATCAAAAAGGAAGAAAAACGAGAAAAAGATAAACCTTAAACACGTAAAAACAAACAAAAACAATGTAAAAACACACGAAAACCACATACAAAAATGTACAAATAAATTGTGGCATTTTCTAGCTTCTCTATGTAGAGCTTTTTCTTGTGGAAGTTTCCATTTTCTTTAGTATTTACCAGCTTGCATCCTCTTCCAAATTTGTAAGTTTGTTCTTTCTATATGAAGCTTGTGAATTGCTCCTTTTACCTTATCGATCAATATACTGATGATATTTTTCGATCAGTCCTTTAAGTACTGTTTGAAATAATGGAATAAAACATTTTAATTGGAGCTTTACAACTTCCACTTAATTGAAACTGCTTATGACAACATTAAAAAATGCATTGACACAGTTTATTAAAAAAACAATCTTAATGTGCTTGATAAGTTGATCTGAGCTTCATTGACTACTTATGGTACACACATTTATCTCGTTGCTAGCATGTAAGACAAGTTTTAATGATCAAGTGACTAAATATCTATGTTTCCATCTTCAACTAGACTCGTTTCCTCCTGGTGAAGCTTCCATGAAGCGTACTCGCATTGAGAAATCGATTAATGATCTCCTCGATACTCAATCTCAAGATTGTCATCTGTTTGTTGGGAGAGGGAATACTGCTTATTCTAGTTGTCTGTCTCAAGAACTATTTTGGTTTATGTTCTGAATATTTCAAGTAATCTTCTGGTTTGAATGTTCCAAGTACTCTAATTATGGTACTATTTTAGTACATGTTCTGAATGTTCCAAGTAATATTTTGATGGAATGGATACTCTTATCATTTCTCTTGTAATGTCACATGCTTGTTTGTTTTTATTTTCATATTTATGTTTTTTTTTCTTACACGACTTATGATAATGAATGCACATATCCTGAACTATTTATATTGTCATGAAAGAATGAAAAAAATTGTGACAATGGAGAATTTAATCATTGAATCAACTATTACAACTTTAAGCGTCACATAAATATTTCACATTTGACACTTTAATAAATCATGACAACTTGTTTCATGACATAATGCTTTGAACTTGTCACTTAAACTGCATCATTTATGATGATTGGCTTTTCACCATATAAACTCATCTAATGACAATGGATTTTATCACCGTATGTACCCCTTAGATCATCATCGAACATATATCGTTTGTGATGATTATTATATTCGTCATGTATTGATAATTTTTTCGTGACAAAACATTTCATCACCTTTCATAATAAATGGTGAAACATTGGTTTGTCATTGTAAATATAGATGTTCAGTGACGGTCAATATTGCGTCACCATAAAATAAATCTATCGTGACGAATTACATTATATTTGACAAATGCTTAATACATATTATGACAATATATGCGTCATTATAACTCAATAAATATTGTCACTGTAGTTATGTTTGTCACGGAAAGTCAAATGTTTTAATGACAAATTAAGTGTTCGTCATTAAAAATAGAAACATACGGTGACAATATAGATCTTTTGATGAAAACTTTTCAATCACTTACATGACGAATTCAGCGTCACCAAATAGTATCACCTATGATGACAATTAACATTAGTGTCATCAAAATCGAACATTTAGTGACGAGCAAAAATTGTCACTTTCATGTAATATGACAGTCATACCATGATAACCTCTGTGACGCTCAAGTTTCATCACCGATTATTTTCAGTGACAAAAAAATAGACTTTAAATGACAAAATGTATCGTCATCGAACATCAAATTTCTTGTAGTGTTCTTTTTGCTTCAAACTGAACAGTTTCAACAACATTTTTTAATATTTCCTGCAACTGGTGAACTAATGCAAGAATGCAGAACTCTGACTTCGTGAAGGTTGGAGGGAAGACCCGACACATGACCGCATCAGAAAACTTGTGCAAGGTTGCTGCAATCTCGAACCGGCTCAGGTGATCCGACGGATTAGTTGTCCCATTGTACTCAAAGCCCATGGAATGGTAAGAAGTTGGTAGATCGTCCCTCATGAACGCCTTCGTGAATGGGGTACTCCTCTGCATTTTTCTTGCCCCCGCACCTACCATCTTTTGCTTCAATTCTCTAACAGCCCTTTGCAGATTTCGCATTTCCTCAGTGAGATATGGGTTGGCTCTGCTGGAAGTATCGCTATCGGAACCGAAAGAGATGTCTTCCTCATCCCCATTTAGAGATCTAGTAGTTCTCGGGGTAGGCAGAGCTAGCTCCCCACCAGCTGGAGGATTTGTTTTGAGGTTGGGTGGTGATTGCTCCGCAAACTTCTTCTCTACTGCCGCCTCCATGGCCTTGCCGATAAGATCGGATATCACTCGCACGAAGGCATCATAGACCGATCCTCCGCTTGCACGCGCTGGTGTTTCTTGAGGCAGTGGTGTGTTGCGCCTGGCCGCCGCTGACGGTCCTACCACCCATGGAATTCCAGTTGGCATGGCAGAGCATGGCGTACCGCTCAACTCGGACACAAGAAATGCTATGTTTTGTTCTCACGTCTTAACTTTCTTTAATTCTTCCCGCGGACGGCGCCATTGTTTTGCCCTGAAAATTACCCCACTGGCACTTGGTCCTTTCTCTGAGAAATATCCCGACCTGCTCCAACAAAGACACATTAGAAAGGACCATCGGGGGTTTTTCGGTAGAATCATCTCCGATGTTTAAGTCAGTTAAGCATTTTAGATCGGAATAAGCAAAATCAGGAGAGAAATGCTTAGAATGTCATAGAAGTCATACCTTTTCCAACCTTTAAACTGAGATATGTATAACCTTCGCTAAGTGGGGCCTTTCCGAGATCTCGAAAACATAAACCTTTGAATCTTGGGTCGTTACTCAAAATGAACTAACCAGGTTATTCCCCTTTGAGGAGACCTGGTCAAAAGGTTTCCTCGCGTGAGTTCAGCCAATCCAAGAAGCCATACAGGGGTTTTCTCAGGCATATTCGGTACTTTACTAGGCTAAGGAATTGTACGATATAAGTAGGAATTCAGATCTCTTTACTTCAACTAGTCCCATAGTTCCAAAATTTTTACGCCAATCAAGATCGAGAAAAGGAAGTTTTCCAATCACTGACTCAAACCTATTGTCGAATCGTACTCTATTATCTCCTTGGGTTCCTGAACTGATCTGCCCGAAGCCCTATCCAGGAATTGAGGTCACGTTATATCTAGTTATGTCACGCTAGGCTTATCTCTTCTTATTCTTCTTGTGGCATTAGCTCAGTTCGTCCCAACCAGGTCTAACCAAACTTATCTCGTGCCCTGTCACCAAATCAGGTCATATCATTTGTGAACTACAATTTCATGGAGAGGGAAACCTTGGGATTGTACTTAATAAACAAACACCGCTTGTGGCTCATGGTGAAGGAGAATCGAAGCGTTACTAACGGGTATGATGCAGCTTGTGTAATGACTGAGCGACTACCTATTTTGTGGATTCTTGGTGGGTGTAGTATAGATAAGGTTCATATGCTTGGTATTATCGTAATTCGATTGTTTAGAGGAGGTAATGGGTTTCTAGCTTGAGGAATTAAAGGGAAAATTAAAATAAATGGGAAATCTTGAAAATAAATGAGAAACTACCACGATCTATGAAAAGTAAAGCAAGTATTTCGGATACCTCATGCGTATCCCGTATTGAAATTGCAAGCAATAATCAAAATAAGCAATAAAAAGCAAATAAACAACAAGGTGCAAGCTTGAAAGCCTAAGGTACAACTATGCATGCATGATCAAATAAAACTAAACAATGATAATCAACAAAAGTTGAAAGCACCAATGGAAAGAGCAAGAAAAATTGACGTGAAAGTTAAAAAAATTTTGAAAAATAACTAGAAGAAGAGTAGATCTAGGATTCAACATAAAACCACGCATGAAAATAAAATCCAAAATAAAGCATATGAAATACTTAAAATAAATACGATCAAGGACTCGATCTATGATCAAGGTGCGTCACTCACCTAGATTCCATAAACCAAATCACAAATCTAATAATAAATCTAAGAGCTAAGGCAAAATGCATAAATTAAAGAACAAGCTTGAAATTAAAGAACAAGAAAGGAAATTAAGAAAAATATACTTGAATTAAGAAAGAGAAAATAACAATCCAAAATAAAATCTAAGTGATGACTTGAATTCTTCTTGAGCTTACAAACCCAAGGAAAAGCTTGAAATTAAATCTAAAACCTAGAGAGAGAAAATAAATCCCAAACCTATGCAAGAGTTGGGAGGAGAGTGGATATCTTTGTTTGGTAAAGATGTGGGGTTTATATAGTTGTTTGTAGGGGCAAAATCATAAACAATGCTAAAAAATCCCGAATTTTCCTACGAGGCAGTCAATCGATAGCGTTTTGGTCGATCGACTTCCTGCCGATCAACTGAAAGGCAGTCATCGACTGCCCTGCTGATCCAACGTCCCAGCCTATGTCGAGTAGTCGATTTGGGTTGCTTTCAGTCAATCGACTGGTTGGCAGTCGATCAACAGGTTGTAGCCGATCAACTGCTTTGCTGTTGAAATGGGCCAGCCTCTGTTGTTCAGCCGATTTGGGCCGTCTTCAGTCGATCGATTGCATGTCAGTAGATTTGGGCTGCTTTCGGCTCAGTTTTCTCGTTTTGGCATGGATTTTGGGCCTCAATACCTTGGCTCAAACCTAGGCGTATGCCAGCACGTCTTGGCGCGAATCTAATTCATTAAGCCACCTACAAAATAAAAGTTCTTTATTTCGGGTTATGGATATATGTATATAGTGGCTAACACATGATCAAACGTGATCAATAAAACATGAAACCCTAACTTCTAGAACTTGAAGATTATAATCGCTTCACCCTTCCCAAATTACCAAAATTTCATTCGAAACCCTTTCGTACACTCACACACTCTTTTGACTTTATTTCACAACACTTAGAAGCTTTTTGAATTCTTTTTTTTTTTACTAAACATAGCCTTTTAAAACATCAGGCTTTTTGCGTAAACGCACGCTTTATCATTTTTCGTGATTTGTGTTGGAGTTTAATTGTTGTTGTTGTTGTTCTTCTTCTTCTTCTTCTTCTTCTTCTTCTTCTTCTTCTTCTTCTTCTTCTTTTTATGAATATAAGAAACTAAAGACCTGGAACCCACAATTGATTTCCTACACATTTCCAGTCAACTAACAACATACACTCTCACCTCATAATTAATGAAGATATAAGAGCTAAGATCAAGCTCAACTAACAAGAAACAGGGTATAGGCTCAAGGGCGCTCATTAGGGATTTCTAAGTAGCTTATATACTTGGATATGGCCGGAATAAGGGTGATATATGTGCCTCGAGGTCATTTCCAAATTCAATCAAATACGGACAAAATCAAGCCTCCTCAATGAAATTTCCATAAAAATGCAAGCAAAACCGATAATTCACACAAGGCTACTCACTAGTTTGCACCGGATTTTGGAGAGAAAATCAATCTTTTAGAGCTTTGCAATCTTTTCACGAGTGAATGTTGAGTATATATATATAGGCGGGTTCTGGACGAAACACAAAAATTCAACTCCTCTTACAAGAGGGCATAAAAATGTAAAAACCCGACAAGTAAACTATTCAAATTTCGAAGTATGTGGTGATTGCTCAACAATGTAATAAACACACACAAGACACAAAAACGATTCAACCATATAAATGCGCAATGAGTAAGCGTCACTTCGCCAAGGCTCGAGTTAAGAAATACAAATCATGTTTTGTAAAACCGGACCATAACACCCCACACTTAAACCATGCAATGCCCTTATTGCATTTTAATGAAAATCAAGTAAAAGGAGGGTGAGATAGAAGCTTCCTTAACCGAGTGAGTTTGGGTCAAGCTTAGTGGGGTCCACTTAAACATCCAAGCAATCTAAGCAAAAACCGAGCATGGCTTGTTTCTCCCAGCTCCATGAACGCTACCAACTTATCAAATCGACCAAAGTTGGAGTCGGAAAACAAACACTATAAAAGAAAATCACACAAAATCAAGATCACAAGAAAATATGCACATGAATCAAAAAAAGCAAAACCAAGGGCTAAAAAGAACCAAAAGACAACAAAATTTTTTTTTCAAGTTTTCGAGTGTTTTTGGATTTTTATATAATAAGAAAGTAAGAAAGAAAGAAATGTAAAAATTAAAGAAATAAATGAAAAGATCATGGGTTGCCTCCCAAGAAGCGCTTCTTTTACGTCATTAGCTTGACGAACTCCCTTCTTGGTCATGGTGAAGTCGAGATGGGAGGATCCACTATAGCCATATCCTCCTTGTCGGGAGGGTCCAATCTTTGAAACGTTTCCAGGGCATTGCATAGCCCAAATGGCATTCGTCGAAAAGAAAACATTCCAAACGGGAAAGTAAAAGTCATCTTGGCTTGATCTTCGGGTGGAATTTTGATTTTAAAGTGACCCGACAACTCATCTAAGAAATGATAGGAATAATGGCCAGCTAGCTTGTCCAATATTTGGTCAATAAACAGGAGAGGGAAATGATCTTTCTATGTGGCCGCATTCAACTTTCTAAAATCGATACACATCCGCCATCCCGTTGTAGCCTTAGAGGCCAAAAACTCTCCTCTTTCATTCTCAACGACGGTTATGCCACTCTTCTTAGGCACCATGTGGATGGGACTCACCCACTCTCTATCGGCAAATCCAAAAATCAAGCCTTCCTCCAACAATTTCAATATCTCGGCTTTCACTATCTCCTTAAGATTTAGATTCAAACGACTTTGGAATTCTCGAGAAGGTTTAGCATCATCCTTCAAAATAATCTTATGCATGCAAGTCAAAGGGCTAATCCCCTTAATATCTCTGAGACTCCAAACAATAGCATCCTTATGAACTTTAAGCACTTTAATCGACCTCTCCTCATCTTCTCGATTTGAATTGGCAAAGATAATAATTAGTTTGTTCTCCTCTTCTTACAAATAGACATACTTGAGGTGATATGGGAGAGTCTTAAGCTCGGGCTTGTGCCTCCTCTCGTCTTCCTTGGGGGCAAATTCGAACAACTCAATGATCCCCTCAAGATAATATTGAAGCTTTTCAATCTTATCATCAATAATCTCCACCTCCCCCTCTAAAATTTCATCGTTGCCCTCAACGACACATAAACAAACATTCTCATACAAACCTTGGTCACATTGAAGCACAATTAAATCGTTGTTATGAACAAGGGTCTCATTTCCCTCACCACAACCTTTAACACAAGCCCCCAGGTCAAACTCTTCCACAATGCTCTTTTACTTCATATAAACTTGTTCGATCAACTCTTGGATCACGTCCATATGTAAGAAATCCTCATAAGATATGCTTGATGTATAGGTCATATGGGATTTAGAGGTTGGTGCCTTGGATGGGTTCGAAGACCTGTGTAGGCCATCGGGAAGTTCCTTTGCCAAAGTGGGACCCACAGGGGTGGAAATGGGAGTAGTAAAAACACGCGGAATAGAAACCACCTACCCTTCGGACGGCAGGACAACCTTATTATCAACCACCCCACCACTTCCAAGGACCTTGACCGCATGAGTATGCGAAGGTTGGCCTGGCAATTTTTCTTTCTCATTAGCTTGATTGAGCATATTGACATCACTTTCTAGTTCCCCCATGTTAGTATTTAACCCATTGGTCATAGCCTCAAGAGCATTGAAATTAGCATCGAACGAGGCCAACTTAATGGGAGAAGATTGAATTTGTCGCATAATGACCAAGAGATTCGGATCAGAAGGTTGAGTAGGAGCATTCACTAGAATAGGCAGACGAGATAGGCCCACGTGAGAAGTAACACCCACATTTGTATTGGCATAACTAAAATTTGGATGCATGTGGGTGCTAGGATGATAAGGAGGATTATGAGTCGGCGGGTGAGCAAAAGATGGTCTAGCACAAGTGGGTCCCTCTTGATACCCATGGCCCCCATACACTTCCTCCGAACGAGGCATCGGCATATTGAACGAGGGATTTGAAGGGTAAGACGTGGTGTCGTGACCAAACACTTCACATGAAGCACACGGAGGATACGGGTTTGGGCTAGATAACTTAGAAGTTCGAGCCAACATAGACGATATTTTCTTTTCCAAATCAAGCTCCCTAGAGGAAGAATCTCCACTCACATCATTAGCACTAGAATACATTGCTCGAGAAGATTTTTGCTCGGGAGGTGTTTTGCATGTAATTGTTGTGTTTTTCCTAGTATTTTTAGTTAGAGTTTTATGTTGATTTTAGTAGTTTTTAATAGAATTTTATTAAGTTTTCATGTGGTTTTTCTTGTTTTGTTGTTTTTCACTAGACTTGTTAATTTTATATTTAATTGGGTTAAATTGCTTCAATTAATTGGAGGTTTGGTGTAATTCTTGGGTTTTTATGTTTAAAAATTCCTATTTTATAGGCCAAGGCATTGAGGGCCAAAGTTCAAGCCAAGTCGTGCCTATTTGCATGCCCAATTTGGTGCCAAGAGCAAGCTTCAAAGGGGATAACATTCTGGAATGGTGGCCCATTTCCGTGCCTAGGATGCCCATTTCAGCGCCCAGCCCTTGGAGCAAGGCATGGCACGCATGCCATGCCCAATTCAGCGCCTAGAGCGGCACCTGGCGCCTTTCGAAAGCCCAGCACCATGCCCACTTCAGCGCCTGGGCTGCCTACGAACTCACGCCCGAAGACATGCCCAAGCTAGCGCCCCTATGCCTGGCGGCCTGCCCCTTCATGCCAAAGGCGGCGCCCAAACTGGCGCCCAGCCACCCCAGTCAGCCCAAGGACGCCCCAGCACACCCAAGCTCACTCAGACCGAGCCACCTTGAGCCAAGACCGAGCCACCTCGAGCCATCTTGGTCAAAACTTGTCAATTTTGGTCAAATTCGTGAAATTAAGCCTAAAAAGCCTAAGTTGACCCATTTAAACCCAATAAAAATTAGTATAAATAGGATACAACTCTCATTTTTGAAAAGACACCTCCTCCCAACCCAATCTTGGGTTTGGGATAATTTTCTCTCTCTAGATTTAATTTTCAAGCTTTGCCTTGGGTTTGTAAGCTCAAGAAGGATTCAATTGGAATCAAACTAGAAACATTATAGAACACATGTTTTGACAGAGTTTATTTTCCCAATTATTAGTGTATAAAATCTAATTGGAAACAAATTGAAAATCATATAAAAATCGAATGAATTTTTGAAATAAATTATGTATTATTAAGAAAAA
The DNA here is from genome assembly GCA_014905375.1 of Phtheirospermum japonicum. NCBI lineage: Eukaryota > Viridiplantae > Streptophyta > Magnoliopsida > Lamiales > Orobanchaceae > Phtheirospermum > Phtheirospermum japonicum. Next base: position 534,554 of record BMAC01000616.1, on the reverse strand, counting down.
AATGTAAAACTTAAGTATGTTTAATAAAAAAAAGTAAAATTATTATTATTATTTTAAAAAAGTTGGGTATTTTGTATCATTATCCCTTTATAAACCAATTTCATTGGGCATTATACGTCATGTATTAATGATTTGTTTCATGTAATTTTATAGAAACACTAGAATTTCTTTTTTTTTTTTTGGATTAACGGTATAAATTGATTTACGGAAGAAGAAAGAACCGGGTTGGAGAAATTCTTCATTTACAGAAAGGACAATTTTTCACATTTAAATTTTGTACTCCCTTGGATTTTTAATTCCTTGCAATTTCAATCAAGCTTTTGGATTCTCCATTTAATTTTAGGGAAATGACTACAGTACCGTGAAGGTACCATACCTCCTAGCCCCCCTGCATTTACATCCCTTGATCTTATCATTATCTATAACTAACTTTGGATCTAAGAGTTCTGATTAAGTGGGGAATGGTACCTTCACGGCACCGTAGAAGTCCCCTAATTTTAGTAAGATTTCTTTTAATTTCATGCTTTGTTCTTCATTTTCATGTTTGTTCTTCATGTTATGCTTTTTGCCTTGTCACTTTGATTTCATGCTAGATCTTGTGAATCGTCCATGGAATCTAGATGAGTGACACATCTAGATCATAGATCGAGTCCTTGATCATTTTTACTTTAAGTATTTTATGTGCTTTATTTTAGTTTTAATTTTCATGCCTTGTTTCATGCTTAAATCCTAGATCTACTCTTTGTTGCTTGTTTTTTTCCTTAAAGTTTTAAACTTTCATGTCAAATTTTCTCGCTCTTTACATGCATGCTTTCAATTTTTACTAATTTGAATTATTTAGGAGTTTATGCATAGTTGTACCTTGTGCATGCATTCTTGTACTTGGTGAAACATTGCATTTTCTTGCTTATTTTCATTACTTGCTTGCATTTACATATTGAGGCATCCAACGAGGCATTCTACCCACTTGCAATTTCATTTCCTAGTTTAGTTTAGCTAGTTTAATTTCTTTATTTTCATTTTCCTTTTATTTTTCAAGCTTGAAACACTTTGATCCTTCAATTAAATCGATGTTCGATAAGACCAAGCCATGAACCTTTTAAATTTCTAAACCACGAAAAACTCTTCAAACAGGAGGAAGGGATATGCAAGATGAAATAGTCTCCCGCACAAAGGCTTTGTTAACCTCTCTCATAGTGAAGATGGGAGAGCATTTTGGGCATTGGTTCTCACACCTCCAAACAATGCATACTTATCGAGATTTTGAGCATTATTGTCGGCACCAATCGAGGCATGATTGAAATTGTAAGTATGAGAACCTCCATAGGCATAGGGATTCGGATTTCGGCCACCTACATTCCCATTCGAACTCACAAAGCCACCATTATACAAATTCGGACAATGATTGTGAACACCATAACCTCCATACAGAACTGGATTCAGATTTTGGCCATGAACGTTCCCATTCGGACTAACAAAGCCTCCATTATACATATTCGGGAATTGATTGGGAGCATCATAACCACCATACGGACCATTCATACCTATGAAGCCACTATACCCAACATGGTTTGTACAATTCCCTCCCATGTTGGGTTGACCATTGAATTGAACACCATTGGCAACATGGTTTGCACCATGCCCTCCCACGTTGCCAAAACCAAAACAATTCATCCCATTCCCAATATGGTTTGCATCATGCCCTCCCATGTTAGGAATGTAATCCACATTGCCATAAGGATTACAAATGTATGCATTACCTTATGGTAGGCTCATGTGTGCATTGACTTGCATACACTTAAAAAAAATGTCAAATACAAAAGAAAGGTAGAAACACAAAGAAACTACAAGCAAACCGAAAACCTTAACCAAGCCGAGTCGCAACGGCGCCATTTTTTTTGGTAAATTTTTGTGGGGTGTAGTATAGATAAGGTTCACATGACTTGGTATTATCGGAATCAATTGTTTATAAGAGTCAATGGGTTTATAGATTGAAAAATTAAAGGGAAAACTAAAATAAATGTAAAATTATGAAAATAAACGAGAAACTATGACGATCTATGAAAAGTAAAGCAAGTATTTCGGATGCCTCATGCGTATGTCATATTGAAATTGTAAGCAATAATCAAAATAAGCAATAAAAAGCAAAGAAACAACAAAGTACAAGCATGAAAGCCTAAGGTACAACTATGCATGCATGATCATATAAAACTAAATAATGCGAATCAACAAAAATCAAAAGCATCAAAGGAAAGAGCTGTAAAAGTTGATGTGAAAGTTAAAAAGCTTTTCAAAAAATAACTAGAAATGAAGAGTAGATCTAGGATTCAACATAAAACCATGCATGAAAATAAAATCCAAAATAAAGTATATGAAATACTTAGAATAAAAATGATCAAGGACCCGATCTATGATCAATGTGTGTTACTCACCTAGATTCCATAAAAAAAAATCACAAATCTAACAATAAATCTAAGAGCTACGCCACAATGCATAAATTGAAGAACAAGAAAGGAAATTAAGAAAAACTTACTTGAATTAAGAAAGAGAAAATAACAATCCAGAATAAAATCCAAGTGATGACTTGAATTCTTCTTGAGCTTACAAACCCAAGAAAAAGCTTGAAATTAAATCTAAAGCCTAGAGAAAGAAAATAAATTCCAAACCCATGCAAGAGTTGAGAGGAGAGTGGATATCTTTGTTGGGGAAAGATGTGAGGTTTATATTTGTTTGTAGGAGCAAAATCATAAAATATGCTAAAAATCCGAATATTCCTGTGAGGCAGTCGATCGGTAGCATTTCAGTCGATCGACTGCCTGTCGATCAACTGAAAGGCAGTCGATCGACTGCCCTGCTGATCCGACATCCCAGCCTCTGTCGAGTAGTCAATTTGGGTTGCTTTCAGTCGATCGACTAGATAGCAGTCGATCGACTGCTTTGCTGTTAAAATGAGTTAGCCTCTGTTGTTCAGTCGATTTGGGTCGTCTTCAATCGATCGACTGCATGTCAGTCAATCTGGGCTGCTTTTGACTCGATTTTCTCATTTTTGCACGGATTTTGGGCCTCGATGCCTTGGCTCGAACCTAGGCGTATGCCAGCACGTCTTGGCGCGAATCTAATTCATTAAGCCACATAAGAAATAAGAATTTTGAACTTAAAAACCCAAGAATCACACAAATATCACCAACATCGGATACATAAGGCTAAAAATATTAAAACAAGAAAACAACCTAAAACCCTAACGACTCGATCAAAACCACTATAAACTGAGCCGAACTTTTGTGTTCCTTTCAAAACAAAAATTCGGTTAAAAAGTGCGCGTCTACTTTTGAAAGGGTTTCAGTTCGCCCACAAGAGAACGGGGTTACCGTAGACTAGCAAGTTAACTCGAGGAATGGAAATCGGAGTCAATGAAGTTTATTATACTAATAACATAATTTATAGTTCTAAAACACATGATCAGGGGTGGTTTCGAAAATGTGAATTTGACGTAACTTAAATAAACTCAAACTCTTCTTGCCTGGAGGATGTCAACCTCTTGACAAGTAGTAGGAAAACTAATTTAGCAGACTCGATTATGAACTATATAATATCAAACGGAAGATCATGAAACACGCTTAACTCTTATCATGCATAACCAATAACTAATTAACATTTAAATACCCTTAATAACCATAGAGCACTAAATGATTCATTCGCTATACTACTACAAGATCATTACCTAATACTAATCATGATCAACTTCCAAAATTCAACCAAGATTCAAACCAATTGGAATAGTTAAAACGCGGTAACTCATTTGATTAAATCAATCATAACTTAATCAACAATTAAATAACAATTCCTTATTCAAACATCAACATCTAGAATACGATCATAATATATTCGATTAATCAATCAATCCAATGAGTCATTAACATAAACCCAACAAATTCTAAACTAAATAATTCAACACAATTATACAATCAAACTAATTACTATAAATACGAGAAAATGAGTTTAGATGTTACTAATCGTTGAAACTACTTTCAACGAACATCGATGATGAACTTGCCCAGTCCAAAGACTGCGTCGGAACCTCAAAGCTTGTCACAAACCTTGGATTCCAGCGATGAATGATGTCTGCAAAATAGTCGAGCCGTACTATGATTGCCGTAAGGGATTTATGTTAGAGGTACGAGAGATGTGTCAAATCTCTCTACCTATTGAGTTGTTTTTTTCGCTTCTCTAGCCTCTCCTCTGGCCAAAAGTTATGAATTCAGACCTTGCTTCTCAGGTTTGAACACTCCATGCCATTTCGTAACTGAAGATTTCAAGAAATTCTGCATTCGTAACGTACATGTTCGATCGGAGATTGGTATTGTCTGATCGGATGAAAGATTCTGTCCGCAGCTAGGATCAGTGTGTCAGTTTGTCCAGTCGGTGTGCACTTCATCAGTCATTCCAACCGAAGATGCAATTCGTCCGATCGGACGAGTGTCCTTAAGGCTACTTTTGAGCGTAGCTTCCTTTATCTTTGTCCTTCGGATCCACCGGACGCTCTAGCTGCACGAGAAAATAAGGATTTACTCTCAATTGGATCGATTATTGATCAACAAGTTGGAAAGTTCAGCAAGAAGGCAAAGAACGCAAAACTATGCAATTTAGCCTAACCTTAACCCGAAAAAGAGAATAAAGACTCAAACATGACTCGATTATATACAGATTCGTAACAAATACGTACGAATCAACAACCCTATGCTTAATTAGTTTTGTTCGTCCACGAACAAACGAAATAATCAAAATCAAGAGAAATAGAAATAGTTAGAGCTAAGAGTCATGTTGTGCATATAATTTAGTTTTGCAAATATAAACATATTTGCCGAAAACTATAAAGCTAAACTCGTATTACTTTCTCACCTCGAAATCAAAAGAATGCATCCTCTCAAAAGGAAAATATATTATGTTGCACTAATTCGCTCGTGTTTTTGAAAAGGTAAGTGTATACGCTCGGATCAACATAAACATGCGTTCAACGACTCATGAAATCAAAGACTCGTATATCGCATATGTGTGCACATTTTGTCAAGAATCGGATTAGGACTTTCTAGGGTTGTAATGTATGATCTTTGGTAAGGTATGTCATATATAAAGATGTGTGGCTAACTTGCGAACAAACGCAATAAATAACTTACTCAATCCAAATTTTTAAGCGTGGAGCAAAATTTTTCCCCTCATTCCCCCAAAGTAACCATATAACATTATCCTTAGCCTTTTATAGTTAAGGCTTTTTCTAACCCCTTAAAATTGAATAATCAAGCCCGATCCTAAGGAACATGAGTGTTAGATCCTTCTTTGCTCGTTTACCTTTATAAACATGCTTTATTCCTATCAACTAAATGCTCTTATGAACTTAAGCATCTTTTTTTTTACATTTTTTTTCTTTATTATCCCACTAATTCCCACCCTGCAAACGTCAAATTTCATTGAACCAATAAATAAAACTCTCATCTCACACACTTAAATGAAATAAGAGCTACAATTATGCTCGTGGCTAACGAAAAGACGTAGTAAAGGCTCAAAGGGGCTCATTGGGAATTTATAGTGGTTTTTATTTTTGAATATGGTTGGAATCGAGTTTTATACGTGCCTGTTGTCATTTCCAAAATAAAATGTACAGATGCAACTTTAGAGACTTCTCAAAACACTTATCGAATCACATCATGAAATGTTGATAAAACAACAAGGCTTCTTAATAGGGTTTTATTCAAACTTTTAAAGCAAGGTGGTCAAGTTTTTAAAGCATCGCAAAATTGATAACGACTAAGTGTTGTCTTAAATAAATATATATATAAGTAGGTTTTTAAAACTTTTGCACAAAAAAAGTTCAAAAGACTCTAACGAAAGATCACACAATACGTATTCAGAGAGAATGAAGAAGAAACGATGGAAACCCTTTGTTCACCCTTTGTTCACCCTTTGCTGCCAGTTTTACAGCACCACCGTCCGGCCTTTGGTTTGCTTCAACCCCAAGCTTCGATCACCCCCCAACAGCAACCAAAGTTGTTACAGCCGCACGCCCAGCAAACTACCCCGGTCAACCCTGTGGAACCGCTTCTGGCGCCTCCACCACTGTTTTCGAAGCCCCATGCCATGTCGACGCCGGATTTGGTTCTCAACGGCGCCTCTTTCTCCGCTCCAGATAATTTTGGCTCCATCCCGGCCGACATCTCTTTTGGCTCGTTGCCTACGGCGCGGCAGTTTTTACGTGATGTGCAAGGTAATCCCTTCCGCTTCCCCGGCGCCCTTTCGACTTATCTGAACGGAGTTTACCCGATGACCCCTGATTTGGGCCACACTCCTCTGTCTACTTCGCCGTTTCCCTTCCATTCGAAAACCTCCATTAAGTATACAGATCTCCACATTCCCAAGCTTCCCCTTGGTCCGACGATGGCGTATCCCCCCGGCACGGCTCCGTTTTCCAATCACTCGACACACCATTCCTTGGCCCTGACAGCGGTTCCTTCGGTTGCACAAGATCCACTTTTTTTGGGTGATCCTCTGGCTGCGTCGAATCAGTCATCCATTAGGGTTCCACATGTAGGGAAACCTAATTTCCTTGGCCCATCACTATTACGACCCGGCCCATCCCCCAAACTAGTGGCCTTTTGGAAGTTGCCACATGTCCACATAGATTCTACTACCTTTAATTTTGTTCCTACATCCCAGACCACTTTGGTTGCGGCCCATTCTGTCAAAACAATAACCCATGCTTCCTTTTCTGCAGCCCAGCCACTTGCCCAACCAGCTCTATTCCAGCCCACTGTCCAGGCGACCCAATTTACTTCTCCCCAAGCCCAGATAGCTGTCTCTTCAGCCCAGCCCCAAGCCCAGAATTTAATTTTCGCAGGCCAGCCCATTTCGTCTCCGCATCCTGCCCAGCAGCGGATTTCCACCTCTTGTTTTGGTGGCCTGCCTACTTGGAGTCTTCCGGGCCCGTCTACTTGGAATAATCCGGGTACGGCGGCCCGACCCATTTCCCACCCACAAAATCCGTCTCCGGTTGAATACTCCTTAGGGGCTCCTCCGATCAAGAAGGGGGATTATTTTTCGGTTACGATTAATGAGTCCCTTTACCAATCTCATGTTACTCTTTTACGCGACTCACTCATCGGCCGTCTTCTCCAGCCGAAAGGCTCGAAGCCGCTTACGATCGCTACTATCAAGGAATTGCTTTCTTCTACATGGAACATCACCGGAAATTGAGATTTCATTCCACTTGAAAAGGGATATTTTAGTATTTCTTTCTCTCTCATTGAGGATCGGAACCGAGCATTTTCCAAGACGGCCTGGAAGATTAGCTCATCTACTCTTAGGCTCTTCCCACGGACCCCGGATTTCAACCCTTATAAGGTGACTTCGGCTTCCTATCAGGTTTGGGTTCGCATATATGAATTGCCTATTGAATACTGGAACGGTCTTTTATTTTGAATATTGTTAGGACTGTTGGTACGCCCTTGCAAATAGATGAACATTCCCTTAATGGCTCTGTTGGCCACTTTGTACGTGTGATGGTTGAGTTCAATCTTGATCATACCCTTATTGAAATGGTCATGATTGAGCGTGAGGGGTATTGCGGTTATATTTCGCTAGGTTACGAGAACTTACCGGATTTCTGTTTGTTTTGCAAATCGGTGGGGCACATTGTTGATTCTTGCTTGAATCGCATAACTCGCTCCACTCAGAATGTGGATAGCGAAGATTAGCAGACGGTTAACAACAGACGCCCTTATCGGCATTTTGATTCTCGGGCTCCAATGGTCCGCACTTATATGGAACACCATCCGGTTTCAGTCCCTACTACTGCTCTGACAACTTCCAATGCTTTTAACGCATTACAGTCTGATCTCGGACCTGAGTCAACACCCACTGCCCCGGTGGTCCGTAACCGTACAGATTCTTGCCCAGGTCCTTCGGCGCCTCCTACCTTAGAGGCTACTTTGAGGTCCGAGTCTGAATCGTTACCTCTCGCTCCCGTGAACACGGCTCCTAAAAATGCTGATACTCTCGTTACTCCTTCTGGTTCGGAAGGAAAGGATTACTGTACTGCTTCTGAGCCTTTTGACATTTGCTCAGACAAGGGTGAGAAACTAACTGCACAGCTCTGTAGGAAGAACCAACAGACCATTTGCAGATCGGTTGAGATAGTTTGTGACACCTCTCGACAGCTTTTGCTTTATGAGGAACCTACATCTTCGAGCAAGAGTTTTATTGATCAGGTAGCCATGGTTCTTCGGATAAGGTCTCCTTCAGTGCAACATACTCCAATAGCTTGTCTTGCACATGATAAAGGTATTATTATGGACGAGTCGGACTTTGGCAGCCAACATCGCACCCCTATTTTTCGTAAACCTACCACTGATCGGGAATCAATTGATATAATCAAAAAATTACAACAGGAGCCTTCTACTCCTGTCATTATCAATGATCCAAAATCCTCTCCTGCCCTACACCTTATGAATATTGCTTCTGGACAATCTTGGGCGGATATGGATGAAGACGAAGCTTCTACTCCTCTACGCAAAGCTTCAAAGAATTCTCTTAAGAGGGGATTTCTTATGAAGCGCTAGTTTCTTTAGTTTCATTTCCTTTTCCTTGTTTGCTATGTACTCGTACACTTTTCTCCTTTTTTAATAAAAGCCCCGCAACTTATTCAAAAAAAAAAGATCACACAATACATGATTCCGATAGGCAAGCTAGTACAAACACAAAAAAGCATGGGAATGATTTCAACATACGTCGACATAAACAATTGGTTGATTCGTACGTCGTCACAAAGAAAGACTCAAACAGAACTTTTCGACCGAAATGACTACGCATGCATAATACGACTACCCTCCCCTCACACAAAAGTAAGCAATGTCCGCATTGTTATCACACAAACCAACACAAGGAAAAGGAAAACATCGAATAAATTATCATGTGAATAGTTAGTCGAATGGTTATACAAACACTTAAACTCACATAAAAAAACAATCAAACAAAATCACTAAAAATGAAAAACGAGAGTTGGGATGAAAGTGATACAATAATGGGGCTCGGGCCCGCCTAAATGTCCATGCCGTCAGGAGGGGAAGATGGAACTCTGCGAATTGGGCGACGATCTCAAGTAAGTCTGCTGCCTCCATCCGACTGGTTATTATCCCTCATCCGGTCAGACATTAGTCCAGTGTATATCATCTGATCGGTCATCTTCTCTCATCCGGTCGGACAGTAGTCTAGTGTGTTTTGTCCGACCGGTCCCTTGCTCTCATCTGATCGGATGTCCTGGAAAAGCATCATTTCTCTCAATCTTGCTGCACAACTAAACAAATCATTACCACACCTATCCAACTCCAACTAAGCATCATGTAAAAATATATACAAAAATGAAGAAAATTCAAAACAATATAGACTAACAAAACCTTGGGTTACCTCCCAAGAAGTGCAACTTTTAATGTCTTTTGCTCGATGACACCTCGTTCAAGATTCAGGCTTCTCGAGGGGGATCGTCAAGTAACACCACTTCATGATATCTTTGGCAAATAGGTCCCCCGTGATACAACTTCACCTCGTGTCCATTGACTTAGAACGAAGACTTATTCTTCTCGTCAAGTAAGGTTACATCTCCAAGCTCGTTGATGTCAGTGATCAAAAAAGGGCCACTCCACTTTGACTTTAGTTTACGCGGAAAAAGTTTGAAATGTGAAATAAAGAGTATGGTTAACTTTACTACATCCAAGTTCTTATGAACGAGCTTTTTGTTGTGCATTTCCTTCATTCTTCGTTTGCTCGCCCACGCCATCTCGTTTGAATCATTTCTTATTTCTTCCAGCTCACTCAATTCCAGTTTCTTATATTCCCCTGCCTCGTTCAAGTCCAAATTCAACATGCAAATTGCCCATTCTGCTTTATGTTCCAACTCTACGGGGAGATAACAAGCCTTTCCATAAACCAACCTAAATGGGCCCAACACTATTTTGTAGGCCGCACGGTACGCCCACAAGGCATCAATCAGCTTTGTCGCCCAGTCCTTATGATTCAGTTTCACTGTCTTTTCTAGGATGGCCTCAATTTTTCGGTTTCTCATCTCCACTTGCCCCGAGGTTTGTGGGTTGTAAGGAGTTGCCACCTTATGACGCGCCCCATACTTATTCATTAATCGATTAAAGGCTCGATTGTATAAATGGCTGCCTCCATCGCTGATGATCGCTCTTGGTACTCCGAACCGGCTGAAAATGTTCTCTTGAATAAACTTAAGAACAATTTTGGAGTTATCTTTCCGAGTTGGGATCGCTTCGGCCCATTTTGACACATAATCTACTCCAACGAGTATATACTCGTACTCTCCACTCTTCGGGAATGAGCCCATGAAATTGATGCCCCATACATCGAATATCTCGATTAATTTGTTGGGTACCAAAGGCATCTCGTCTTTCTTTCCTATCGTTCCCGACCGTTGACACCTATCGCATGTCTTACAGTATTGGTGTGCGTCGCCGAATAGTGAGGGCCAATAAAAACTGGTTTGGAGGACCTTGAATGTTGTCTTCTGACTTCTGAAGTGGCCTCCCTCATTGTGGCAAAAATTTAACACACCAATTTTCTCCTCGTCTGGTATACATCTTCGAAAGAGTCTATCCTTAAATTGTTTGTATAAGTAAGGGTCGTCCCAAAAGAAACTCCTGCATTGAATCAAAAATCTCTTCCTTTCTTGAGCGGAAAGGTGGTTAGGGATAATTTTACAAGATAGGTAATTAACAAAATCGGCCTACCAAGGTTCATTAACTTTTTCAATCGTATTAGCATCCTCGTACGGAAAAACATCGTCCACAAAATCAAATTTGTTAGACTCTCCCTCTATTAACATACGAGATAAATGGTCCACAACCACATTTTCACATCCTTTTCTATCCTTGATTTCAACATCAAAATCTTGCAAAATAAGAATCCAACGAATCAATCTTGGTTTACTTTGGATTTTAGCAAATAAATGTCGAAGGTCTGCATGATCAGTGTGCACGATCACTTTCGAACCAACAATATAAGAAAGAAACTTATCTAATGAAAATACAACTACAAATAGTTCACGTTTCGTGGTGTTATAATTGCGTTGAGCACTATTCAACATGTAACTCGCATAATAGATGACCCTCAGCATTTTATCAACTCATTGTTCTAAGACTGCCCCTACAACATCGTTTGATGTGTCACACATGATTTCAAAAGGAAGGGACCAATTAGGTGCAACGACAACTGGTGCTTGTGTCAATTTTCCTTCAAAACGTTAAAAGCACTAAGACACTCACCATCAAACTCAAAAGGTACCTCTTTTCCAAGCAACTTACATAACAGGCGACAAGTTTTAGAAAAATATTTTATGAAACGTCGATATAAGACCGCATGTCCCAAAAAGCTTCTAATTCCTTTGACATCCTTAGGGGCTGGAAGAGTTTCAATCACATCGATTTTAGCCTTATCGACTTCCAACCCCTTACTCGACACTACACTTCTCCCAACTCAAAGTTAAATAAGACTCAACACATCGCTCAAGTACCTTAGTCAAATTATTCAAACAATGAGAAAAGGAAGAGCCAAATACCGAAAAGTCATCCATGAAGACTTCGAGAAAGTCGTCGATGAACTCAGTGAAAATGGAAATCATACATCTCTAAAAGGTTGATGGGGCATTGCACAAGCCAAAGGGCATTCTCCAATAAGCAAATGTGCCAAGGGGGAACGTGAATGTGGTTTTCTTTTGATCCTCCGGAGCTATTTCTATTTGGTAATAACCAGAAAGGCCATCAAAAAATCAATAATACTCGTGCCCTGGTAATTTATCGAGCAATTGGTCCAAGAATGGGAGTGGAAAGTGATCTTTCCTCATCGCAGCATTGAGCTTTCGGTAGTCAATGCACATGCTCCATCCGGTGGTTAAACGCGTTGGAACAATTTCTCCCTTTTCATTTTCCAAAATCGTGATACCTCCCTTCTTCGAAACAACGTGTACTGGGCTAACCCACTCTCTATCTGAAATGGGATATATGATTCCCTTGACGATGAGCTTGAAAATCTCTTTTTTGACTACATCCTTGAGCGTAGGGTTCAAACGTCTCTGCCCTTCTCGTGCCGGTTTGACTCCTTCTTCTAGATCAATCTGGTGCATACACGTGAACGTACTTATCCCTCTGATATCACCAATGCTTCATCCAATTGATTGCTTATATTTCTTGAGAACCTCGATTAGTTCTCTTTCTTCGGGCTCAGCCAACTCCGCAAAAATGATTACGGGTTTTCTTTCATTAGACTCGAGAAATACTTATTTGAGATGTCTCGGAAGTGGTTTCAACTCCAATGTGGGTCCAATAAGTGGCTCGACCATAAGCTCCTCTTTGATTTCGAAAAGGGTGACCACTCCCTCCGCATTTGAATCAAAATTGTCGTCCTTGACGTTACATCTCTCTATTGGTACAACGCCAAATAATTCGCACACGCATTGATCCACAGAATCGAGATACGAACAATCCGGACCAAACATAGGTGATGGAATTTTCTGAATATCCTTAAGCGAGAACGTAACGGATTCACCGAATACGGAGAGTGTCATTTTTCCCCATCCCACATCTATCAACGTGTGTGATGTTTCCATGAAGGTTCGACCCAAAAGGATGGTATGCTACTTACCTGACACATCCACCTCTCCAACATCCAGTATAACAAAATCTACGGGAACTACCAGTGATCCGACTTCCACTAAAACGTCATCGACAACTCCCAAAGGATATGGCAATGAACGGTCCACTAATTGAAGCCGTAAACTTGTTGGCTTCATTCTCCCAAGGTTGAATTTCTTTTATAGGGCGTAGGGCATCAAATTGATCCTTGCCCCTAAGTCGAGCATTCCACGTGCCTTTTTCCCATCCCCAAGAGTTATCGTAATACAGAAGCTCTCTGGGTCATTTGCCTTCGGTGGCAACGTTTGATGGAATATCGTGCTCACTTCCTTGGATAATATCACTCTTTCATTTGCTTCTATCTTCCTTTCCTTTGACGCGAGTTCCTTAAAAAACTTGACGTAAGCCGGCATTGCTTTAATAACGTCAAATAGTAGGAGGTTCACGTTCACATCTTTCAGCATATTATAGAGCTCCATAAATTTCTTGCTTTACTTTGCTGGCTTGAGACGATTGGGAAATGGTACTGCATCTCGTATGATTCATTGTGGCTTTAAATTTTCTTGAACAGGCCCCTCATCCGATCGGTCATCCTTACTCATCCGATCGGATGAAACCTTCTGACTTCCCTTCCGATTGGAACAAACTCCCTATCCTCCTCTCCGATCGGGTTCTGGGTCATTTCGATAGGACAAAACTTCATGTTCTCAAGTCCGATCGGATTCTGGTCTGCTCCGATCGGAAGAAACTCCCTGTCCTCCAGTCTGATCAGTTTGTTGCCTCATCCGATCGTATGAGTCTTTGGCTGCGTTCTTTTTGCTTGTTTTAGTACGTTTAGGCTGGAAAACTCCAGTCAATGAGCATGGAATGTATGGGTTACATGACTTGTGGATGCCTCCCACTACTGCTTTTCCACCACTCGAACTATACTCTCCCTTAGCCATTTCTGTTCCGTTCAAATTCGGCTCATTTTCGAAGTCTTCCCCCTCGAGTTCTCGTATCCCTTTATCGACCTTCTTTCCGCCACATAGCACATGCACTGCCATATTCTGCTGGGGTTGAGTAGGTAATTTCCCCGGGTCATTTGCATTTTTTTCCATAGAAGTTGAGAGTTGACCTATCATTATCTCTAGCTTTTCTAATTGTTTTCTCATCCGCTTTTCTTCCTCAATCGTACGAAGTGTTTCTTCCCGGTTCTGTAAGGTTTTATACACTTGTTGCTGACGCTACAATCTCAACTCTTCGTCAGGTTGGTCATAAATGGTATTTGCTGTTGCCGTGATGCTTGCTGATATTGTTGCCCCGTCGTGTTTGCTTGTTGCGGAGGGTGTTGTGAGAAGTTGCCTTGCCCCTTGTTCTGATAAGAGTTGTAGCTGCTCGTCTCTCCTTGGTTTCTATTAAGGGGCAATCGTGGGTCTGATTTCTTGGGAACCGCTATGTAATTCAAGTTGTCGGGAACGTAGTTTAGATTCGAATTGTAATGACCGACAAATTTCTTCCCATACTTGTTATTGGGCTGATAGTTTTGGATGGCATTCACTTCGTCATCCTCATCGTCATTGAATACCACTTTACAAGTGTCAGCTCCATGGCTAATTTCCCCGCATTGTCGCACAATTTGGGTGGAGGCCTTGACGGTTCCTCCTCCCTTTTCATTTTACTTGTCAACAATGTAACTTGTTTCATTAGATCCTCAATCTGGCTTCTTCATTGCGAGGAATAGAGACTCCATGGACTTTGTACTTCCTTGGTCGGAAACTTGTTTGCTGTGATTTTTCCCTCATGAGTTCAAATAATTCCAAAGCTTCCGCGGCGGTTAACACTCTAGAATATCCGGCCTTTACTTCCACTTGTTGTTTGTAAACTGGTAATAACCCTTCATGAAAGTAATTATTCACCATCTCTGCGCTATTGTTGTGGTGCGGACACTACTGCAAAAGTCCCTTGTATCGGTCCCACTCTTCATGAAATGATTCTCCCTCCATTTGTTCGAAATTGGTGATTTCCCACCTCATTTTGGTCGTCGTTTGAGCTGAATAGAATCTACTCAAGGAATTGGGTTGCAATGATAGAAGCCATTGCTTGGCCTTGTCTTTCAAAGTAGTTGGGAAACATTTCATTCTCAGTTGATCTTCATGGAGTCCAAGGTGTTTATGTTAAAAGTAACACAACCAAATATAAAACCAAAAATTAACAGGAGAATCGTAATCAAATAGTAGCGAACGAGTAGGAAAAAGTGCTTAACTTTTATTCCCAAAAAATCAGATCGGATCGGCCTTGGTCGGATCCTTTTACAAGTGCTCAATATCAGATTACACGCTTTCTTTCTCTAAAGCTCTCTCTGTTTCTCTCTCTAAAAAGTTGGGATCTCTTTCTCTCTTTTAGAGAGGCTATTTATAGTTTTCCATAGAAACCCTAATTAGACACCTGTCACTCTCCTATTGGTCCTCCAAAATATCTATTTTCGTATCCACCGCCTCGGTACCGACCTCAGACATTCCCGTCGACTTAAAGCCGACCTCAGACATCTTTCACTCCGGGTGGACCCAAGGACACCAGCTTGGTTTCTCTGTTCGGCTTCGCCAGGATCATCAACTGGCAGAACTGATCTAAACTGTGCAAGCCTCGTCCGAACTCAGCCTATCCGGTCTTTCTCCGCTCGGCATCATCGGGCGGTAGTACTCGGCAAACAGCGCAGAGCTCCCGGTAACTTTGGAAGGTATCCTGCTCGGTCCAATGACCGAGCTCAGCCTTACCGGACACACTCTGCTCGGTGCGCGGGGTTATAATTACTCGCCAAACATGACAAGAGTCTACACCGAACTCAACAATGTTTTTCTCCAGTTCGGCGGCGGGGGCCTGGGCTCGGCGATTCCGCTCGGTCATCTTCGGCGATCCTCACGCGACTAGGTCGGCAACATGCTTTGAGCCCTGCTCGGCAACGCGGTCCTGAGCTCAGCAATATCGCGTAGGCACCCTCGGCGATCCTCGCACGTCCAGCTCGGCAACATGTTGTGAGTCCTGTTCGGCAATGCGGGCCTGAGCTCGGTAATATTGCGCGGGTACCCTCGGTTAGCCCCGCACGTCCAGCTCGGCGGTATGTTGCGAGCTCTGCTCGGCAACGCGGGCTGAGCTCGGAGACATCACGCGGGCACCCTCGGCGAGACCCGCGCATCCTGGTCGGAAGCGTGTTAAGCGAGCCTGGCTCGACAATGTTCCTGATCGACATCCACCCAATGTACTTTCGGTTGGAGCTCGGATCCTCCCCGGGGCAACACTGACCATGAACAAGCCCCTGAGCACGGAGTCGAGCATGCGTGGTCGGGTTCGAGCTCATTGATTTCTGGTCTTCCACGGGAGCCGAGCTACTTCGTGCATGTGGTGTCTTGTCCCTTCAAGCCGGTCCCGCCTGCAGTTTGACCGCTTCGTGCTCCGTGGCAGAAGCTTTTTCAGGAATCTTTGTAAGCTTTTGGCAGGTTTGTCCTTTGTACCTTTGGGCAGTTGCATGTGATGTGTTTTTGGATATTTATGTGGTAAGATTCCCCCCTTTTCTTTATTTCACCAGCCCCTTGTATTCTCTTCTTTTCCCCTTCCATTTTCATTTTGCAATCTCCTTTATTTTCTTTCTCCTTCGGTTCCTCGAGATATTCTGAAGGGAATTTCGCGTGTCAGTTTGACGACCTTCTGTCCGGTTCATTTTTCTTCGTTCTTCGCAGCCCTTCTTGGTTTTTCTTGGTCAAAGGTAGTTTTCTTCTTTTCCTTTTCGGTTCTTCTCTATGTCTTATAGCCCGGGTTATTCCCCGGATAGTTCCCGAGGATATGAGAGGGACGGTCAGGATGGTGACCAACCTATCTTTCCATCGGGTTTACATCCCGGGTCCGGATTCGATCAATACGGTAGTTTTGGCACCGAGGAGATTTTTGGCCAAGGGAGACCCTTCGCCTTCGAACAATTCGCAAATGAAGACTTTAGTGGCAATTATCAGTTCGAGCATTCCCAATCCTTCGGGCTTGGCGGTCAGTTTGGGCAGGGTTGCTCTTTTGGGCCTCGGAGTGGGCCTTTTCCGAAACCACAATGCGGTGTGGACAACTATCCCAGTGGGGACTCGGCCGGTGTATCAGCTCCGACGCTGAGTTTGAGTCCAGATCAAACTGGTGCCGTCAGTGAGGACTTCGGGGTTGGTCTGGCCGATCTGGAGCCCCTAGACGACCTCTCTGGCCCGGGCGAAGATGAGACTCGACGAGCACCAGGGGCCAAAAAGACTCGAAAGCCTAAGGTTACGGAAAGACCGGTGTCTCCCGAGACCCTCGCCTTCTGGTCGGACCAGCCGGGCGAGCGCTCCCCGGTCGGTCATTGGAAGAGACCTCCCCCCCGCGAGTAAGACGACCAGATGCTCAAGATTGCCGTGGAGCAGATTGAGCTGGTTGACAACAACTTGGTCGTGTACCGAAGCGAGTGTGGGGTGCCCGGGTCGGTTCACCTATTTCTTCCTTACGATGTCGAGCAAATTCATCGCCCGCCGGTCTCGTGCACCACTCTATTCTCGAACAGCTTACATTTTGGTGTCTCGTTTCCGCTCCCCCGGCTCCTAACGGGTATTCTGAACGACTTGGGACTACCCATTTTTCAGCTCCACCCCCTGACCGTGGCTCGAATCCTAAGCTTATTTTAGTCTCAACAATTGGCCTGCTCCCTCCTTCGAGGAGGTTCGTTGGCTCTACCTCTTCAAGGCCGCCGGTGGGGTTAACTCCATCTTTTATTACGGTTCGTTTCGGTCCGACGACTTCAAAAATCTTGTGGCCGGGCTCCTTGATTCCCTTCATGACTGGGAATCCCGTTGGTTTTATGTCGGGGGGGACTGGCACACACGGTACCCCGATGGCTCACTCTACCCTCCCCCCAACTCTTATGCGAAATTTGGTCAGTATAGCACTAATACTTTCCTTTAATTTCGGTCTAATACTTATTGTTTGTTTCCCTCTTTTCAGCGTATCGAAAGGTAAAGGATCCCAGCAAGGAATTTGTTGCCCGCTTGATTACCATTTTTGATTCCGATACAGAGCACAGACACTACAAGGTATTGCTTACAAAAGCCAAGCTCCGAAGGGCCGGACTCAGGGACTCGCCTCTTCGCTCTCAGCTCGGACCTACCGTTCCCGGTGAGCTTAGTGATTTATTCGATATTCTGTGCTTGGCGCTTTACATTTTCTGTTCAGAAATCTATGTTGAGTCGGTAGTTTATCATTCATGTTATCGATGCTGCCGAGCCGAGCTCGGCAGCTAGATGTTACTCAGCTCGGTAATTGTCAGTTTGGCATGGGCTGTTCCTCGCATCGGCGTCGGCGCCCATGCAAGCTTGAAAATTCGAGCCGAGCTCGGCAGCTCGGGGATTCCTTGCTCGTCTGGCCGACAATTTTCAGCTCGGCATGAGTTGATCGTCGCTTCGGCGTTGGCGCCTATGTCAGTTCGAGAATTTGAGCCGATCTTGGTAGCTCGAAGGTTCCTGCTCGGCTGGGATGCATTTTTCAGTTCTGTTATGTTATATATTTAGGTTTTATATTTGTTCGTGTTTTGCTGAGTTCTATTTCGTTCTTGCACTGTTCTACCCTTTACTTGACAGAACCATGCCTCTTTCTACGCTTGATCGAGCTTAGAAATTCTTGGAGTTGAACACCAAAAAGCCAGCCAAGAAGCCAGCGGCTGCCGATGGTGGCAAGAGGAAGAAGAAAACCAGCTCATCGGCCCCATCTGCTCCTCCTGTGTCGCATCCAGCCCCTCAGGTCGGTGAGGGCATCTCTCACCATGAGCCCATCGAGGTTGAACATGAGGAAGTTGTGTATGGAGGTCCTCGTCCTCATTCAGTTCCTCGCGCGTATGATTATTCGGGGTGTTACGCCCCGAACACTGCTGGGGGGTCATCTGCTGGGTACCCTTGTTCTGGTCGGCTTGGTTAGCCGAGTAAGCAGCGGCGGCGTCGAGTGCTGTTGTTGAATGGTGGCTGACCGTCACTGTATCCGGCTCTTCTACTCCAAGGTTTGATGCTAGCTTAGCTAAAGAGTCTGCTGGGACATTATCATTTCGTGATACATGGATGACCTCAGCTTCAACTCGGCTAGGCGTGCTTTTGTAAGTTCAAGATATAATACCATTCTGGGTTCCTTGGTTTCATAATCTCCGTTGATCTGATTCACCACTAGTTGGGAGTCGCTTTGAATTTTTAGGTTCTTGATCACCATTGAGGCGGCTGCTTCCAGGCCGGCAAGAAGGGCTTCGTACTCGGCCTCATTGTTGGTCAGGGGGAACTAGAAATGTACGGCCGAGCAGAAAGGCTTCTTTTCGAGACTTACCAATACTATTCAAGCTCTAGCTCGTCCGGTTGTTGAGGACCCATCGACGTACATGCACCACTGCTCCACTTCTGCGGGAATTGGTTCAACCTCCGGAGTGAATTCAGCTATGAAGTCGGCTAGGCTTGTCCCTTAATGGCCGTTCTTGGTTCATATGTTATGTCAAATTGTCCGAGCTCGACTGCCCATTTGATCATCCTTCCTGAAGTGTCGGGGCGGTGCGTGATTTGTTTCAACGGGAAGCTCGTCAGTACCACTATTCGGTGTTCCAAGAAGTATGGGCGTAACTTTCTTGAGGAGGTGACGAGGGCGAATGCTAGCTTTTCCATGTCCGAATATCTCAGCTCGGCGTCATATAGGGCATGGCTCGTGTAATAGAATGGGTGTTGCCCGTGTTCGTCTGTTCGGACAAGTTCTGAGCTGACCGTCGCCGCTGAGACAGCTAAGTAGAGGTATAGCGACTCTTCTTTTATTGGTTTCTGTAAGGTCGGAACACTTGTCATGTATTTCTTCAGTTCTTCAAAGGCTGCTTGCCACTCCTCAGTCCATTTAAAAGCCTTGTTTTTCTTGATTGCTTCGAAAAAGGTTCTGCATTTATCAGTAGATCTGGATATGAAACGGTTCAGGGCGGCCATTTTACCGGTTAAGCTTTATGCTTCTGGGCGGTTGTAACTCAGTTATAGCTCGGATTTTATCTGGATTGGCTTCAATGCCTCTCTAGCTTACCATGTATCCTAAAAAATTTCCTGAGCTAACTCCAAATGAGCATTTCTTTGGGTTTAACATCATTCGGTAAACACGCAAAATTGAGAACATTTTATTCAGGTCTTCAATGTGATCAGTTGAGTACAAGGATTTGACGAGCATGTCGTCTACATAAACTTCCATAGTTTTTCCTATCATACTAGCAAACATCTTATTAACTAGGCGCTGATAGGTAGCTCCAGCATTTTTCAGGCCGAAAGGCATCATGGTGTAGCAGTAAAGTTCTCTCGCCGAGTAGAATGATGTGTGCTCCTGGTCGTCTGGGTGCTTTGGGATCTGGTTGTAGCCTGAGTAGGCATCCATAAAGCTCATCAGCTCGTGTCCCGCCGTTGCATCCACCATGTAGTCGATGTGGGGGAGTGGGTAGCTGTCCTTGGGGCAAGCCCTGTTGAGAACTGAAAAATCGACGCATAGCCGCTACTGACCTGTGTGCTTCTTGACGAGGATAGGGTTTGCTACCCAAACTGGGTACCTGACTTCGCAGACGAACTTATTATCAAGGATCTTCACAACCTCTAACTCCAGCGCTTCGTTCGATCCGGGCTGAGCTTCCTCCTCTTCTGTATCACCGACCTGACATTTTTGTCTATATTAAGTCTATGGCAAGCTTGCTCGGGGTCAATGCCCTGCATATCAGCGTGTGTCCAGGAAAAGACGTCTTGGTTTGCTTTCAAAAAGCTTATCACCTCAGACCTGATGGGCTCCTTCAGGTCATGGCCGACCCGAACTTGTTTGCTTGGGTCAAGCTCATCAAGCGGTACCCAATCTAGTTCCTCCAAAGGTTCAGCATGGGTAGCCTTTCTCTTCAAGCTTGGTTTTCGTGGATCCAGTTCATCCTCAACCACATTCACGTCGGCTCCAATCTTTGGGTCGGCACTCTCTGCTCGGTAATTAACGTTTTCGAGTTCCCACACTGGTTCTTTCCCAGGGCGCCGACCTCGGTCCTGGCTCAGCTCGGCGTCTTCCTGCTCGGTAGCTTTGAAATTGGTTTTTTCGACTTGTGTTTTCGGTTCTTTATTCTGTTCGGAATTGTTGAGCTCGGTTCTTTCTGTTTGGGATTAATGCCCAGAGAGATCCTTTCCTATTTTTTCTTTGCTTTGTTCATTATGGCCGAGCTCGGCATCATTACTGGTGTCTTGATCGGAGTACAGTCTTTTCTCCATTTCTCCTTCTGTGTGTTCGGCAGCCATTTCTGAGCTCATCACGCCCTTGTTTCCCAACTCTTCATTTGCTTCCTTGCTCGGTTCTTTTCTTGCTTCCATCGGCTCGACCATGTTGATTTGTTTTGGCCTGATCGACCAACTACACTCCCTAGCAGCATCTCCTCGGTGCTCGCATTTACCTAGGATGCCTGGGAATTTGATCGAGTAGTGATAAACTGACATTGTGCCTCTGAGGTCGTAAAGGGCTGGCCTGCCGATCACCTTGAAGGTTGTGAGGATGGTCCTTTTTTCTTCTCCAGTGCCGAACTCCACAGACAGCCTTACTTGGAAAAGAACCTGCACATAGCTGCCGCTGATCCCTCTAATCCTATCTCACACGGCTCAATGTACTCCTTTGGCACCCTCATCCTTCGGAAGGTTGGCAGGTAGATTATGCTTGCATACACTCCAGGGTCTACAAGGACTCGATGAGTTCGAATTCCAAGGATGGGTACGGTGATGATGAGGGCGTCCGAATGGGGATGATCCAGCGGGGCTGCATCTGAGTCATAATAAGTAAAGGATGTCACCAACTTGTCTTCTTCCTCTGGCTGGTCTTCAAAGTGAAAAACATCAGATCTCATGACTTTTGTTTTTTGAATTGAGTTCCTTGCATCTCTGATTAGGATTTTCCTCTTTCTGTTTGAAATTTCTTCCTCAGCTCGGCTCGTGTTTATGAAGGTCAGTATTTCTCTGGGTGCCCCGGTTCCCGCGACTGGTGGTGGGGGTGGCTGATTGTTAACTCTTCGCTCTTGTCTGGCTTGGTGATTTTTCGAGAACGACAGTAGGTTCCGATCATCGCAGACTTTGATCAGGGCACGAACCAAATTGTGGCACTCCTCTGTGTTGTGCCCGATTGATCTGTGGTACCTACAGAATCTCTTTTTGTCCAGCAAGGAGGGGTCTTTCTTGATCGGCCGAGCTGGAGGGAGAATGTCACGGTCTTTGATCCTCTCGAAAATTGTGGCCGCCGCCATCGAGTAAACCTCATTATACTCTGCTAGGAGGTATGTGTGTTTGTCTCGTAGGAGCTTTTTGGACATGATTTCTTGAGAGCTTGGATTTTTGTCGGCTTGACGGCCTGATTTGTGATGCTGTGGGAAGGAAATCACTGGGGCTGACATGTTCTGCTAGGCTTCAATTTGTGACGCGGCCAGAGTGAGGAGTTCTTGGAAGGTTTGCGGGTCTTGCTGGTTATTTACCCATTTGAAGAAAGAATTATCCGACAAGCTGTTCTGAGCTAGGATGAGCAAGGCTTCGTCGCCACACGGCTGAGATTCTGAGACTTACTTTGTGAACCTGGCTATGTATCTCTTCAATGACTCATTTGGCTGCTGCAGTATGGTTGCGATAGCTCTCTTGGGTACAACAGTGGCTTTAGAAACCATAAATTGTCCTCGGAACAAGGACCTCAACTGTGGCCATGAACAGATTGAATGACGTGGAAGCGACCGGTACCACCTCAAAGGGACTTCGTCCAGGGTCACGGAGAACATTCAGCATCTGTAAGTGTCAGACGCGCCGAACACGTCCATGTAGTTCTGGTAATGGCTCAGGTATGAATCGGGGTCGCTGCTTCCCTTGTACAAAGCAATTGGAGGGATTTTCAGCTTTCTTTCTAACGGCTCAGAGAGGATTTAGATAGATAGAGGGGACTCGTCGTCACACGCCGAGCTGGTCACAATCGTTCGCGAGATCGGGTATGTGGGTTGGACCGGGAGGGTGGCTTGCTTGGCCTCCAGCTCGGCAATCCTTTGCTTCAAAAACTTCAACTCGGCCAATTCATCGTTTGGCTTGCCTGGGATGCTCACGGCCATGCTTTTGCTGTTGGCCGACCTCACTGGGAGATCCTCTTGTGCTTTGCTGGTTGTCTTTCCGAGCCGAGCAAAGACATTTTGAGGGGAAGAGAATGTGAGGCGGCGTGCGATGGGAGGTCTATCGAGCCTGCTCTTGGCGTTCGGCTCAGCCACTTCCTCCAGCCTTCTTTTCCCATTTTTCTTTGTTGCCTCCCGAGCCGGATCTGACTCTGCTTGACCTTCTCGAAGGTCAACATTCTTGGGGTTGCCGACCGGAGTTTCTGGCATCAAGACCGACGTCGCGACCTTCTTCATCATTTCTTCGAATTCCTTAGCAAATGTGGGGTGCTGCATGAACGAGCTCACTTGCTCCGGGTCGAGCTCGTTTGGACCCGACTGCACCGTCTTCTCCTGGCGCTCCTTAGCAGGGTTCCTTCTTGAACTCTCTGAAGGGATCATTTTGATGAATAGGGTGAACAAAAACTCTTTGTTATTTAACCAAACTCGAATAATGAAGTGCTGAGGTTCATCTCTTCGTGAAAAAACAAAAACCGAGCAGAGGATAGAGAATAGAATTTTGAAGCGTCGGGTGAACAAGCGGGACTGCAGATCACAGGGAACCTTCTTCTAGCGCCATTTTGTTTATGTTAAGAGTAACACAACGAAATATAAAACCAAAAATTAACAGGAGAATCGTAATCAAATAGTAGCGAACGAGTAGGAAAAAGTGCTTAACTTTTATTCCCAAAAAATCATATCGGATCGGCCTTGGCCGAATCCTTTTACAAGTGCTCAATATCAGATTACACGCTTTCTCTCTCTAAATCTCTCTCTGTTTCTCTCTCTAAAAAATTTGGATCCTTTTCTCTCTCTAAGAGAGGCTATTTATAGTTTTCCATAGAAACCCTAATTAGACACCTGTCACTCTCCTATTGGTCCTCCAAAATATCTATTCTCGTATCCACCGCCTCGGTACCGACCTCAGACATTCCCGCCGACTTAAAGCCGACCTCAGACATCTTTCACTCCGGGTGGACCCAAGGACACCAGCTTGGTTTCTCTGTTCGGCTTCGCCAGGATCATCAACTGGCAGAACTGATCTAAACTGTGCAAGCCTCGGCCGAACTCAGCCTATCCGGTCTTTCTCCGCTCGGCATCATCGGGAGGTAGTACTCGGCAAACAGCGCAGAGATCCTGGTAACTTTGGAAGGTATCCTGCTCGGTCCAATGACCGAGCTCAGCCTGACCGGGCACCCTCGGCGAGCCCCGCGCATCCTGGTCGGCAGCGTGTTAAGCGAGCCCAGCCCGACAACGTTTCTGATCGACATCCACCCAATGTACTTTCGGTTGGAGCTCGGATCCTCCCCGGGGCAACTCTGACCATCAACACAAGTGCTGGGATTCTGCCCAGCACGAGGTAGAATTCTCGAATGAAGTTCAAGGGATCTTCGTTGGGCAAGCCGTGGAAGGTAGGTAGCTGGTTGACACTGCCTGATTTCAAATCATAGTCTCTTGCCGCGGGGCCTAAGACTATTGCACTACTATACGGGCTAATTGTTGGGTAGAGGAGGTCTCCTTGCCGGCGTTCATTAGGGTCCAAGTGTCCTCGTCTTCCTCCGAAATTAGCTCGCACACCAAAATTCCTTCGCTCTCCATAATCTTCATAATACCCATAATTGCGTTCCTCCTCGAAATTCCCATAATCTTCATAACCATCATTGCGGAAATTCTTTCCCTGCCAAGCATTGTACGGTCGTCCCTCCCTCCTGTTATGATTGTGGTTTGGTTCTTGCTCAATGTTTCCAAATCCATGGTTATTCCGTTGGTTGTTTTAGGGTTGGGGCCCGCCATTACCACCGTTATTATGTCCGAACTCTTGATTCGCTCGAGCGCTATATGCTTGAGCTTCTTGTCGATTTCGGAAGTGTTGAGGAGGTTGTTGGTAAGTGGGATTCTCCTGCATCATGATTTGGTGGTCATTCAAAGGTAGATGATCCTCGTTGTTTGCATTGCCCGGTTCTCTTGGTTCTTCATTGTAGATCAAAGGCGGGTTTTGTGGGTCTTCGTCCTCATTGTTATTCAGTTGTTCTTGCACGTGCATGTCATCAATTGGTGGCATACCGTGTGGATAATCACGAGGAGGAGTTTGGTTGTTTTGTCCTCTTCATCATCCACTACTCGTTACTCCTCTTTCTCCATTCCCTCGGCCTCCAAGAGGTAGATTGTCCGTCATGCTGGTTGAATTGGTTTCAAATTGATTCCCTTTGGTGGAAGGAAATAGTTGTCTTGGTCTTGGCACTCGCTCGATGCTATTGATGAATGGGGTCGACTCTCCTCTAAGACTTCGTCAACCTTGTATCAACAACAAACAAATCACCGTATCGAGAGGCAAACCAAAAACATTATACAACTATCGACATGAAAGCATTAACAAAAATAAACATCTTTAACACCTTTGCCATTCCCCGGCAACGGCACCAAATTTTAAGCCGAACTTTTGTGTTCCTTTCAAAATTAAAATTCAGTTAAACAGTGCGTGTCTACTTTTGAACGGGTTTCAGTTCGCCCTCAAGAGAACGGGGTCACCGTAGACTGGCAAGTTAACTCGAGTCGATCTCTCGAGGAATGGAAATCGGATTCAATGAAGTTTATTAAACTAATAACACAACTTCTAATTCTAAAACACATGATCAGGGGTGGTTTCGAAAATGTAAATTCGACGTAACTTGAATATAATCAAACTCTTCTTGCCTCGAGGGTGTGAACCTCTCGACAAGTAGTAAGAAAACTAATTTAGTAAACTCGATTACAAACTATCTAATATCAAACGGAAGATCATGAAACACGCTTAACTCTTATCATGCATAACCAATAACTAACTAACATTCAAATAACCTTAATAACCATAGAGCACTAAACGATTCATTCACTACACTACTACGAGATCATTACCCAATACTAATCATGCTCAACTTCCAACATTAAACAAATATTCAAACCAATTGGAATAGTTAAAACGCAGCACTCATTTGACCTAATCAATCATAACTTATTCAATGATTAAATAACAATTCCTTATTCAAACATAAACATCTAGAATACGAGCATAATAAATTCGATTAATCAATCAATCCAACAAGTCATTAATAAAATCCCTGTTGATGGTCGGTATTCCACGAAGGAGGATCCGAGCTGAACGAATTAGACTGACCCGGAAAAGTGGCTAGGTGCCGAAGACACCGAACAGGGCTTTCACCGAGATCAAGGCCTGCTGCTGAGCTGAATGCGCATTGCGCACGGGAGGTGCCGAGGATGCCTGCGCAATGATGCCGAGCCGAGCTCAAGGCATGCTGACCGAGGTGAAAGCATAATGCCACAGGGCTCGGCGAGGAGGGCCGAGCTCGAGCATCCCCGCCTAGAGGAGCCGAGCAGCAGCTTGCCGAGCTGCCAAGCTCGGCGCCTTGTCGTGTCTTGCTCGGTGCCTTGCCGAGCCGAGCGAGCAACGCACGGGCCACCACCGAGAACACCCGTGCGGCAGCGCCAGGCCGAGCTCGAGGCCGGCTACCGAGAAGAACAGGCCGCGCTTGAGGCCTGTTGCCGAGCGGAACAGGCTGCGCTCGAGGCCTGCTACCGAGTGGAACAGGCCATGCTCGAAGCCTGCTGCCGAGCAGAGCAGGCAACACACGGACACTGTCGAGAACACCCGCGCGGGAGCAACAGGCCGAGCTCGAGGCCGGCTGCCGAGCAGAAATGTGCCAAGCAGAAAAGCTCAGCTCCCAGCCGAACACTCCTGTCGGAGGTGTCGGGCAGGACATGCCGAGCACCTTGAGCTCGGCACTCTGCCGAGCAGAAACTTGCCTAGAGGATACCGAAGACCCGAACCTCGAGTCAAATGCTCTGGCCGGGGAGAGCCGACCTGAGAAGTGTCGAGGAGGGTGGATTCTTCCGAGAGACCCGCTCGATTCGGAAAATATCTGAGGTCGGTATTGAGTCGGTGGAAAATATCTGAGGGCGGTGTTGAAACGATGGATACAAGAGCAGAGGTTTTTAGAGGGCCAATAGGAGAGTGCCAGGTGTCTAATTAGGGTTTCAATGGAAAACTATAAATAGCCTCTCCAAGAGAGAGAGAAGGATCCCCAATTTTCTAGAGAGAGAAACATAGAGAGCTTTAGAGAGAGAAAGCTTGTATTTAAAGGTCAAGCACCTGTAAAAAGGGTCCGGCTAAGGCCGATCCGAACTGATTTTGAGGAATAAAAGTTAGGCACTTTTTCCCACTCGTTTTCTGCTATCTGATTGCTGCTCATTTTACTATTTTTGGTTTTGTATTGGTTTTATGTTACTCTTAACATAAACAATCCCAACAAACTCTAAACCATATAATTCAACACAATTATCCAATGAAACTAATTACGATTTATACGAGAAAACGAGTTTAGATGTTACTAATCGTTGAAACTACTTTCAACAAACGTCGATGATGAACTTGCCCACTCAAAAGATTGCGTCAGAACCTCAAAGCTTGTCACGAACCATGGATTCCAACGATGAATGATGGCTGCGAAATAGTCAAACCGTACTATGATTGTCGTAAGGGCTTTATGCTTGAGGTACGACAGATGTGTAAAATCTCTCTACCTATTGAGATGTTTTTATCGCTTCTATAGTCTCTCATCTGGCCAAAAGTTACGAATTCAGACCTTGCTTCTCAGTTTTAAACACTCCAAGCTGTTTCGTAACTGAACATTTCCAAAAATTCTGGATTCATAAAGTACATGTTCGATCGGATGTTGGTATTGTCCGATCGGATGAAAGCTTCTATCCACAGCTTGGATCGGTGTGTCAATTTGTCCGTTCGGTGTGCGCTTCATCAGTCAACCCGATCGGAGATGCAATTCGTCCGATTGGACGAGTGTCCTTAAGGCTACTTTTGAGCGTTGCTTCCTTTATATTTGTCCTTCGGATCCACCGGACGCTCTAGCCACATGAAAAAATAAAGAATTACTCTCAATTAGACTGATTATTGATCAAAATGTTAGAAAGTTAAGCAAGAAGGCAAAGAACGCAAAACTATATAATTTAGCATAACCTTAACCTCAAAAGGAGAACAAAAAGACTCAAACATGAATCGACTATATACAGATTCGTAACAAATACGTACGAATCATAACCGATACTAAATCCTTATTAAAAACATGAAAAAACACCACAATTACATGCAAAACACTACCCCTAAAGTGGATACTCCGAAGTGATGAGATATGTACTAGCCTCGCGAGGATCCACCTACACATTCTCCACTTTTAGTGTATTGAGAGGGGTATATTTCAGTAATGGTCAATAAATGAAGAAAGAGAAATCTCTGCTCATCCTACATTTCAGCATGGATCTTTCAGAGAGTTCAAGGAGAAATCCTGGTAAGGAGCGCCAGGAAAGGACTGTCCAATCGGGCCCGAACGAGCTCGACCCAGAACAGGTCAGATCGTTCATGCAGCACCCTGCTTTTGCCAAAGAATTTGAGGAGATGATGAAGAAAGCAGCAAAGTCAATCCTGACACCTGAAGCTCTGGTCGGCAACCCCAGGAACGCTAACCTTCAGGAGGGGCAGGCAGAATCAGACTCGGCTCGGGAGGCCGCAAAGAAAAATGAGAAAAGGAGGCTGGAGGAGGAAACCGAACCGAATGCCAGGAGCGAACTTGATAGACCTCCCATCGCACGCCGCCTTACATTCTCTTCCCCCCAGAACGTCTTCGCTCGGCTCGGTAAGCCAGCCAGCAAAGCACAAGAAAATCTTCCCGTGAGGTCGGCCAATAGCAAAAGCATGGCCGTGAGCATCCCATGTAAGCCAAAGGACGATTTGGCCGAGCTGAAATATCTGAAACAGAGAATCGCCGAGCTGGAGGCCAAGCAAATCACTCCCCCACTTCGGCCCACGTACCCGACCTCGCGACCTATCCTGACTAGCCCGGCATGCGACGACGAGTCCCCCCTATCTGTCCAAATTCTCTCTGAACTGTTAGAAGGGAAGCTGAAGATCCCTCCAATCGCCTTGTACAAAGGGAGCAGTGACCCCGACTCCCACCTCAGTCATTACTAGAATTACATGGACATGCTCGGCGCATCCGACACTTACAGATGCCGAATGTTCTCCATGACCCTGACGAAGTCCCTTTGAGGTGGTACCGGTCGCTTCCACATCATTCAATTTGTTCATGGCCACAGTTGAGGTCCTCGTTCCGAGGACACTTTATGGTTTCTAAAGCCACCGTTGCACCCAAGAGAGCTATTTCTACCATAGTACAGCAGCCAAACAAATCGCTGAAAAGCTACATTGCCAGATTCACAAAGCAAGTCTCAGAATCCCAGCCGTGCGGCGACGAATCCTTGCTCATCCTAGCTCAGAACGGATTATCGGACAATTCCTTCTTCAAATCGGTAAATAACCAGCAAGACCCGCAAACCTTCCAAGAATTCCTCGCTCTGGCTGCGTCACAAATCGCAGCCGAGCAGAACATGTCAGCTCCAGTAATTTCCTTCCCACAGCATCACAAACCAGCTCGTCAAGTCAACAAAAATCCAATCTCTCAAGCATTCATGTCCAAAAAGCTCCTACAGGACAAACACACAGACCTCCTAGCAGAATATAACGAGGTCTACTCGATGGTGGAGGCCACAATTTTCGAGAGGATCAAAGACCTGGATATTCTCCCTCCAGCTCGGCCGATCAAGAAAGACCCCTCCTTGCTGGACAAAAAGAGATTCTGTAGGTACCATGGATCAATCGGGCACAACACAGAAGAGTGCCACGATTTGGTCCGTGCCTTGATTAAAGTCTGCAATGATCGGAACCTAATGTCGTTCTCAAAAAATCATCAAGTCCGGCAAGAACGAAGAGGAAACAATCAGCCACCCCCACCACCACCTGCGGGGGCCGGGGCTCCACGAGAAATCCTAACCTTCATTAATACGAGCTGAGCTGAGGAAGAGATTTCGAATAGGAAGAGGAAGATCCTGATCAGAGAGGCTAGGAGCTCAATTCAAAAAACGAAAGTCATGAGATCTGACGTTTTTCATTTCGATGACCAATCAGAGGAAGAGGACAAGCTTGTATCATCCTTCACCTTTCACGATTCAGATGCAGCCCCGCTGGACCATCCCCACTCAGATGCCCTCGTCATTATCGTGCACATCCTTGGAATCCGAACTCATTGAGTCCTTGTAGACCCCGGAGCGTACGCAAGCATAATCTACCTACCAGCCTTCCGAAGGATGAGAGTTCCAAAGGAATACATCGAGCCATGTGAGGACAGGATCAGGGGGATCAGCGCCGGCTATGTGCAGACTCTTTTCCAAGTCAGGCTATCTGTTGAGTTCGGCACGGGAGAAGAGAAAAGCACCATCCTCATAACTTTCAAAGTGACTGATGTCCCGAAAGATTACAACGCCCTTATTGGCAGACCAGCTCTTTACGACCTCAGAGGCGCGATGTCCGTATACTACTACTCGATCAAATTCCCAGGCATCTTAGGCGAATGTGAGCATCGAGGAGATCAGGTAGCCGCCTGAGAATGCAGCTGGTCGATCAGGCCACAGCAAATCAACATGGTTGAGCAGATGAACGAAGAGCATGGAGAACCGAGCAAGGAAGCAGATGAAGAGTTGGGAAACAAGGGTGTGATGAGCTCAAAAAAGGCTGCCTAACTTACAGAAGGATAAATGGAGAAAAGACTGTGCTCCGATCAAGACACCAGTAATGATGTCGAGCTCGGCAACAAAGAACAGAGCAAAGAAAAAGAGGGAAAGGAGCTCCATTGGCATCAAGGCCGAACAGAAAACACCGAGCTCAAAAATTCCGAACAGAATAAAGAACACCAAACAAAAGTCGAAAAAACTAATTTCAAAGCTACCGAGCAGGAAGACGCCGACCTGAGCCAGGACCGAGGTCGGCGCCCTGGAAAAGAACCATGTGGGAACCCGAAAACGTCAATTACCGAGCAGAGAGTGCCGACCCGAAGATTGGAGCCGACCTAAAAGTGGTTGAGGACGAACTGGATCCACGAAAACCAAGCTTGAAGAGAAAGGCTACCCATGCTGAACCTTTGGAGGAACTAGATTGGGTATCGCTTGACGAGCTCGACCCAAGCAAATAAGTTCGGGTTGGCCACAACCTCAAGGAGCCCATCAGATCCGAGTTGATAAACTTTTTGAAAGCAAGTCAGGACGTTTTCGCCTGGACACATGCTGATATGCAAGGCATCAATCCTGAGCAGGCTTGCCATAGACTTAACATAGATAAAAATGTCAGGTCGGTGATACAGAAAAGGAGAAAACTCAGCCCGGACCGATACGAGGCGCTGGAGTTAGAGGTCGTGAAACTCCTCGACAACAAGTTCATCCGCGAGGTCAGATACCCGGTCTGGGTGGCTAATCCTGTTCTTTTCAAGAAGCAAACAGGTCAGTTGTGGCTATGCATTGATTTTTCCGATCTCAACAAGGCCCGCCCCAAGGAAAGTTATCCGCTCCCTCACATTGACCACATGGTGGATGCAACTGCTGGACATGAACAGTTTCATGGACGCCTACTCAGGCTACAATCAAATACCGATGCACCTAGAAGACCAGGAGCACACACCATTCTACTCGGCGAGAGGTCTTTACTGCTACACAATGATGCCTTTTGGCCTAAAGAATGTTGGGGCTACCTATCAGCGCTTAGTTAATAAAATGTTTGCTAGTATGATAGGAAAGGCTATGGAAGTCTATGTAGACGACATGCTTGTCAAATCCTTGTACTCAACTAACCACATTGATGATCTGAATAAAATGTTTTCAGTTTTGCGTGTTTAACGAATGATGTTAAACCCAAAGAAATGCTCCTTTAGAGTTAGGTTAGGAAAGTTTTTAGGCTACATGGTAAGTCAAAGAGGCATTGAAGCCAACGCAGATAAAATCCGAGCTATAGCTGAATTACAACCCCCCAGAAGCATAAAACAAGTACAGAGCTTAACTGGCAAAATGGCCGCTCTGAATCGCTTCATATCTAGGTCCACGGACAAGTGTAAACCTTTCTTCGAAGCAATCAAGAAGAACAGAACTTTCAAGTGGACCGAGGAATGCCAATCAGCCTTTGAAGAGATGAAGAAATACATGACAAGTGTGCCAACCTTACAAAAACCAATCAAGGAAGAGCCGCTGCACCTCTACCTAGCTGTCTCAGTGGCGGCAATAAACTCGGCACTCGTCCAAACTGACGAGCATGGATAGCATCCGGTGTATTACACGATCCACGCTCTGCATGACGCCGAGCTAAGATACTCAGCCATGGAAAAACTAGCCTTCGCCCTAGTCACTTCCTCACGAAAGTTACGCCCATACTTCTTGGAGCACAGGATTGTGGTACTGACGAGCTTCCCTCTCAAACAGATCATGCACCACCCTGACACTTCAGGAAGGATGATCAAGTGGGCTGTCGAGCTCGGACAATTCGATATAACGTACAAACCAAGAACAGCCATTAAGGGGCAAGCCCTGGCCGATTTCATAGCTGAATTTACCCCAGCGGTCGAACTAATTCCCGCAGAAACTGAACAGTGGTGT
Source organism: Phtheirospermum japonicum (assembly GCA_014905375.1). NCBI lineage: Eukaryota > Viridiplantae > Streptophyta > Magnoliopsida > Lamiales > Orobanchaceae > Phtheirospermum > Phtheirospermum japonicum. The sequence goes on along the minus strand of BMAC01000616.1, from coordinate 502,157 downwards.
ATGTACGTGGACGGGTCGTCAACAATTGGCTGAGCAGGAGAAGGGATAGTGTTAGTAAGTCTTGACAAGAAGCCTTTCTGCTCGGCCGTATGTTTCCAGTTCCCCCTGACCAACAATGAGGCCGAGTACGAAGCTCTTCTTGCCGGCCTGGAAGCAGCCGCCTCAATGAGGATCAGGAACCTAAAAATCCAAAGCGACTCCCAACTAGTGGTGAATCAGATCAACGGAGACTATGAAACTAAGGAACCCAGAATGGCATTATATCTTGAACTCACAAAAGCACGCCTAGCCGAGTTTGAAGCTGAGGTCATCCATGTATCATGAAAAGATAATGTCCCAGCAGACTCTTTAGCTAAGCTAGCATCAAGCCTCGGAGTAGAAGAGTTGGATACAGTGACGGTCAGCCACCATTCAACAATGGCACTCGACGCCGCTGCCGCTTACTCGGCTAGTCAAGTCGAACAGAACAAAGAAGTTCAGAACCGAAAGGAAAGCTGGATGAAACCACTCATACTTTACTTAAACGAAGGGGTGCTCCCAGAAGACCGAGCTGAAGCACGGTCAATACGAACAAAGTCAGCTCGTTTCACCATTGTGGATGGGCTGTTGTACAGGAGAGGGTATTCCATTCCCTTACTCCGCTGCTTGAATGAACAGGATGCTGAATATGCGTTGAGAGAAGTACACGAGGGCATCTGTGGAAACCATGCTGGAGGACAATCACTAGCTCACAAACTCATCCGATAAGGGTATTATTGGCCGACTTTGAAAAAAGACGCAATTGAGAAGGTCAGAAAGTGTGAAAAATGCCAAGTGTTTGCACCCCAGATCAACTCTCCTGCTGAAACCCTTAATTTCATATAGTCGCCATGCCCGTTCGCCAAATGGGGAATAGACCTGATTGGTTCGTTACCGCAGGGCAAAGGAGGAGTGAAATATGCGGTAGTGGCAGTGGATTACTTTACCAAATGGGCAGAAGCCGAACCATTAGCATCTATAACCGACCAGAAGATCATTAATTTTGTTTGGAAATCGATCATATGTAGATTTGGGGTGCCACTCTCAATAGTACCTGACAATGGCAAGCAGTTCGACAGCCAAAGGTTTAAGGCATTTTGTGGAGAGCTAAACATCAAAAACAATTTCTCCACACCATACCATCCTCAATCAAACGGACAAGTCAAAGCGGTTAATAAGATCCTCAAATATACGCTGAAGAAGAAGTTGGAGGATCTGAAAGGTAGCTGGCCGGAAGAACTACCCGGTGTCTTGTGGTCGTACAGAACAACACAACACTCATCTACTGACGAAACTCCTTTCTCACTGGCCTTCGGATCTGAAGGGGTTATACCGGTTGAGATCGGGACACCCTCCTACCGGGTAGCACACTTTAAGGAAGAAAAAAATGACATGGTCTGCCGAACTGCACTCGACCTCCTTGAAGAAAGAAGAATGGAGGCCGAGCTGAAGAACGCCATTTACAAGCAGAGAAGCGAATGTTACTACAACTCAAAAGTAAAGACCAGAAGCTTCAAAGTTGGTGATCTGGTCCTCAAACACATTTTCGGACCAAATCAAGGCGCCCTCAAACCAAAATGGGAAGGACAATTCAAGATATCGGAAGTTCTCTAACATGGGGCTTACCGCCTAGAATACTTAGACGGACAGAAATTCGCACACCCTTGGAATGCTGTATACCTCAAAAACTATTATCAATAAAATTTCAGTTCTTGTTAATTACCAAGAGTAAAGACTCACAAAACAAGGGGCTCCCAAGCCCAAAACCAAACGGAATGATAGACCGACCTCATCGGGGCGATCTCATTCATAAAACCCTAGTATTACACTACTTACTATTAGAACAAAAAGAATAAATCCGAGCTCAACGGTCCGAGCTCAAAAAAGAGTCGAAATTCAAAATTGACTCGACACGTTCGGAAGAGCAAGATCTCGAAAAATCCGAGCTCAACGTGCTGAGCTCAAAAAAGAGTCGAAATGAAAAATTGACTCGACACGTTCGGAAGAGCAATATCTCGAAAAATCCGAGCTCAACGTGCCGAGCTTAAAAAGAGTCAAAACTCAAGATTGACCCGACACGTTCATAAGAGCAGGATCTTGAAAACTCCGAGCTCAACGTGCCGAGCTCAAAAAGAGTCAAAAGTCAAAATAGACTAGACACGCAAAAGAAAATAATTTTTCAAAAAAAGGGCCGAGCTCAAATTTTGCCGAGCTCGACACCCTAAATTTAAGCTCGAAATTAAAAAAAAAGAAAAAAAGGCAACATGCATGCATGTTTAGATTAGTAAAACCACCAAAAGAGTGCAAGCGAAAATAAACTAAGTATACAACGATAAAGAGAAAAAACCGTCCAGAACAAGCCGTTTCGAATTAAGACCAGAAATTGTTCATCAAGCATTGAGTTCGGCTGCCCAAAAGTGANCATGCATATTTAGATCATCAAGACCACCAAAGGAAAGTAAGCGAAAATAAGCTAAGTATAAGATAATTAAGAAGGGAAAAYCCGTCCAGAACAAGCCGTTTCGAATTAAGACCAGAAATTGTTCATCAAGCATTGAGTTTGGCTGCCCAAAAGTGACAAGCCACAAAAGTACAGAAAATAACACAAACTAGTTCCCGTTGTCCTCATCATCATCATCATCTTCCTGCTTGTCGTCGTCAGCACCCATGTCCTCACCGCCCCCCATGCCATACTCCACCATTTTCTCAGCAATGTGCTTCTCAAACTCAGGAATAGAAGCTCCGTCTTTCAGAATTTTGAGAGCCTCCTGCATGGTAGAGAGATACGAGGCACTCATCATCGGCCAAAGAGTCTAAGTCTTGTACTTTTCGACGCCCACAACCTTTCCTCGCCCGTAAGTCTCCTCAATCTCCTGGGAACGAGTGCGAACCAGCTCGGCATGCCTCTGGACCAGCTCGGCATGCTGGGATTTCAAATCATCCAAGTCAGACAAGGTCCGCTGAGTCGCCCCCAACGCCGCCTCGACAGACTGCTCAGCCTTCTTAGCCCGAGCCATCCAGGAGTCACGATCAAGAATGAGGTCAGTGCACTGGCTGTGGGTTTCCTGAAGAGCAGAAAGTTCTCGCTGGAGCTTAGCATGATCCTTTCGAAGTTCAGAGAAATTCTGACGCGCTAACTTCATGGAACCGAAGGCACGACAAAGGTTCATTTTGGCGAACCCGACTTGGCTGTCCCCGTCAAAGCCGGACACCCAGTCATTCAAGCCTGGGTTCCAGCTCTGAGCCATGCTCTCCGAGAACTCAGAAAAAGGGTATCCAGCAGACGACCCCCTAGCAGTGTTAGGGGCTGTAACACCCCGAATAATCATACGAGCGAGGAACTGAAGAAGGACGAGGACCTCCATACACAACTTCCTCATGTTCGACCTCGATGGGCTCATGGTGAGAGCTGCCCTCACCGACCTGAGGGGCTGGGTGTGACACAGGAGGAGCAGATGGGGCTGACGAGCCGGCCTTTTTCTTCCTCTTGCCACCACCAGCAGCAGCGGGCTTCTTGGCTGGCTTTTTGGTGTTCAACTCCAAGAATTTCGCAGCTCGATCAAGCGCGGAAAGAGGCATGGTTCTGTCAAGGAAAGGGTAGAACACTGCAAGAACGAAAGTAGAACTCAGCAAAACACGAACAAATGCACAACCTAAATATATAACATAACAGAACTGAAAAATGCAGCCCAGCCGAGCGGGAACCCTCGAGCTGCGGAGCTCGGCTCAAATTTTCGAACCAACATAGGTGCCGACGCCGAAGCGACGAGCA
>BMAC01000616.1:483389-497687 GCA_014905375.1 Phtheirospermum japonicum | reverse complement strand
GGGATTCCCAGTCATGAAGGGAATCAGGGAGCCCAGCCACAAGATTTTTAAAGTCGCCAGACCGAACCGAACCGTAATAAAAGCCGAAGTTAACCCCACCGGCGGCCTTGAAGAGGTAGATCCAACAAAGCTCCTCGAAGGAGGGAGCAGGCCAATTGTTGAGACTAAAAAGCACAAATAAGCTAAGGATTCGAGCCACGGTCAGGGGGTGGAGCTGAAAAATGGGTAGTCCCAAGTCGTTCAGAATACCCGTTAGGAGTCGGGGAAGCAGAAACGAAACACCAAAACGTAAGTTGTCTGAGAATAGAGTGGTGCATGAGACTGGCGGGCGATGAATCTGCTCAGCATCGTAAGGAAGGAATAGGTGAACCGACCCGGGCACCCCACACTCATTTCGGTACACGACCAAGTTGTTGTCGACTAGCTCACTCTGCTCCACGGCAATCTTGAGCATCCGGTCATCCCACTCGTGGGGGGGAGGTCTCTTCCAATGACCGACCGGGGAGCGCTCGCCCGGCTGGTCCGACCAGAAGGCGAGGGTCTCGAGAGACACCGGTCTTGCCGTAGCCTTAGGCTTTCGAGTCTTTTTGGTCCCTGGTGCTCGTCGAGTCTCATCTTCGCCCGGGCCAGAAAGGTCGTCTAGGGGCTCCAGATCGGCCAGACCAACCCCGAAGTCCTCAAACTCGGCATCCGAGCTGATACACTGGCTGAGTCCCCGCTGAGATAGTAGTCCACACCGCATTGTGGTTCCAGAAAAGGCCCACTCCGAGGCCCAAAAGAGCAACCCTGCCCGAACTGACCACCAGGCCTGAAGGATTGGGAATACCCGATATGAGATTTTCCACAAAAGTCTTCATTTGCGAATTGTTCGAAGGCGAAGGGTCTCCCTTGGCCGAAAATCTCCCCGGTGCCAAAACTACCGTATTGATCGAATCCGGACCCGGGATACGAACCCGATGGAAAGACAGGTTGATCGTCGTCCTGACCGTCCCTCTCATACCCTCGGGAACTATCCGGGGAATAACCCGGGCTGTAAGACATGAGAAGGCTTAAGGAAAGAAACGAGAAAAGAGAATTACCTTAGACAATCAAAAACCCAGGAGAAACTGGAAAAAGCGAAGAGAAGTGAACCGAACAGGGAGTCACAAAGCTAGAACACAAATAAATTTCCTTCAAAAAAAAAGGATGTATTTCGTAAGGAGAGGAGGAAGTAGAAGATAAAGAGCTTTGCAAAATGAAATGAAAGAGAAAGGAAGAGAAGGGGCTGGCACAAGAAGGAAAAGAGAGGATCATGTGAAACTACATTCCAAGACACAAAAAACAAGAAGCCTGCAAAAGCTTACAAAGGTACCTAAAAAAAGCTTACGTCGCGGACCACGAGATGGTCAAACTACAGGCGGGGCCAAGTTGAAGGGACAAGGTATCCCCGTGTACGGTTCAGCTCGGTCCTCACGAGCGACCAAGAATTCAATGAGCTCGAACTCGACCACACGTGTTCGACTCCATGCTCAGGGGCTTGTTGGTGGTCGGTATTCCGCGAAGGAGGATCCGAGCTGAATGAATTAGACTGACCCAAAAAAGTGGCTAGGTGCCGAAGACACCGAACAGGGCTTTCACCGAGCTCAAGGCCTGCTACCGAGCTGAATGCGCATTGCGCACGGGATGTGTCGAGGACGCCTGTGCATTGATGCCGAGCTGAGCTCAAGGCATGCTGACCGAGCTGAAAGCGTAAAGCACATGGCTCGGCGAGGAGGGCCGAGCAGACCAGCACTTGCCGAGCGCCCATGCCGAGAAGTGTCGAGCATCCCGCCTAGAGGAGCCGAGCAGCACCTTACCGAGCTGCCGAGCTCGGCGCCTTGCCGAGCCGAGCGAGAAACGTACGGGCACCGCCGAGAACACCCGCGCAGCAGCACCAGGCCGAGCTCGAGGCCGGCTGCCGAGCAGAACAGGCCGCGCTCGAGGCCTGCTGCCAAGCGGAACAGGTTGCACTTGAGGCCTACTGCTGAGCGGAATAGGCCATGCTCGAAGCCTACTGCCGAGCAGAGTAGGCAACGCACGGACAATGCCGAGAACACCCACGCCGGAGCACCAGGCCGAGCTCGAGGCCGACTGCCGAGCAGAAACATGCCGAGTAGAAAAGCTCGGCTCCCAGATGAACACTCCTACCGGAGGCGCCGGGCAGGACACGCCGAGCACCTTGAGCTCGGCACTCTACCGAGCAGAAACTTGCCCAGAGGAGACCGAAGACCCGAACCTCGAGTCAAATGCTCTGGCCAGAGAGAGCCGACCTGAGAAGTGTCGAGGAGGGTGGATTCTTCCGAGAGACCCGCTCGATTCGAAAAATATCTGAGGTCGGTATTGAGTCGGTGGAAAATATCTAAGGGCGATGTTGAAACGATGGATATAAGAGAAGAGGTTTATAGAGGGACAATAGGAGAGTGCCAGGTGTCTAATTAGGGTTTCAATGGAAAATTATAAATAGCCTCTCCAAGAGAGAGAGAAGGATCCCCAATTTTCTAGAGAGAGAAACATAGAGAGCTTTAGAGAGCGAAAGCTTGTATTTAAAGGTCAAGCACCTGTAAAAAGGGCCTGGCTAAGGCCGATCCGAACTGATTTTGAGGAATAAAAGTTAAGCACTTTTTCCCACTCATTTTCTGCTATCTGATTGCTGCTCATTTTACTATTTTTTGTTTTGTATTGGTTTTATGTTACTCTTAACATAAACAATCCCAACAAACTCTAAACCAAACAATTCAACATAATTATCCAATGAAACTAATTACGATTTATACGAGAAAACGAGTTTAGATGTTACTAATCATTGAAACTACTTTCAACAAACGTCGATGATGAACTTGCCCACTCAAAAGATTGTGTCAGAACCTCAAAGGAAGTTTGGTCTAAGGAAAACAACCAAGAACTGGTGAGGTAAACCATCAACAAGTGAATAATAGCAAACCCAGTGCCGAGTGTGTGGTAGAAATCAACTTGGAGCATGTTTGAAAGGACATGGAAATGATTACTGTTGCAACCAGAGTGGGAATGCCGCACTATTTTGCCCTGTGTACGGTCAAAGGCATCAAGGAAGTGGACTGCCAAAGCCAGGACCAGCTACGGAAAGAAAATTCTCGAATGTATTCCATGGCACAAAGCGAGGCTGAGGAAAATCTAGGAGTGATAACATGTGTGCTAACTACCTCCAGAATCCCTACTTTTGTGCTTTTTGACCAGGTGCCTTGCACTCTTTTATATTGGAGGAATTTCACAATCTAACCAAAGTTAAGAGCACTGGAGTAGAGGAACCCTTAGAAGTTAGTTTACCCTTCAAAAACTTGATGGTTACAAGTTTTATGGATAAGGGAATACAAGTTGTGGGAGGAAAGAATCTTGAAGCTGACGTGTATGTGGTCAAAATAAAATACTTTGACGTGATATTGGGGATGAACTTCCAATGTCAAGAGAGAGAATTAACTTTCAAACTCCCTGGAGGTGAAGAGATCAAGTTCTATGAAGCTAAAACTAATAAAGTGCTACAAGTTATTTTAGCAATGAAAGCTATAAAGTTGTTCAACAAAGAAAGGTGTCAAAGATTCCTTGTGAATTTGATTATCAATATAATGGTAGAGGTGTCGTCGCTCAAGGTGCCTATCGTACGTGATTTTCAAGATATTTTTCTTGAAGAGTTACCAGGATTACAGCCAAACCGTCAAGTCAAGTTCACTATTGATTTTACACTAGGGGTGGAACCCGTCTCAAAGGCATCACATAGGATGGCACCAAAGTAACTACAAGAACTAAAAGCACAAATCCAAGATATATAGGATTTAGGTATTGTTCGACCGAGTGTTTCACCTTGGGAAACATCGGTCCTCATCGTTAAAAAGAAAGATAGGTCAATGAGGATGTGTATAGATTATAGAGAACTTAATCAACTCACAGTAAATAAAAGTACCCATTACCCCGAATCGAAGACTTGTTCTATCAAATAAAAGGAGCAAGTATCTGTTCCAAGATTGACTTAAGATCGGGGTATCATCAAATGAAGATCAGCGAGAGAGACATTCTGAAGATGGCTTTCTGTACGTTGATCTCATACCAATTCAACGACATTTTCTTCAGGTATAGATGTGGACATCGAGTGAAGGAGGACGAGGATTGAATGAAAATTAATAAAGTTTTATTTTATTGTTTTATCTGTTAATTAAAGGCTAAAATCGATGCAAGTCTATGTTAACTATAAATTTTAATTGATTAAGATTTTATTTAATTATATTATCATTTTATTCTACATAAGTTCAATTGCTTGAGAAACTCTAAAATTTTACTATTATTTTATACAATTCGATATTTATGTGACGCCAAGATTTCTTCAGTTCTTTAAAATATAAAATAATTTTGTGTTAGTGAAATCGGAGGGTTACATTGAGTGAGCTAGAAGGTTTGATATTTATATGGTAATCTTTGTAGGAATATAGAAACCAAAATCTAATTTAAGGTAAGTTTCCTAATTTTGGAATTTGATGGTCATAAAAAGACTGAAACCCTAACTTGCGTAACACTTCGTTAATATCTATAAAAAAAGACTCAGGCCTCATTCTAAACCTAAGTTTATAATTCCTACTAATATTTTCTCTCAATGTTATCCACCTTATAGATTATTAAATTGATTGTCGGAAGGCCTACGCCTGAGCTATCGGGCATGGGTTTTTCTACATGTCAATCTTGTTTGAGAAAGAAGTTCGAAGTAGTGTAATCACAATTCTTTGTGGCCCAACATCAATATTCTTGGTGGTTAACCAAGCAGGGTCCCCAGCTTGCATAACTTATGACTAGGCTGGGCGGGCTTTCCGATTACACTCCTTCCAGTTTGATGAAAGTTACAAATTGGGCGAGAAGCTTCATCTTGTGCAGCTTACGACTGAACTGGATTTGATCCCCTTGTTTTCAACTTTCTTGGTTGTCACTCTGAATCTCATTTTTAGGCAAGGCAAGCTTCACCGTTACACCTTCTGATTTGATAAAATTGCGAACTAAACTTGGGGATCAAGCTTGTGCAGCTTATGAATGGGCTCGATGTACTCCACTTAATTCCAAGCTGGCATGGTGGTGAAAAAAATCCAAGCGGGGTCGCTAACTTGCTCAGGTTATGACTTTCTAAGCGAGCTTTTTCATTGCATGCATTCCGATTAATTGATAGTTGCAAATTGGGCAAGAACTCCAACTTCTCCATCTTATGAATGGGCTAGATGTGCTCCCCTTGTTTATAAACCTGCTTGCTATTGAATCCAACCAATATGAGGTCCCTAGATTGTGCAACTTATAACTGGGCCGAGAGAGTTCTCCATTACACTCCTTTCGCATTAACGAAAATCTCAAACCGAGCAAGAGTCTCTAACTTGCATAACTTATGAATGGTTTAATGTGTTCCCCTTAATTCCAAACTATATTAATGGTGAACCTAAGCTATGAAGGGTCTCCGTTTTGGGTATCTTACGAATAGGTCTTGTGATTTCCCCATTGCATTACTTCTGATTTGATTTAAATTGCATACCGGGTAAGGCGATCGATTTTGCACAGCTTATAATTGGGCTGGATGTACTTCCCTTATTTCTAAATTTGCATGGTTGTCAATCAATGCCAGGAGGGGTCCCCGGCTTAATAAACTTATGACTTGGCCAAGAGAGCTTCCTTGTTACACTCCTTCCGGTTTGACGATAAGTGAAAAATGGGCAAGTGGGTTGATTCGTACATATTTTGTGTGTACGATGTCGTCACCCAAACGTTTCCTCGTCGAGGTCTCACCACAGATCAAGTGATGATGTGACTCTTTGTCTACATGTTGAAGGACCGGGCAAGAACTTGGTTGACGAACTTAGACCCAACTCCTTGCAAACCTGGGATTCATGGGGACATTTTATTATTTGCAAACCAAACATTAGTACCAAAAATGGAGTGATCAATTGGACCCTCCTATAAACTCTTATAACCTAATCCACAATGATCCCTATGCTCTACATGATCACTAGGATGCTAGTTTTGGTTCTTACGCGCTGCCTCATAATTTCTCCCATTCGAGCTATGATAGTCTGTATGCTCCACCATTGGATTTCTACAATCTAAATAATGATTCATACGCTCCTCCCACCTCCAATTTTTATTACTTGAACTATTACTCGTATGCTCCACCCGACTTTAATTTCTTTCTATCCAAGCTACAATTCTTATGCTCCACTCCACTTGATTCCCTACTACCCGAGCTATGAAGATTATATCCCACCTCCTCCTCCTGAACACAAACAACAAGTTTACTACCACCCCGATGTCCCACTCAACTATTATCCTTACTCGGTCGGGTGTGAACATCCATATCCACCACTTGAATTTTCCCCGAGTTCAGAAGAGACTCTTCTTAACATGAATGTTACATTAGAATTATCCTTGGCTTATAATGATTGGGGAGAGTGCTCCAAAAGAACGAATGTCATTCTTGGAAAGTTTTAATATAAGCAGGAGTATGGGTATCCATGATGAGGTGAAACGACTTACTTATGACGGAGTGCCAATTTTTGATTTGGTGGAGCCCACCTTAGATGTTGGTGATTTGAGTTTGTGGAAGAAGCATATAAAGAGGTTGCGATTGAGGATTTGTATTATGCATCACTCCTCTTATGCCTTTTGATGCATTTGTGGGCAAGAGTGTAGGGGTGTTGCCTTTAGAGATATCGGCGGGTGTTAAAGACTTGAGCTTACTTACTCTGTGATATGATAATGGAGTTGTGCCGATTTTAGAGGAAGTTGAGCTTGTTGAGCATTTTTTTGCACCGCCTGATGCATTACTGACTCTTGACTTTGAGGTGGTGGATGAGGTTGCTAAGATTATGTCCGATTCTCCTCTTTTGTGATCGGATAAGGTAATTTTGCATAGTGAAAGTGAAGAGGCAGCAATGGATGTCGAGGAGTTTATCGATCTATTTTGGAAATAGGGATCCCCTATGCATTTTATTCCTAAGAGCTTTGGTTCGCCTGGAGGCCATTTAATATTTCTTATTGACGTCTTTGTCCTCCTGGTAGTCAAGCCTTGTGATTTTCTCTCATTATAGGGTGATTTAATGTCCGTGGTCGATTACTCCGCTAGTGCCTTTGTATTGGCTCACGACTTCTCTTTGCCTATCATTCCAACATATGAGCCTGTAGTTGTAATAAAATCGATCACGACATTAAAGTGGCCTAATGATGAATTCTTTGCTCGATGGACATTTTTGTCATTCCCGTTGTCAAAAAAATTTCCTTATGCGCTCGATGTGCCGACGTTTTTGAAGTGATAGATTACTCGCATTATTGGCCTCCGAAGCAAGTTAGAGCTTTTGTTGCTCTCATATTCGTACTTGATTTCTTGCCTTCCTTCGTAGCTTAGTTCTTATTTTAGAATACACGAAGTCGTGGCACGATCGTCATCTATTCTTGGATCCCAGATGACATCGCTCGAATGGGTCGTCGAGCTTTAGACATTAAACAAGAACTTCTCGGGAGGCAACCAAGTTCCGATTTTTCATTCATCCTCTTTTTGATATTCTGAGAGAATTCATCAAAGTTGGAGGTCCGTTGTGCATACTTGTGCCCATTTTTCATGAATCATATGTTTTGCTCGCGAAATGGTGGAAAATAGAGAAAAAATGAGGCCTCGTTGGTCGTCTGTCAATTGATGCAAGGATAGCCATTTATATCCTTTCGATCGACGACCAATTGACACAAACCTCCTATCATCCCCGTCGATGACCAATCCATCAATGCATGATCGATGGGCCCACCATGGCCGACCCGTCCCAGCCAAAAAAAAGTGCAAAAATCCAACAAAAAATATATTCTAAAATTTTCACAAACAATTACTTACTTCTTTTTACCTTATTTTACAAATAAATTTGAAAAAATCCAAAACCCATAAAAATAGAAAATCTCAAAAATTACAAATCTATTTTTCTTTTGTACATTCTTATTTTTCATAATTGGGTTAGAGTCTTTTAGTCGCTTGTTTTCATTTTTATTACAAACAAAAAAAGAAAAGAAAATATTCAAAATCACAAAAATAATTTTCTTTATTACATTTTGATGTTTTTCTATTACTTCCGAGTCTTATTATGTCATTTGTATTTGTTTTCCACACTTAAACCTTTTTCTAGGTCCTTCTTGTCTTGACCACCCAGTCAATTCTTCTTCATACATGCCTTGTCATCTTAAGGGCGATTATAGGGACGTATCTCTCTCCCTTAACCTTTACCGCATTTTGTCTTATTTTATCTGCAATGTGAGCATTGTATGGTTTGAGAGTGGGGAGGTTTGTTCTTGATTATTAAATTCTTTTGTATGTTTGCTTGTATATACGGCTTGAGTTGTGTGTATTGATATATTGGTTGGAACCTTGACGAAGTGACGTGGTTAGATGCTTTGGTTAGGTTGTTTAGACTTTCATTTGACATCATTGTAATTATGGGGCATGAAGTGTAGGGAACCTATGAAGTACTTTTGCCTTGATTTATTTGTGTAATCCATCCGAGAGTCGAATACCCTCTACTAGCTCCATTTTCAAATGCCCTCTATAGGAATATTTTTAACTTTTTCATTTTAGGATTTAAGACGTCCAAAACTCCACATTCTTATTAGAAAATATTATAAGTTGCATTTAGCAACAAGTGATCGGAGTCGATGAACTCAAGTTTTTGAGTTGTAAACATCGCGTTCGTCTAGTACCTCGCCTTTATGAGCACTCATAAAAAAATCAAAAATAAAAAATAATAATAAAAATAAAAAAGTACAAGAAGAGAAATCCTTGTACAAGTGATATGTATATAATTAGTCGTGCAACCCTTGTACGCATTTTTATTTTTACTTTTTAAATTTTATTGTTAAAGAGGTGCATAGATGATTGGGCTAGTAGAGTTCTGAATTGGAGGTTTGAGCGTGAATAGATCTTGGCTGAGACATGGATGGGGGATGTACATGAAGGGAAACTCATTACTTTAGGCGTCCGGAAGGGAGTCTCAATCACTTACCTCAAAGTATTGTGTTGTCCTTTTAGTCAATTTTCTAGTTGATTTAATGCATAACACCTATAATCATTTGATTTCATTAGTTATTCGTTCATCCAGGAGTTAGATTTTCCTTGTCTATGTTTAGGCTCGATTTTTGCTTGAGGACAAGCAAAAAAGCTATGTGTGGGGATTCGATTCCTACATGTTTGTGTGTGAATTTTGTGTATTTTTGTGTCTTGTTTTGTGTGCTTTAGTAGGGTTTGATTCGTGTTTTTTTTCGTTATTCCTTGTTTTGCATTTTCCTAGTTTTTGTCGTGTTTTTAGTATTTTTTCATATTTCTCTTAGTTTTGTGTAGATATTTGATGTTATTTTGATATTCTTGTTTTAGGATAGTCGAGTGAGCCTAAGCGCGTTCCTGAGGATCATTATAGGCACGATTTGACAAAAAGATAACTCAGACCCATGAAGCACAACTATTGATTGACACTCCATCAACAACCAATCGACGCGTTACTCCCACCTGTGTTGACCACTTAGAGTCGATTGACTGGTAGAGATTCTCATGCAATCGTCGATCGATGTCTGATCGACACGTCATCGAAACACAACCATTTTCCTGGCATCAACTTCTTATGTCGATCAACACATCATCAATGGCAGATACACCGCTTATCGACAGTCGATCAACGATCGATCTACGGAAGGCCATTTTTTCCATTTTTGGGCAAAATTACCACTCCCACCCACCCCACACACCCCACCACCACCCCACCACCACCCCTCACTTTCCCCTATTTAAACTCAATACCTAGCTGCATTTTGAAGAGGCTTTGAACCCCTTAGGGTTTGGATCCTTATCCTCTTGTTTATCATTTACTCTCCTTCAATTCAAAATACCCTAATTAGACTAGTTAGTACAACTATATTTTAATAGTTACTTGGTGTAACATTTTCTCTTTTGGGTTTCAAGACTTTGAAGAAGATTTATATTTGGGGTAATTTCTATTTCATGTTCTCTTGCATTTTTATTGTAATATCTAGGAATATTTGAAGTTCTTTGCTTTCCTATGTATGATTTGTAGTTTGGAGTGTTTAAGTTATTTTATGTTTTTCAAGAACCTTTCTCCACCATTGTTGTCTTCTTGCTTTCTTTCAAGTATTTTACCTCGTTTGGCATGCTTTAGGTAGTTGGTYGTGAAATGTAGCTGGGTTTTGCCAAGTTAGTCATTTTCATGCATTTGGTTGTTATTGTAGTATAGATTCTTGTTAGGATTTATGTTCAAGATTTGTAGTAATTTCTTTGACTTTCTAGTTGTAGTTTAAATGTCTTTTCCCTCCATGTTTTTTGTTAATTTATTTGTGCTTTTAATTATGAGTTAATGATTTTTCTAACTTTGCTTTGAATTTCCTACTATGTTTAATTATGTCCATGCTAGATCTTAGTTTATGTAATTTTAGTTCTTGATGTTTTTAGAGTAAAATTCACGGGTCTAGTGCCTACATGAGTTTAGAACAATCAATTGGCATTGTTGGGTGTTTAATTTAAAATTTGGAACTGACAACCCTAACTTGTAAATTAAGTGTTCGATTGAATGCCAATTGATCATGGAGATTAGTCTAGAGACCTAGACCCTCGTTTTATTAATTTTTTTACAAGTTTTAATTTCATTTCTCGTCATTTAAATAACCGCCTTAGATTTTAAAAACTTAAAATCAAAATTTGATCGTGTGTTTCGCCTAGCTTTTCCTTTATATTCTTATTCATGAATCAAACACAAAAATTGCCTTTGAATACTCTTCCTCGTGAAATTCAACTTGAGTCACCCCACTGTACTACGATTGACCTCGTTCTCTTGCTGGCGATCCTAAAACATTTGTAAAAATGTAGCAAGTTTGAGATCAATTCATGGCTTTAGCTTGCACAGCTTATGACTGGGTTGAATGTGACCCCCTTGTTTCCAAACAAGCTTGGTAGTGAATCCAGTCCAAGAGGGGTCCCCATCTTACGCAGCCTATGATAAGGTAGGATAAACTTCCTCATTACTCTTCTTCCGATTTTATGATAATTATAAATCGGGCAAGGGTCTCCATCTTACGCAACTTATTATTGGGTTGGATGTGTTCACCTTTTTTCTGAACTTGATTGGTTGTGAATCTAAGCCAGGTGGGGTCTCGTTCTTTTGCATTTTATAAATTGTTCGGGAATGCTTCCTTGTTACTTTCCTTTCGGTTTGTTGATAATTACAAACCGGGTAATGGGCTCCAGCTTGAGCACCTTGTGAAAGAGCTGGATGTACTCCCATTAATTAAGAATTGGCATAGTGGTGAATCCAAGCCAGGTGGGGTCTCGGCTTGCACAACTTATAACTAGGCCAAACGAGCTTCCCTGTTACACTCGTTTCAGTTTGATGATAAATTAAAATTAGGCAATGGGCTCCAACTTGCACATCTGAAAACTGGGTTGGATGTAGTCCCCTTATTTTTTAGCCATCTTATTGGTGAATCTAAGCATCGAAGGGGCTCCAACATACGTAGCTTATGATTAGGCTTGATGCGTTACCCTTGTTTCTAAACTGGCTTGGTGGTGAATCAAAGCCAAGTGATTCCCTGGATTACATAACTTATGACTGGGCCTCGCGAGCTTCAACATTACACTACTTTTAGTTTGATGATAATTGAGAACTAGGCAAGGGGCTACAACTTGCGCAACTTATAACTTAGGTTTCTCTGCTCCCCTTATTTCTGAACTAGCTTGATGGTGAATCCATTCCAGGAAGTCACTAGATTACGACTACTATGGCAAATCTGGCAGAAATACCTTTTAAAACTCCTTCCGAGTTGATGATAATAGCAAACTGGGGAAGAGGCTCTAGCTTGTGCATCTTATGAAAGTGATGGATGTGATCCCTCTAATTCTAAACTGGTTTTACGGTAAATCTAAGGCAGGTGGGATTCTCTACTTATGCATCTTATGAATAGGTCGGGCAAGCTTCTCCATTACATAACTTCCGGTTTGATGATAATCACAAATCGAGCTAGGTGCTCCAGCTTGCACAGCTTATGAGAAGCCGGGGGTGGGGGCCCACCAATCTACTTTTCCGAACGATGATTGGGCTGGATGTGCTTGTTTTTCATGTAATTGTTGTGTTTATCTCGTGTTTTTAATTAAGGTTTAGCATCGTTTCTAGTAGTTTTGAGTCGTTTGTCATTAGGGTTTTAGGTCACTTTCTCATTTTTAGGACTGAGCTTGGAATGTGTGTTTTCGATGATGATTCGTGGGTTTTTGAGTTCAAAATTCTTATGTTGTAGGTGGCTCAAGGAATTGAATTTACTCTAAGTTGCATCGGAATATGCTGAGGCACGAATCGAGGCCTTGAAGCTCAAAATTCGTGCCAAAATGAGGAAACCGAACCGATAGTAGCCGTATCGACTGCCAAACCGACTACCCGACCGACTGCCCGATCGATTGCCTAAAAGACTGCAGTCGATCGACTGCACTTCAAGAGGATCTACTGCAATGCCCCAAAATCGACTGCGACACAGTAGCCTCCCCAAATCGATCGACTGCGAGTCCGGGAATTAGAGAATTTTGATGAGTTTGCCCCTACTAATAACTATTTAAACCCCATGACTTGCCCTATAAAGGAGCATCTCTCTCCCAACCCTCTCATGTGCTTGGGAACAAAATTTTCTCCTTCCTAAGATCTAGATTTTAATTTTTAAAGATTTGTCTTGGGTTTGTAAGCTCAAGAAGAATCCAAATACTCCTTTGGATTGTTACTTTTGTTTGTAATTCAATCTATTGGATTCTTCCTTTTATTATAGTAAGCTTTCTTTTATTTCAAGCTTGTTCTTCTGTTTCATGCATGATCTTCAATTTTATGCTTTGGCCTTATCTTCTTGATTACTTGTTAAAGCTTATGATTTGGCTATGGGATCTAGATGAGTGACACATCCAGATTGTTTATGTTAAGAGTAACATAACCAATGAAAAACCAAAAATAGCAAGGAGAACAGCAATAAGATAGCAGAAACGAGTGGGAAAAAGTGCTTAACTTTTATTCCTCAAAATCAGTTCGGATCGGCCTTAGCCAGACCCCTTTTTACAGGTGCTTGACCTTGAAATACAAGCTTTCTCTCTCTAAAGCTCTCTATGTCTCTCTCTCTAGAAAATTGGGGCCCCCTTCTCTCTCTCTTGGAGATGCTATTTATAGATTTCCATCAAAACCCTAATTAAACACCTGGCACTCTCTCATTGGTCACTCTGAAAATATCTATTCTCATATCCACTGCCTCAGTGCCGACCTCAAACATTTCCACAGACTTAATGCCGACCTCAGCTATTTTCCAAAACGGGAAAGTCCTTATGAGGAATCCATCCTCCTTGACATCTCTGAGGTCGACGTTCCCAGGTCAGAACCCTGCTCGGCGGACTACCGAGCCCAGCAGCATGCTGCGGATACAGGTCGGCAGGGCGGTCCTGAGCTCGGCAACACGTCACGAGTCCAGGTCGGCAGGGTGCACCCGAGCTCGGCAGTATGGCGTGGACGTCCTCGGCGAATCCCGTGCGTCCAGGCCGACCTCATGCAGTGAGTTCAGCTCGGCTGCGCGGGCCTGGGTTCGGTCAGCATGGCACGAGGATCCTCGGCGAATCCCGCACGTCCAGGCCGGCCTCGTGAAGGGAGTCCAGTTCGGCTGCGCGGCCTGGGTTCGGGCCTGAGCTCGGCAGCGTGGCGCGGGCATTCTCGGCGAGTCCCGCTCGTTCAGGCCGGCCACATGCGGCGAGTTCAGTTCGGCTGCGCGGCCTGAGCTCGGCAGCGTGGCGCGGGCATCCTCGGCGAGTCCCGCTCGTTCAGGCCGGCCACATGCGGCGAGTTTAGTTCGGCTGCGCGGCCTGAGCTCGGCAGCGTGGCGCGGGCATCCTCGGCGAGTCCCGCTCGTTCAGGCCGGACCACATGCGGCGAGTTCAGTTCGCTGCGCGGCCTGAGCTCGGCAGCGTGGGCGCGGGCATCCTCGGCGAGTCCCGCTCGTTCAGGCCGGCCACATGCGGCGAGTTTAGTTCGGCTGCGCGGCCTGAGCTCGGCAGCGTGGCGCGGGCATCCTCGGCGAGTCCCGCTCGTTCAGGCCGACCACATGCGGCGAGTTCAGTTCGGCTGCGCGGCCTGAGCTCGGCAGCGTGGCGCGGGCATCCTCGGCGAGTCCCGCTCGTTCAGGCCGGCCACATGCGGTGAGTTTAGTTCGGCTGCGCGGCCTGAGCTCGGCAGCGTGGGC
>BMAC01000616.1:442964-460309 GCA_014905375.1 Phtheirospermum japonicum | reverse complement strand
TTTATACCCTAAATAAAATCCCAATTCGCCGTCGGTATCTTTGGCGGCCTTTTGGCCGCCAGTAAATCCGCCAATACTGTCGAATTTTTTTGTAGTGGGTGTTATTCAAATCGCACGCAACTGTGTCTTTCAAGAGAACACCATACATATTGAGACTGATTGTCATTTCACTTGATGTCTTTCAAGAGAACACCATACATATTGAGACTGATTGTCATTTCACTTGATATCACCTTAAACTTTGTACAATTATTTTGTTATTTATATCTTCGGCCATGTAGATTTCTCATTTGCTTACCAAATTACATTTATTCCCGCATTTTCATTTTTTATTAGCCAACTCTTAATATTTCCTCTTGATGTATTATGAGTTTAGGAGGGAGAAGGTGGTCTTTAAATATTAATATTAAATCTTTAGGGTAATTTAGTCCTCTACTATTAAAATTGTCTTATACATACACATTTGCCCTCTAGGAATGTATTATTATATAATATAATTAACAATTCATTATTCGCACAACCCTAACCTCTTTTTTTCTCTTTACGTATATTTTATATATCTTAGCAATGAACACTCGGATGGTAGTTGAAGAGGGTTTCTATACGGATTAAGTATAAATAAATAGTCCGGTGCCACGCTCACAAAATCTATGTACCAAATGCGTTCTTGACTAGTATGTAGTAGCAAAAGCGCAACTATGCATAAGATAAGATTGGTATAACAAATGTACAAGTTCTCAAGTGAAGATACAAACTATTTCAGTTTTTCTTATCTTAGCAAGGAAATAACCCCATCAGATGATCTGTAAACTTCTTGAGAGACCACAGACAAGTTTCACGGTGTATATGATCACAGCTTTGAAACAGGCAAGCCTGCAATAAGATAGCAAAGGCGCATTTTAGTAACTCTAAAATTAAGTCACGCTAACAAGTCGCATGATCGAAATATGTAAAGAATTACCTAAAGCTTTTGAGTTAACAATGCTGGGACAGGCAGCAGGTGGTTGAGATTTCTCATCCAGGAATGGCTCCACACGGTTAGAGTCAGCCCAAATGGGGTATCCTTTTATTTTACCCTGCATAGAAAAACAAGAAAAAAGAAATTGAAACACCATAAGAAATAGGAGATCCTTAGCTTCCGATATGATTTTGGCTTTAATCACAGAAACTACCTCCGATGTTGAACATAATCATAAACATACTCTATTATTCAAATTTATAAACATACTTTCACATATAATTTCTATCTGTTTTACAAACTGCACCATCAAGCAGCATACTTTGTAAGTTAAATACTGACATCCAGGAGGTGTTTGTAACACTTCAGGATGTGGGGGTTGTAATTTTGAAAACTGATTTTTTATTTTATTTTATTTTATTTTGTCATTTGGCTAAACTTCAGGAGTGATTTAATAATATCCATGATTTTGGAAGATCTCATACCAGGACATTTAGTGCAGCCAATGTCGCCATTCCTTCACGAGTCCACTGCACACACAGACACACACACATACACATATAATATATATATATATATAGCATCGATACATAAATAGTCATCGAAGTAGCTTGGATAGATGACACTCTAATGTTGAATAGAGAAAAACAATTACCTTTGAAGCGGATGCTATGTGAGGCACGACAACAGCATTCTTCATTTCTGCAAGCCCCGGTTTCATGTATGGCTCATCCTGATTGCGTTATATCCAAGATGTGACATATGGATCATAAGTTACTAATAAAAAATTGTAAGAGTTGGTGGTTGGCTACCTCAAAGACATCAAGACCAACTCGGAACATAGGATTCGCTTTCAAATGCTCGACGAGAGCTACCTCATCAATAACAGGCCCCCTGCTGCAGTTCACAAGGATGGCTTCCTGAATAATATAATTTGCAAGAATTTCAAATTATAATAAATAGTTCCAACCAAAATTAAATATTGAGTATTTGTTTTTTGTTTTTAATAAATGTATTATATTTGCCTTCTTCATTATTGCGAGGCTTTCTTTATTGACGAGATGGTAAGTCGTTTTATCCAGCACCGGATGAAGACTTATCTGCAAAACAATTAAATAGAATTTATCATTAGACTTAAAATATATCTGAATATTCAGCACAAGCAGAACAAAATAAACATAAAAATACTGCTCACCACATCAGCCTCTCGAAGCACCTCAGCCATTGTCGAGGCCCGTTTCCACGAGACGGGCTGTTCGCCATTGGCTTTCAAGAACTGGCCATAAGCTGCAATTTTCATGATGAAATAAGTCGGAGGATTCATGTATCAGCTAGAACACTGAGTAAACTAGTATATTAAACAACACATGCCTGTGACGAACTTTTCAAGACGAGTAGCTTGGTAGAGATCGTAGTAAATTAAGTTCATTTTGAACCCTTCAACCTGTTTCACAAACATAAGTTCGCACATCAGCGGAGCAATTTTGTAAATAAATCAAAGAAGGGAATTAAATCATTCATTTCATCAAAAGGAGAGAATAAAAAGTAAATTGCGAAGAGATATAATGGATGATATTGACAAATAAAATCGAGATGATTGAGTAATAAATGGAATCTTCCATGTGTAAAAAATTAAACACTCAATTTATACTATAAAAAGTAATATTAATTTCAAAATGTCGTAATAGATGAAGATATACCCGCGGGACACAATACTACCTAACAATTCAAGCAAGATAAAACCATGTGAAATTACCATCATTCTAGCATAAGCAGACCCGATCCGACCTGCTCCAATCACGCCAACAGTTTGTCCTTTAAGTAAGTTCCCAACAAACCTACAAAAGAAATCATCCATGCCTTGCAATTAACCAAGAAACATCCATAATCAGATACACATTGGAGGAGCAATAAATCTTGAAGGTATACGAAAATCATACAAATGAGGAAGCCATCCATCGTATAAGCCAGCCCTCATGAACTCATCAGCCTCAACGATTCTTCTTGCTGCTGCTAAAGAAAGCGAAGCTGCTAGCTCAGCCGTAGTCTCTGTTAATACTCCCTGATCCAAACAATATTGTATGCTAAGTCGAGGAAAATTTAAATAACATAGTTGCAAATTCATACAACTGATAAGTTCACATGTGTGCTACAAAACACAGCGCATCACTCGAGAAGTTGAGAATCACTTTTTTTTTATCACTGTTTACAAACACTATAATTTGTAGATAATATGAAGTTGGTATTGTTTGCAAATAGAAGCTAAAATTGAACGTGTTAAAAGGAGAGTATTTGACGAAAAGTTAAAGTTTATGAGAGTGTTTAAAAGTCAAAATCAGATCCAAAATCATGATTCTTAATGCTAGTACACCATTAAAATTAACAATTACAAAACTATATATATACAAAACACACGAACAAGTAAGAAAACTCACAGGTGTGTTTCCAACAGCAATACCATATTTGTTAGCAGCATTGACATCAACATTATTATAACCCACAGCCATATTGCTGAATGCTTTACCTCCTGCTCTGCTCAATGCAGAAAACAATGTCTCCCCCCAATCTTCAGTTAACTAAAACAAGATCATATTAAATGTTAAAAGTGGAATAAATAATTTGTGACGAAAAATAATTGAATTCAAAAGCCGGTGGTACTTACGGACAAACCTTGTCGAAAAAGAGTTGTTTCGTGAATACGTAGCAAAATGAGAAAACTAAAACACCTCTTTCTACTTTTAGATTCTCACTAAGTTATGTAAGAATCGAAGTTGATTTCTTATAATAATAAAAGCAAATATATTTTAATCAATCTCTCATAATTTGCTTACACTCCCTTGCAACTATGAACAAACACGTGTTTGTGTGTGAGAGAGAAGAATACCTGTCCTATGACTCCATCACACTTATCACCAATCAAAGAAATGATGTCCTCAACAGACAATATTGTTTTCTTCTTTGTGCATATCTGTAGAAAATAAATATTACAATGATCAAAACAAAAATCAATCGGAAGAATAGAAGTAAGTAAAGTTCACAGTGGGAAATTCCTTTAAAAAATTTTACTTCGAGACGACAATCTTGTTCAATCAGGAGATTAATCCAACGGGTTCCAGGCATGGACTTCGTGCTGATAACTCTGTATTTCCCATTGGGATTGTAAACCTCAACCTGCAAAGGTTTCGCCATTACAATTTAGCTTCACACTTAACTGTGCCTATTGTCTTTATATCCGTTGTGGACAAGCAAATGATTTCAACCCTCTGGACTTCGGACTAAATAAATAGTTTTTTTTTTTAAAGATAATAATAATAATAATACATTTTGGTAAGGTTGCTGAAATTGAAGGGTTTTATGAGCCTCTCATTTGACATGAGATAATGAAACTGTGGCTCAGCGACACGTAATGGGAGAGCTATCCTTTTTGCTAAGTGACAAGTTAATGAAAAACCTGATGAGCCACTTCTTATTAATATAGTAGTTTCGTGTTATTATTGGGGTTAATTATTAATGGAAATGACTACGATGCCCCCGCCTCTGCATTTACATCAATTAATTTATAATTATTTATAATCAACTTTTGATCTAATGATTCTCATTAAGTAAAGTATAGTACTTTCACGGCACCGTAAAAGTTCTCATTATTAATATTAACGCATAGCATATGCGTTTTTCTTATTTAAGTACTTATGATATTTTTAAAATGGACTTAGTATTAGTAGGACTTTGGGTGTCTGAGTCAGTTTTGTGGCAAAATATTTGCTGAATATTTTTACATGCAATTAGATATGTCCATCGGATATGTCCATCGGTTCGGGTGACTGACAAACCACCGATTTTACCATCGATTAAAATCGGTGGTCAACGGTTGGAGAAATCGTTCACTACGGTTTGAACAGGAACCGAAACCGTCGTTAAGGCGGTTCGGTTTCGGTTTCTCCTTTTTTCCAATCAGAAACCGGCGGTTTAAACTGCCGGTTTGAGAATTTAAAAAAAAAATCGTCTGTTCAAACCGACTGTTCAACCGATCAAAGAGAGTCGTTGGGCGCGGTCAACTTCGAATTTGAAATCAACGATCAAAATCAAGTGACCGTTGACCATATGAAATGACCGTTAATCAAACCGCCGGTTTAGTCCAAAATCGGCGGTTCTCCCGCCTTTTTTTCTTCACATTATAAACCCTCATTTCTCTCACACTAATCTATCATCTTCTATAATCTCTCTATTCTACATTTTCCTTCTTTGCAAATTTAATGATTTACTGAGTTTCTTTAATTATGAAGCCTTCCTAAACTTAATTAAGTTTAGCGTTATAATTAAATATATTTCTTACTTTCTAATTATAATCATAAATTTATAATCCTACTACTTTAGCCTACTACTACTCTTTCTTTTTCTTTTCTGTTTTTTTTTTTATTAATCTATATAAAAAAATGGCAAGCTGTGGATGTTCTTCTCGTTCACGTCGAGCAGATAAGGGGAAGAGTATAGCACTCGATGATGACGCCAATGTCCACCCTTCGGCTTATCACAAGGCAACACTCATTCGGTCAGTGACTACAATCTTAGCCACATCGACATTGACGAAGATCGGAGTGATACTGACATTGATCGAACTTATCGAGCCACCGCCGCCTTTGTCAGTGAAGAAATGCCTATGCCCGATCAAGAGGAGGTGGAACACGATGATTTGCCTCCAAGCCATCCTACCCGAGAACCTCGTTCTAGGGCAACAAAGAAGTTAAAATCCAATATTTCTAAAAAAACATTTTAAAAAATTGAGATCCCGGCACCCGCAAATGAGCCACCTCCGGAAGATGGCAAAAAACAAAAAAAGAGGTATTGTCCATCATCTTACCAATTCCTAAAAAGAGGAGGATATGGGAATATGCACAACCATCTCAACAACAAACATCACGAAAATGTCGGTATCGATAAGATTCAAACGCAACTACAAGGAGGACAGGTAAATACAAGCTCCTCTCCTTTATTTACATATTTCAATGCTACTCATAGGAATTGTAAAGTTTTGTTTCTTCTAGATATCTTCCTTTTAACTTTGCCAATGATGATTTATATGAAAATTCCACCCAACTTTCTTTTAATCCCTCGAGTATGAGAGTCCCACGCTCTACCCTTACTCGTGATATTAAAAAAATTGTTGATGAATATAAGTTAAACTTATATAATGTATTTGCTAGTTTACCAAACAAAGTTTTAATTTGCCCGTATGTTTGGAGTGATCATTGTGAACGAAACTCTTACATTGGTGTTACATGTCATTGGGTTGATAAGTCATGGACTTTACAAAAACGTTTGCTTGCATTTAGAGATTTTAAACCTCCTCATAATGTACATAATAATTTTCAATTAATTCATATGATTTGTCAAGAGTATGGTCTAGTTGAAAAAATATTTTTTTATTTCATTTGACAATGCAACTCCTAATACGGCAAGTAGTAATGAGCTTATTAGTATTTGCAAACCATCTATTGGTGGCTTATTCTTCTCATATTAGACGCATATGTCATATTTTGAATTTGTGTGCTCAAGATGGTTTGAATGCTTTGAAAAATGAACTTTCTCCTATTAAAGCAGCGGTCATGTGTATTCATAGAAATAAATCTTTACGACTAAATTGGGTGAGATTTTGTAAGAAAAACAAACTCTACATATAAATTATTGAAAAATACATATTCGTATAGAGAGTTTTTGTGTTCGTTTTTAAGCCAACAAGAAACTGGAATTATGTTATATAAAAACCAATGGACTGCATGTAATTATTTGAAAAAATATTTAAAGGTGTTTAATGATGCTTCTAATTTATTTTCCAGTGTTTATTATCCTACTTCTCACCTTATTATTGAATATTGTGTTAAACTTGCATTCATCTTTAGGGAGTGCATGAAAAATGAACGACTGGAAGAATGTGTTGTTTTTATGAATATAAAATGTTTTAAGTATTTCTATTACATTCCAAATATATTTTTAGTTGCTACATTATTAGATCCTAATAATAGAGAAAGTGGTTTGGAATATCTTAAAGTATTATGATGTTTTATTGCTGTTTGGAGAGTTTGAATATCCTTCCATTGACAATATTATTCAAAATGTGAAAAAAGTCTTTATGGTCCTCTTCCTATGAGTACTTTTAGGTGATAAACTTCTACTAGAAGTGGTAATCCTAGTAGAAGTGGTGACGACGACGATAAAATTGAGAGATTTCAGGATTTTTTGAAACAAAAAAAATCACGAATGGAGCGTTCGGGTTACTCATTTGGTTCTACCCTTATCGAGAAGTTGAACCATACCTAACAATGACTTTTGAGTATGGAGGAAGGAAAATGAAGCCGACAACGAGTTTGATATTTTGAATTGGTGGGTATCAAAGAAATCACTTTATCCCATTGTTAACATCATTGCGATGGAAATATTGGTCGTTCCGTATCAACGGTTTCAGTCGAACAAGCATTCAGTGAAGGGGGTACATGCTGGACCAGCGGAGATCCAACATTAGACCTCACAATCTCGTGTATCAAATGTTGTTGCATGATTGGGTCAACGCAGATCGGCGCAAAAAAAAAACTCTTAGTGAAGATGAAGAGAGCGAGACGTTTTATGATACGGGATCTAGCAACGAGTCGGTAAATGGATGAGTATGGTACCCCCCCGCACCATCGCTTTCGATTCCTAAGATAGGTAATGTAAGTGAGAACTACATGGACTTGGATTCTAAAGGTAAATGATACGTAGACAACTATCTTCAATTATTTGAAATTAAAATTTCGAATTTTAACTTCAAATATTTAAAAATAGTTCAAGTTCAATTTCTTTTTAATTTTGTTTTCGAATTTATTAAACATGTTATTACTATTTTCTCACTTAACTTCAATTTTCCAAATTCTTCTAATATGATTTTTTTTATTTTAACTTCAAATATTTCAAATGGTTCAATTTCAATTTCTTTATAATAAATTCAAAATTTCAAAGTGTTTGTTCTATTTTCTCACTTAACCTCATACAATTTAAAAAACTACAATAATTAAAAATAATAAATTTTAACATCAAGAATTTCAGATATTCTAATTAAAGTCTCTTTTAACTTCAAATATTTTAAATAGTAGCTCAGTTTTAATTAATTTTTCTTAGTTAATTCAAAGTGTTATTTATTTCTATTTTCTTACTTACCTAACTATATTTTTTTAATAAAATTAAAAATAAATAAACATAGGAGAAAAAGCGAAAAATACGAATTTTAAAAGTTTAAGAAATTAAAAAATATATAAAAAACAAACCGGTCAAAACGAACCGTGAACCAACGGTTCACAAACTGCCAAAAACCAGGTAGTTTCACGGTTCGGTTGTGGTTCGAGGTTTCTGTCGAAACCGAACCGGCGGTTCGAACCGTTTGGGCATGTCTACATGTGATACGCGCTCTCCATATTTAAAGGGCAATTGCGTCTTTTTAGTTCCAAGCTTAGTTCTCCTACTAAATAGGTTTATGTGGTATATGGATTTTTCACTTTTAGTACCTAACGTATATTAGTATACAAAATAATTATTTTATATATTTAATATTTTATTGATTTTTATTATTTGTAAATTTATTGAATAATTATTTTATATATTTAATGTTTTTTTTATTTTTATTATTTGTAAATTTATTGAATAATTATTTTATCATTTATTTCTTATCTATTTCTTAAGGTGCCTTCATGTTTGTATTTTGAGTTATTTTATTATTTCACAACATTTCTAAGTTTTCTTTTTTGGATTTTATTAAAAAATTATTTAACATGTAGCTATAATTTATTATAATGTATCTAATTTATTATCTTACAATGTTTTTGAATTTTTATTTTTTTTAAATATATTTAATAATTATTTACAATCAAAATAAATAAATAAATTAAAAATCCATCATCACCAAAATCCAGAGCCTTTTATATTTCCACGCAATTCCCTTCTAATTCGACATTAGAAGTATATTGATTTTCCCCCAATAACCGAATACTTTTGAAATCTCATCCGACCTCTTACAAACCGCACCACAATCACCAGAATTAATTTAACTTCAACTCCAAAACCACTTAAAAACAAAGACTCGCCTAATTATGTTCTCGAGATTGGACTCCTCGTCTTATAAACTCAATTGAATAAATACAAAATTTTGTATTTAAATTATAAATAAAAATGAAATAAAATATAAAACAAAAATGTTTTATAGAAATATAAAATAAATCTGAAAACATTTAAATTCAAATTAAAATATATAAATTATAACTAAATTGTAAATTATTTTTTAATAAAAAAAACTTTGAAACATAGCAAAATAATAAAATAACTCATAAAAAATATGAAGTCACCTAAAAAGAAAAACTAAACAAAGTAATATTTCATATCTAAATAATTATTCAATTAATTTAAAAATAAAAAAATATTTATATATTTTAGAGATGGTTCCCCCGAAAATATTTTAAAATAAAATGCAAATATAATAAATTATAACTAATTTCATATCTAAACAGAATATTGCTAGGACTGTTGGGACGCCCTTGTGAATAGATGAACGTTCTCTTAATGGCTCTGTCGGCCACTTTGTACGTGTATTGGGTGAGTTGAATCTTGATCATACCCTTCTTGAAACGGTCATGATTGAGCGTGAGGGGTATTGCAGTTATATTTCGCTAGGTTACGAGAACCTGCCTGATTTTTGTTCGTTTTGCAAATCGGTGGGGCACCCTTGTTGGTTCTTGCTCGGCTCGCAAAACTCATTCCACTCAGAATGTGTATAGTGAAGATTGGCAGACAGTTAACACCAGACGCCCTCATCGACGTTCTAATTCTCGAGCTTCGATGATCCGCACCCGTATGGAACACCGTCCGGTTTCAATCCCTACTACTACTTCTGCACTAATGACTTCCAACGCTTTTAACGCATTACAGTCTGATCTCGAACCTGAGTCACCACCCACTGCCTCGGTGGTCCGTAAGAGTGTTGATTCTCGCCTGGATCCTTCGGCGCTTCCTACCTTGGAGCCTACTTCAGGGTCCGAATCCGAACCGTTACCTCCCGCTCCCGTGCCCACGGCTCCTAAAGCCGCTGATACTCTTGTTACTCCTTCTGGTTCGGAAGGGCAGGATTACCGTACTGCTTCTGAGCCTTCTGACAGTGGCTCAGACAAGGGTGAGAAACTAACTGCGCAGCTCTACAGGAAGAACCAACCGGCCGTTTGCAGATCGGGTGAGATAGTTTGTGACACCTCTCGACAACTTGTGCTTTATGAGAAATCTGCTTCTTCGAGTAAGAGTGGTGTTGATCAGGTAGCCATGGGTTCCTCGGATAAGGTCTCTCCTTCAGCGCAACGTACTCCTTTAGTTTGTCTTGCTCATGACGAATGTATTATAGTGGACGAGTCGGACTTTGGGAGCCAACATCGTACCCCTATTTTTCGTAAACCTGCCACTGATCGGGAATTGATTGATATAATTAAAAAATTACAACACAAGTCTTCTACTCCTTTCATTATCAATGATCCGAAATCCTCTCCTGCCCTACACCTTATGGACGTTGCTTTTGGACAATCTTGGGCGGATATGGCTGAAGGAAGCTTCTACTCCTTTACGCAAAGTTTCAAAGAGTTCTCTTAAACGAGGATTTCTTATGAAGCGCTAGTTTCTTTATTTTCGTTTTCTTTTCATTGTTTGCCATGTACTCGGACACTTTTTCTCCTTTTTTAATAAAAGCGGCACAACTTATTTAAAAAAAAAACTAATTGTTAATAGTTAATTAATATGATCCACAGAATATAAAAATAAAAACTTAGGAATATGGAAAACAATAATATAACTCAATATGCAGGCACCTAAAGAAATAAATAACCAATAAAATATTTTATTTCTAAATAAATATTTGTAAATGTACAAATAAAGAAATCAGAAAAATTACTAAAGATATAAAATAATTATTTCAGAGACTAAAATACGTTGTGTACTAAGTGAAAAACACATCTACTACAAATACCTATTAAGAGGAGAAATGGTCTTTAAACTAAAGTACTCAATTTCCCTTCAGTAATTGAGGGCATGTGCCACGTGGAGAAGTTTTCATTGTACTAGTGCTTAACCCGTGCGATACACGGAGCGAATTGAAATGGATGGTGTGATTCATTCAATGTAAGTGTAACATTATTAATTTATTAATGTAATATAATAACTTAAAATATAAGCAAATGTAAATCAAACAGTGCGGGTATACGCACCCCACTAAAAAATGTTATCACAAAAATATCAATATTACTCTTAAACCCTACACCTCCAAAGACTTTATCTCTTTCAACTCTCCACCACCACTCCAGCCGGACGCCACCGCCATGACCGCCGGCTATTGGAAAAATATAAAAACTATGCGCACAGAAATACGCTGCCGCCGCCGCCATGGCAGCCGTGCCATTGAAAAAAGATAAAAGGGAAAAAAAACGTCTTGAAAAAATGTCATTCGAATCAGATTTTCGAATACAAAATATATCAAAAAATCGATTCGAATACAAAACACATGTTTAAAGAATTGATTTATACACGCAACATATGTTCAAAAAATTGATATGAACGCACCTTTTAGGCTAAAAAAGGGTTGTTCAATTCTTTTTTTTTAACAACATTATATTGTTTGATCAAAAAGTTCGAACACATAAGTTCTATTCAAGAAACCAGAGTCGAACACCCCTATTTTGCATCTGTTTCTTACCCTATGCCGCCCAAATTCGTCACTTACCTTTTACCACCCATTATCATTTTTTCTTCTTCTTGTTCGACGGTGTGATGGGCGACGCTAATGGAAAAGTTGGAGTGGTGGTGAATGGTTGGAGAAAATTATGTATCTGGGTGTTTGGGGGTGGGGGTGGGGGTGATTTTGGCATTTTTTTTTTAATTGGGGTGAATTCATGAATAGATGGGGTGCGTATATCTGAGCTTTAAAACAAATCAAATGTAAATAACTCCACATTTATATTATGAAACAACTAATTATAGTTTAACTTGTTATCATCACATGATAATAGTTTCAAGGTCTCCATTTAGTTACTCGCGAAATAATCATATTAGCCACGTTATTACAAATCACTACGTGCATCTCCTTGTTTAGTCTTTGTATTCAAAGACAAAGTGAAAATCTTATAAATAACTTTAGGCTTTTACTAATTATCGGTACCTGTTGTACTTGTTTGTCAACAGGTACCCTAAAATTTATCATTAGTAATAATTTAATGACATCAATCTGTCTGAGTACAACTGAAAAATCTAGTTGTACTTTAGTCGCAATTTGTTGTATTTTTTATTTTAGAAATAATTTATATCAATATAATTATACAATTACCAAATCAACCTTTAACCAAAAAAAATATAATACTTGTAATATAATTTTGAAAAAATTATAAAACCAACTAAATAAATACAAAAACTTGTATTTAAACTATAAATATATATTAATTAAAACAAAATTAAAAAATGTCAAAAAACACCTATATATTACAAATAATATAACATAGATTCAAAAATATTTTCAAATTGGATTATAATATTATGAATTCTAAATAGTTATTTATCAAATATGAAATAAGTTAAATATAAATAAGAAATATATTTTATATACAAACATTTATCAAATAATTTGAAAATAAAAAGAATTACGAATGAAATATAAATAAATCTTATTTCACAATAATTTTATAGAATAAATTAAAAATAATTTAAATCCTGAATAATCATTTACTAAAACCTAAAAGTAACAAATATACATTTAAAATTATATAATTAATAAAAAAAATCATAGAAAATTATGAATTCAGTTAAATAAATACGACATATGTGTTTTAATTCTAAATGATTCTTAGTAATTTCTAAAATAGAATAAAATAAAAATAAAAATAATATAATATAATAATGGGGCAATTGCCAAATACTATATAGGAAAAAATATTTTTGTCAAATACTCTGACTAATTATACAAAATGTCAAATAGTCCAACCATAAATATACAATTACAAGGTTACCAATAATAATAATAATATAATAATAATAATAATATCAATAAACAATACACCACCACCTCCCGCCGGCCACCCCCACCGCCCTGCTGCTGTCCGGCCGCCACCGCCGCCGCCTGTCCGCGCGGAAAATTTTCCGGCGAGATTTTTTTTTTTTTTTTGCCCAACAAATATAAAGTTAGAAATCTAACTATAAAGTAAGAAATTTTTAATAAGAAATTTTCTTACTTTTTCATACATAAAATATGAGATTTTCACTATAAAGTAAGATTTTTTCTTTTTATTTTTGGAACATAAATTAAAAATATCTTTATTTTAGAAAATAAAGTAAGAAATTTCACTATAAAATAAGAATTTTTCCTACTTTTTCGAATATAAAATAACAAACTTTCTTACTTTAAAGGATATAAAGTAAGAAACTTTATTAATTTTTTGAACATAAAGTATGAAATTTCACTATAAAAATAATATATAATTTGTATTAAATAAGAAAATACATAATAATAATTTGCTATTAAGCAAGATTTTTTTTTCTATTTTTTTTTTGGCAAAACAAAAGTGTGTAATAAGTAAAAAAAAATGGTGTAATAAGTAAAAAAAATACATAACAACATTTGCACATCAAAGCAAGAAACTTTTGCAATCAAATAAAATACTTTTTGTCATCAAGTATGAATTTTTGGACATTAAATAAAAAATCTGTTACATATAGTAAGAAATTCGGACATATAGTAAGAAATATTTCCGGATGGATTCGGAATTAATTTTTTGGACATATAGTAAGAAATGTTTGGACATATAGTAAGAAATATTTGCACATATAGTAAGAAATACATACATATAGTAAAAAATTCAGACATACAGTAAGAAAAATATCTGGGTTGAAAAAAAAAAACTGACTGCACTGACTTCATGGACATGTAGTAAGAAATTCAGACATACAGTAAGAAATTCTGGGCAAAAAAAAAAAAACGCCGAAAATAAATTTCGGTGACCGAAAAATATTTTAGATGATCAGGATATTGTGGTATATTCATATCACCAATTTTGGACTATTTGGCAAAAAGTAGGTACAATTTGACTTAAAATTGGATGCAGTACTAATTGACAAATGGATCTCCACCTGGGGTACTATTTGACAATCTCTCCTATAATATAATACAATATAGTATAATGAATATGATAATATTTTGAAATCAGATAGAAATATAATAAATTTATAATTAATTTCTAAATATTTATTTTCAAGACATTGAAAGAATAAATTTCACGGTAGTTATAAAGTAAATTAAATAAATATATAAAAAACTAATTCTAAATAGTTTTATTCTAGTGAAAGTTGATAATAAAGTAATAACAAAATCAAGAATTTATAAATAATAAAATAGATCTTAAAATATTTTATAACAGAAAGTAATCTACTTAATTAAAGTTATAATATAAAAATTATCTCCTAAATCTAGAAACTAAAAAATATATAAATATATAAAATACTATAAAAATGAACAAAGAAATACTGAATAATTGAGGGATATTATTACAAATTTAAATAAAGGCCTTTGTATTTTATTTTATTATAGTTAATATTTTGAAATCAGACCGTCAATTCACTACTGCAGATTGGGTCAATAACGACGGTTTTTTTGAGCTTTTAACGGCAATTTTCGAACCGCCGTTAAATCGACCGCCATAAACTTTTACGGCGGTTTTTTAAAACTGCTGTAAAAAAGTCGAAATTAACGGCGGTTCTGGAAGACATTTAACGGCGGTTCTGGAAGACATTTAACGGCGATTTTGGAACCGCCGTAGAATGCAGCGTTTTTACGGCGGTTGTTGAAAAATACCTCCTAGAAAGTCTGTTTTCCAGAACAGACAATTTACAGCGGTTCTTGAAAATACCTTCTATAAAGTAGTAAAAAAAATAAATGAAAATACAAATTAAATACAAACAAAATTATAAAAAAACTAATAAGATGATGAAAATGCAGATTTCCAGCTTACATTCAAACTTTTATTTTCCATTGATCTACAATCAATCAGAATAAAATAAACACCTTTTAGTAATATAAGAAAAAGATACTTAATCACACACATAAACAAAAAGCACGTCCCAACATCAGTTAGCACCGCAATCCAAACGAGCGGATAACCGGCCTCGGCCAATCCTAAAACAACAACCTTGGTAAAAAAAGATGCTATTTAGTTCTCGATAAATTTGCGTTGAACGTTCTTTGCGATGCGAGAAGCTGTTACGATCCTCTGAATGTCGTTCGTCATCAGGATGACGTCACCGGTTTCAGTTGCGAGTGTCGAACCTGATACGCCCATCGATATCCCGATATCTGTCGTGGCAAGTGCGGGTGCATCGTTGACTCCATCCCCGATCATGGCCGTTGGATTTTCCTTTTGGAGATCTTTCATGACGCTTGCTTTAATCCCGATATCTTTAATGAACGATCTTTGAAGAGCGGTCGAATCGACCTCATTCACCTTCAGTTTTATCTCGAATCTCTGAGAAACCCGCTCCGGATTTGGTGAAGAAGCCCCGTGGTTCTTCGAATGAATTAATATTTGGAAATCAACCGATTCGCCTTTACCCTTGCTCGAGCGAATCGTGCCGGCGACGATGATATGTTTTCCAAACTTAATTAACTGTCCAGATTTCTAACTAACAAATCATGCCGGCAAAGATGATTGACTCGGGCAAATCCGAAATACGATCAGGCATGGTGGCTCAAAGCAAGATTGATTGAGCTGATTTTGTCTGCTTCATTGTCAGGAATCTCAAATCCAAATTCTTCTTCAAGGGCCATCACAATCTCCACACTATCCAAACTATCCAATCAAAGATCATTCTTGAAATGAGCATTTGGGGGTAACCTAAAACGTCCAATTATTGGATGAAGTTAGTGGTACAATCCATGTGAGCAAAATACTGAAACAATGTTTCGAGAAGATTGAAAAATAAAAATTATTATATCATAAGCGAAATGTAAAGAATAGCACAAGTAAACAAGAAAAAAGGAAAAAAAAAAAAGAACATATATTGTAGCAAAAAAATTAGGTTTTTCTTGACGATATATTGTTGCCCGAGAGATTTAACAAAACTGAAGGTCCTTTATGTTATCTGTATAACATACTTGTTAAGTCATGTATTAATATTAAGCCTACTCAAAAATTATTGCAACAGCAAAAGCACCTCTGAGGACAAAAATAATTTAATGGAGTAGAAATCACWTTGAATRGTAATAYTTGTCATAAGAGAATTATGAAGGCAGATTTTGTGGTGCCCTGACCCAACACATCTCTGTAAAAATTACATGCTATTYTTTCTTAGAKAACCTAAATTCTGATAACTTACCTTTTAGAAGTAAAGCTATATCCCAGAGTTTGCATTTTTATATGCTGGTAAGGACAAGGGAAAAGGAATTAGAGGTGCAATGGGACAAATTCAATCAAGACATCAGATATTATAAGTTACGCAAAAAACAAATATTTCCTCTTAACCAACCAAAAATCAAATTTGAGAAAAAAACAAAAAAACATTGAAAACCATGAAGACAAAAGAAGTCCTCGTAAAATACTGTGATCTCGTACAATTATAGTACATAAATTATGCATTTGATAAATTCAATTTGTAGTTATCCATTAAAAGGGGACCGTAAGCAAAAGGAAGGATGTATCATTTATCCTGAGAACAACCCCGAATTATCTACAATCAACAACTCAGTCTAAATATTTAGACCACACCTTTTGAATGCTACTAACACTATACATTAATAAGATTCATAATCTATTGAAGTACGAGTACAATGTATCAAATAACCCCCATCCTCTTAACAATATCACTATTTGACAAAAAGCCAACACGAACTGATTCCTGCACTATTTGACAAAAGAAGTCGATCGACTGGATTCCAGCGCCCGGCTCGATTTCTCGTTCTTTTCGCGTCCGCCGGTTTGTTGAACCTCGTCCACTGCGCTTTCTTGCTTTGTCCGTCCATTCCCGAGTCGAGTATCAACGATCCCAAACGAGCGTGGGCCCCGCTTGGACGTCCTACGGCCAAGAAAAATGGAAACGTAAAAATCTACGAAAATTAATAACAAAACGTACAAAAACTAAGAAAATCTAGAAATACGAAAAACGGCCAACCCGACTCCTAAAGAAACAAAAAGCAAGCGAAAAACACGCAACGTGAAACAAAAACGATAATGAAAATATGTACAAAAAGATGCAAATCAACCACCCCACACTTAGAACGGTTGCTTGTCCTCAAGCAAAACTAACGTATATTTACAAAACTACCCCCGACCAACCCTAGGCTAATGCACAAAAATAGTTC
>BMAC01000616.1:411191-422022 GCA_014905375.1 Phtheirospermum japonicum | reverse complement strand
CGAGGCGAACCCCTCCTCCAATATGGAAAAATCACACGCTACGCTCCTTCGCGTTTCCAACCGAAGGAGTTCATCGATCCTTCGTATCTTGTTGTTGGTCGAATCCCATGACACGTGTGGACACGCACGTGCTCGTTGGTATTCTCCGATCGAATTTGGGGTCAAAACCACCCCACGTGCCTAAGATGATAGGATCGGTCGAGTTTTCACATTTTTTCTATTTTTTTCTATTTTTTTTTATTTTTTTTAAAATCGAGGGAATTTAATATCCCTCGGAATTCCGAGGGATTTTCATTCCCTCGCTTTTTTTAAAAAAATAAAAAAAAATAGAAAAAAATAGAAAAAGTCAGGAAAAAAATAGGTTTTATTTCCGGGACCCCGAGGCGCACCCCTCCCCGCCCCGGTCATAATTTATTGAGTTTTATTACTATTTTTTACTATGTTTTCTATTATAGAAAAACCGAAATAATAGAAAAATATTAAAAAGTAGAAACAAAACCCAAAAAATTACGACCGTGGCGGGGAGGGGTGCGACTCGGAGTCCCGAAAATAAATCCTACTTTTTTATTATTTTTTTCTATTTTTTACGAATTTAATTTTTTTTTTTTAATATTAATTAAATTTTCGAGGGAATACAATTTCCCTCGGAATGATTCCGAGGGAATCCATGTTCCATCGGAATATTTCCGAGGGGAATTGTATTCCCTCGGAAATTTAATTAATATTTAAAAAAATAAAAAATAAACCGAGGGAATTTTTAATCCCTCGGTTTTCCGAGGGACTAGGTCCCTCGGTTTTCCGAGGGATCTATATTTCCCTCGATTTTTTGTTCGGTAATTATGGCGGCATGTTTTGGCGCCTGAATTTTCGAGGGAAATTTCGAGGGAATTATATTCCTTCGGAAATAACCAAGGGAATTCTCTGTCCCTCGGTTTTCCCTCGGAAATTTCCGAGGGAAATTAATTCCCTCGGTTTTTCCCTCGTAAAACTGCTATTTTTTTGTAGTGAGAGATACTAACTTTCGCTAACACCAACCGAGCAGAGGAAGAAATGTCAAACCAAAAAAGGAAGACCCTGATCAGGGAGGCCAGGAACTCAATTCAAAATTCATGAGATCAGATGTTTTTCATTTTGTCGACCATACAGAAGAGGAGGACAAACTTGTGTCATCCTTTACTTTTCATGAGTCTGATGCAGCGCCGCTTGACCACCCACACTCGGACGTGCTGATAATCACAGTGCCGATCTTAGGAATTCGAACGCATCGATTACTCGTAGATCCCGGCGCATACGCAAGTATAATCTACCTGCCATCCTTTCGAAGGATGAGAGTGCCAAAAGAATACCTAGAGCTGTGTGAGGATAGAATCAGAGGGATCAGTGGTGGCTACGTGCAGGCTTTCTTCCAAGTAAGATTATATGTGGAATTCGGCACTGGATATTAAAAGAGGACCATACTCACAACCTTTAAAGTAATAGACGTCCCGAGCGATTACAACGCCCTCATCGGTAGACCAGCTCTTTACGACCTCAAAGGCGCAATGTCAGTCTACCACTACTCGATCAAATTCCCAGGCATCTTAGGTGAATGCGAGCACTTAGGAGACCAAGTAGTTGCTCGGGAATGTAGTTGGTCGATCAGGACAAAACAGATAAACATGGTCGAGTAGATGAAAATGAGCGAAGAGCCGATTGCGGGAGCAAGCGAAGAGCTGGGAGAAACGATTGAGGGAGAAAGCAAAGATCTGGGGAGCAAGGACGTGCTGAGCTCAGAAAAGACCGTTGAGCTCACAGAAAAGGAAGTAGAGAAAAGACCGAGCTCCGCTCAGGACACCAACAAAGATGCCGAGCTCGGCCAAATTGAACAGTACATGGAGAAGAAGGAAAAGGAGCTCTCTGGGCAGCAGTTCCGAACAGAAAATGCCGAGCTCAACAAATCCGGAAAGAACAAAGAACAGGAAACACGAATTGAAAAATCCGAGCTCAAGTTAGCCGAGCAGGGAGACGCCGACCTGAGCAGGGACAGAGGTCGGCGTCCAAGTAAGGAACCAATGTGGGAGTCAGAAAACATTGTCTGCCGAACTGAAAAATCCGAGCTGAGAGTGGGGGAGGATGAGCTGGATCCTCGCAAGTTGATTCTGAAGAGAAAGGATGTTCATGCAAAACCGGTTGAAGAGATGGACTTGATATCGATTGACGAGCTCGACCCGAGAAAACAACTCCGGATCGGCCATGACCTCAAAGAGCCCATCAGGTCCGAGCTAATAAAATTTCTAAAAGCGAACCAGGACGTCTTTGCCTGGACACACACTGACATGCAGGGCATCGACCCAGAACAAGCCTGCCACCGACTTAACATTGACAAAAATGTCAGGTCGGTTATATAGAAAAGGAGGAAGCTCAGCCCGGACCGGTACGAGGCGTTGGAGTTAGAGGTCATGAAGCTCTTGGATAACAAGTTCATCCGCGAGGTCAGGTACCCGGTCTGGGTATCCAACCCCGTGCTCTTCAAGAAGTAGACCGGTCAATGGAGATTGTACATTGACTTCTCTGACCTGAACAAGGCATGCCCGAAGGACAGCTACCCACTCCCACACATCGACTACATGGTAGACGTAACCGCTGGACATGAACTGATGAGCTTTATGTACGCCTACTCTGGATACAACCAGATCCCAATGTACTCGGGCGACCAGGAGCACACATCGTTCTACTCGGCAAGAGGTCTATACTGCTACACCATGATGCCGTTCGGCCTGAAGAATGCCGGGACTACCTATTAGTCAGCTCGGTACTCGTCCGATCAGATGAACATGGACAACGCCCGGTATATTACACAAGCCACGCCATGGATGATGCCGAGCTGAGGTACTCGGCCATGGAAAAACTAGCATACGCCCTCGTCACCTCCTCCAGAAAATTACATCCATA
The DNA here is from genome assembly GCA_014905375.1 of Phtheirospermum japonicum. NCBI lineage: Eukaryota > Viridiplantae > Streptophyta > Magnoliopsida > Lamiales > Orobanchaceae > Phtheirospermum > Phtheirospermum japonicum. The sequence continues at coordinate 419,091 of BMAC01000616.1, read as the reverse complement.
TTTCTTGGAACACAGAATAATTGTGCTGACGAGCTTCCCTTTAAAGAAAATCATGCACCGCCCTGACACCTCTGGAAGGATGATCAAATGGGCCATCGATCTTGGACAATTCGACATAGCTTATGAACCAAGAACGGCCATCAAGGGACAAGCCCTGGCCGACCTCATAGCTGAGTTCACTCCGGCGGTCAAGCCAATTCCTGCAGAGGCCGAACAATGGTACATGTACGTCGATGGGTCATCGACAACTGTCCGAGCTGGAGCAGGGATCGTATTAGTAAGTCTTGAAAAGAAGCCCTTCTACTCAACTGTACGTTTCCAGTTCCCTCTGACTAATAATGAAGTTGAGTACGAGGCCTCCTTGCCGGTCTGGAAGCAGTCGCCTCGATGGGGATCAGAAATTTAAAAATACAGAGTGACTCCCAACTAGTGGTGAATCAGATCAATGGGGAATATGAAACCAAGGAACCCAGAATGGCACTATACCTAGAACTCATAAAAGCACGCCTAGCTGAATTTGAAGCTGAGGTCGTCCACGTATCACAAAACGATAATGTCCCAGCAGACTCCTTAGCCAAATTAGCATCAAGCCTTGGCATGGAGGAGCTGGACACTGTGACGGTCAGCCACCATTCAACAACAGCACTCGACGTCGCTGCCGCCTACTCAACTAGTCAAGCCGACCAGAATAAGGAGGTTCAAAACAAAAGGGAGAGTTGGATGAAACCATTCCTACTTTACTTGAACAAAGGAGTGCTCCCAGAAGACCGAGCTGAGGCACGAGCAATACGAATAAAGTTAGCTCGGTTCACCGTTGTGGACGGGCTGTTGTACAAGAGAGGGTACTCCATTCCCCTACTCCGCTGCTTGAACGAACAAGACGCCGAATATGCGCTGAGAGAAGTACATGAGGGCATCTGTGGAAACCACGCTGGAGGACAATCACTAGCTCACAAGCTCATCCGATAGGGATATTATTGGCCGACCTTGAAAAAGGACGCGGTGGAGAAGGTCAGAAAGTGCGAAAAATGCCAAGTGTTTGCGCCCCAGATCAACTCTCCCGCAGAAACCCTCAATTCCATATATTCGCCATGCCTGTTCGCTAAATGGGGAATTGACCTGATTGGCCCACTACCGAAGGGCAGAGGAGGAGTAAAATACACGGTAGTTGCGGTGGATTACTTTACCAAATAGGCAGAAGCCGAACCGCTAGCATCCATAACCGACCAGAAGATCATCAGTTTTGTCTGGAAATTGATCATATGTAGATTCAGAGTTCCACTCTCAATAGTATCTGACAATGGCAAGCAGTTCGACAGCAAGAGGTTTAAGGCATTTTGTGGGGAGCTGAATATCAGAAACAATTTTTCCACACCATACCACCCTCAATCGAATGTTCAATTCGAAGCGGTCAACAAGATCCTCAAATACACACTGAAAAAGAAGTTGGAAGATCTGAAAGGTAGCTAGCCAGAGGAGCTACCCAGTGTCTTATGGTCATACAGAACAACGCAACGGTCATCTACCGATGAAACCCCATTCTCACTGGCCTTTGGATCAGAAGCGGTCATACCAGTTGAGATCGACACTCCATCCTACCGAGTAGCACACTTCGAGGAAGAGAAAAATAACTTGGCTTGCCGAGCCGCACTCGACCTCCTCGAAGAAAGAAGAACGGATGCCGAACTGAAAAATGCGATCTACAAGTAAAGAAGCGAACGCTACTATAACTCAAAAGTAAAAACCATAACCTTTAAGGTCGGTGACCTGGTCCTCAAATGCGTTTTCGGACCGAATCAAGGTTCCCTCAAACCAAAGTGGGAGGGACCATTCAAGGTATCAGAAATCCTCCAGCACGGGGCTTACCACCTAGAGTACTTAGACGGAAAGAAATTTGCACACCCTTGGAACGCTGTATAACTCAAGAAATATTATCAATAAAAATCCATTTCTCATTATTTATCAAGAACACAGATAGACAAAGCAAGGGGCTTTCAAGCCCAAAGCTAAGGGGGATGTTAGACCGACCTCGTCAGGTCCATCTCATTCATGAAAACCCCATTGTAAAACTCCACTCGCTAAGAGCAAAACAAAAATCCGAGCTCAACGTGCCGAGCTCAAAAAGAGTCAAAACTCAAGACTCGACACGTTGAGAAGAGCAGGATCTCAAAAATCCGAGCTCAACGTGCCGAGCTCAAAAAGAGTCAAAACTCAAAATTGACTCGACACGTATAAGAGAGCAAGTTTTCAAGAATCCGAGCTCAACGTGCCGAGTTCAAAAAGAGTCAAAACTTAAAATTGACTCGACACATATAAGAGAGCAAGTTTTCAAAAATCCGAGCTCAATGTGCTGAGCTCAAAAAGAGTCAAAACTCAAAATTGACTCGACACGTATAAGAGAGCAAGTTTTCAAAAATCCGAGCTCAACGTGCCGAGCTCAAAAAGAGTCAAAACTTAAAATCGACTCGACACGTATAAGAGAGCAAGTTTTCAAAAACCCGAGCTCATCGTGCCGAGCTCAAGTTAGCTCGACAAGAAGAATAAGCTAAAGAAAAATTACCGAGCTCAAAAGTGCCGAACTCAACCTTCAGATTCTGAGCTCGGAGTAAAAAAAAAAGGCAATATGCATGCATATTTAGATCATCAAAACCAACAAAGGAAAGCAAACGAAGATAAGCTAAGGCCAAAATCATTAAAAAGGAAAAGCCATCCAGAATAAGCCGATTCAAATTTAGGATTGGGAATTATTCAGAAACATCGAGCTTGGCCGCCCAAAAGTGACAGGCCTTAGGAATACAGAAAACATCAAATCAGAAGTACAAATTAATCCTCGCCATCCTCCTCATCATCGCCATTCTCCTTCTCCTCGCCATCAGCGTCCATGTCGTCCTCACCACCCCCCATGCCATATTCCACCATCTTTTCAGCAATGTGCTTCTCAAATTCAGGAATAGAAGCCCCATTCTTTAGCATTTGAAGGGCCTCTTGCATGGTGGACAGGTATGAGGCACTCATCATGGGCCCAAGAGTCTCGGTCTTGTACTCCTCAACACCGGCAGCTCTCCCCTCCTTGACACATACATCTTTTCCCCCTGGAAAATGCAGCCTCCACCTCTTGGGAGCATACACTGACCAGGTCATCATGGCGGTGGAATAGCTCGGCATGTTGGACCTTTAAGTCGTCCAGGTCAGACAAGGTCCGTTGAGTCGCGCTCAATGCCGCCTCGACGGACTTCTCCGCCTTCTTAGCCCTCACCATCCAGGAGTCACGGTCAAAGATCAGGTTTGTGCATTGAGTGTGCATCTCTTGAAAGGCAGTAAAGTCCCGCTGGAGATGGGCATGATCTTTGCGGAGGTCGGAGAAGCTCCGTCGAGCTAGTTTCATCGAGGCAAAGGATCGGCAAAGGTTTGCCTCCGAGAACCCCAATTGGCTGTCTGCGTCGAAGCTGGAGAACCAATTGTCCAAGCTCGACCCCCAATTATGAGCAACACTATCCGAGAACTCAGAGAAGGGATACCCCCCAACTGACCCGCTGGTCGCGGTAGGAGCATAACATCCCGAGTAGTCGTACTCGAGATGGGAACGCTGAGGACGAGGACCGCCGAACACAACCTCCTCATGCTCAACAGTGATGGGCTCCTGATGAGAGCTCCCTTCACTGACCTGGGGAGCGGAGAAGGACTCAGGAGGAGCAGATGGTGTTGACGAGCTGGCCTTCTTCTTTCTCTTGCCACCAGTAGCCGTCGGCCTCTTCGCGGGTTTCTTGGTGTTCATCTCCAAGAACTGAGCCGCTCGATCAAGGGCAGAAAGAGGCATGGTTCTATCGAAGTGGGGATAGTACACTGCAAATAATAGAATGCCGAGCTCAGAAAAGCATGAATAAAAAACCTTGATCTAAACAGATATCGTACAACCGAGCAGAAGACCGCCGAGCCGCCGAGCTCGGCTCGATAACTCCAACCGACACAGACGCTAACACCTATAAATGACAAATGACTCAACCTAACAGGAATTGCTGAACAGAAAGTTTAATATCCTAAACACATAATATCGGCATGATAATTCTAACACTGAGTTCGCAAGGGGTTAAAAAGTCCATACTCAATTGAGGACTGAACAGGTCAGATTTAACTCACCGGGGATAGTGGTTTCGAGTTGAGAGCGAAGGGGAGAATCCCTGAGTCTGGCCCTACGAATTTTAGCTTTCGTAAGTAATATCTTGTAATGCCTTTCCTCTGGGTCGGAATCCAAAATAGTGAACAGATGAGCAAGAAATTCTGGGCTAGGGTCCTCCGGTTTCCGGTATGCTTAAAAGAGGAACAAACTATAAGGATTAGACCGAAATAAAGGAAAAAATGCTAACGTTTCACTAACCGAATTTCGTAAAAGAATTGGAGGGAGAGTAGAGTGAGCCGTCTGGGTTCCTTGTCTGCCAGTCCCCCCCGATGTAGAACCAACAAGACTCCCAGTCATGAAGGGAGTCGGGGAGCCCAGTAATGAGGTTCTTGAAGGTGCCTGACCGAACTGAGCTATAGTAAAAGCCAGAGTCACCCCTACCCACGGCCTTGAAATGATAGAGCCATCGGAGCTCCTCGAAAGATGGAGCTGGCCAACCGTTGAGATGAAAAAGCACAAACAAAACCAGGGTTCGAGCTACGGCCAGGGGATTAGAATGGGCAATCCTAGGTCATTCAGAATGTCCATTAGAATCCGGGGTAGCGGAAATGAAACACCAAAATGCAAGCTGTCCGAAAACATAGTGGTACATGAGACCGGCAGAAAATGGATCTACTCGGCATCGTAAGGAAGAAATAGATTGACCGACCCAGGCACCCCGCACTCGCTTCGATACACGACCAAATTTTCATCGACTAACTTACTCTGCTCCATGGCTATGTTGAGCATCCGGTCGTCCCACTCGCGAGGAGGGGGTCTTTTCTAGTGACCGACCGGGGTACGCTCGCCGGGCTGGTCCGACCAGAAGGTGAAAGTCTCGAAAGCCACCGACCCTGCGCTGGTTTTGGGCCTCCATGATTTCTTGGCCTGTGGTGGACGTTGGATATCATCCCCATGTGGGCCGGAGAGATCGTCCAGGGGCTCGAGTAGGTCGGAACCGAGCCTAAAATCGTCGGCGGCCGCTCCGGTTCGATCCGGTCTCAGACCGCCGGCCCACGCCAACCCACCGGCTAATTCGCCTTCGTCCTCGTCGACCAAAACATGGCTTACGGGGTAGAGGCTACTCCGACAACCAAGCTCGCACCCTGCCCCAAACCGACCTCCAGGCCCAAAAGATTGCGCTTGGTCGAACCGGGGGAAACCGCCGAAAAGATCACTCCCAAAAAGCCCCTCAAAATAAAAAGGGCGTCCATGACCAAATGCGTCCCCAGAACAAAAGCTCCCATACTGGTCGAATCCAGACCCGGGGTACGGACCCGATGGAAAACCAGGCTGGTCGCCGCCCCGACCGTCCTCCTCATACCCCCGAGAACTATCCGGGGAATAACCCGGGCTACTAGACATGGAAAGGTTTCAAAGAGAGAAGAGAAAAAGAAAGATTACCTTTGAAGAGTGAAATGGACCGAACAGGATATCACGAAACTAAAACACAAGCAAGTTTCCTTCAAAAACAAAATATTTTAGAAAGACAAGAGGAGGAAGTTGAAGATAAAGGAGTTTGCAAAATGAAAATGGAAGAGAAAGGAAGGGAATATGAGGGACTGGTATAATAATGAAAAGAGAAGATCATGTGACACTACATTCCAAAACATAAAAAGACAAGAAATCTGCAAAAGCTTACAAAGGTGCCTGAAAAAGCTTCCATCACGGAGCACGAGATGGTCAAACTGCAGGTGGGACCGGGTTGAAGGGACAAGGCATCCCATGCATAGGTCGGCTCGGCTCCCATGAACGATCAGGATTCAATGAGCCCGAACTCGACCACGCGTGTTCGACTCCATGCTCAGGGGCTTGTTGATGGTCAGTATTATCCCGAGAAGGATCCAAGCTGAGAAAATTAAACCGACCAGGAAAAGTGGCCAAGTTCCGAAGGCGCCGAACAGGGTGGTGCCGAGCAGATGCTGGATGACTTGCGCCCCCTGCCGAGCGCCTACGCCGAGTAGATGAGTGCCCATGTCGAGGATGCCGAGCTGACCCGAGAGCCCACGCCGAGCAGAGCGGAGCATTCCCAGGCGTGCCGAGTAGGACTTCTCTCAGGGACGCCGACCTCTCTGCGCTACACGCCGAACACCCCCGCCCGGGGCTGCCGAGCAGAGAGGTGCCGAGCTGCCGAGATCGGTCCCCTGCCGAACAGGATTTCTTCCAAGCACGTCAACCACCCCACTCCAGGCGCTATGAGCTACTCGCCGAATATTCCCATCCGGGAGTGCCGGGAAGAGATGAGCCGAGCTGCCGAGATCGGTTCCCTACCGAGCAGGATTTCCTCCGGGCATGTTGCTCGCTCCGCGCTGCCCGTCGAACGCTTCCGCCCAGGAGTGCCGAGTAGAGTAGTGTCGAGCAAGTTGAGCTCGGCCACTCTGCCAAGTAGATTCCTACCCGGGGATGTCAAGCGCTCTGTGCTCTCCACTGGGTACTCCCGCCCAGAGGTGCCGACCAGGAAGGTGCCGAGCAGAGCGAGTCCTTCCGAGGAGTGCGCGGTTTGAGCCGGTTTGCCTTCGACCAGTCAGCGACCTCAAGATGCCGAGCTGAAATATTATACTGTCGACTTCAGATCCGTTCTGTATGAAAAATAGCTGAGGTCGGATCAAGTGGCCTGGGATTTTGTCTTCTGTTGCATCGACGCAGCGTCGATGCTCGGTATCAGGAGAATGGCCTTCTATCGCGTCGACTGACGCGGCGTCGACGCAACCCGCGGATCGGCCCAGAAACGTTTAAATTTTGGATTTTTGGCCCATGACCCGACCCATGACCGTTTTGACCCGCGGGATTGGCCCAGAAATCTGTTTAAAGACAGATTTTTCTTCCCCTTTTCACTCACTTTTTCTTCCTTATCAAATTTCTTGTTTTCCTTTCTCTTGCTATAATTSTCTTTCATAATTTTKAGAGTTTGGACACCACATCACCACAAGCCCAGAATTCTTACAAAGCAATTGGTGAACGAGCAACCTCTCAACAAAGGGGCTACAAGGGTTGAGGCATATTCGGGCAATTCTCGCGTTTTTACGAAAATTCGACTACTCTACACGAGGTACTTCGCTTGAATCCTTTCTTAGGACCTTATAATTGTGAGTTGTTGTGTTGGGAAGTTGTTGGTGCAAGGATTACTCAAAGAATTTTGTTGGTTGAACACGCACGCCAAGTGTTCGACAAAATTCCCCAAAGAACAAAGAATCTTATTTTTCAAGGTTTTTCACCCCCGTTCAATTTCGTATTGTGTAATTATGTCTCGAGCGGGAAAAACGTAAGGATATCTCAGGGAAGTACAAAACGCACCGTTCCCAATTTTCGACAAAAAGGAAGGAGACATGTTTAAGAACATTCGAAAATGGGATTTGCTACGCACCGGACTTTGAACGTCCAAGGGATTGCGGATGAGGCCTCGAATGGGTCGGACCACCACACCGACCTTTCACGTTATGTAGATGGCCTCGGGTGTGGGTACTTTGCCCAAATGCACTTGCCCGATTTTCGAGAACTCATGCTCGAGTTTTTCTCGACTTTGGCGATTCGTAACGACGAGACGTTCTCTTGTCGGCTAGGAGGGAATGATGTGGTTGTCGACGAAGAGATTTTTGGCAACATTTTTGGTTTCCCGACCATCGGGGACCACCGGTTGGAGTTCAAGGCTTTGATTTAGCCTCTTTTTGGGGGATTATTACCGGGGGAAATACGGGGGATTATAAGAGGTTTCCTTGCTCGAGGATTCAAGACGACGCCCTCTAT
>BMAC01000616.1:368904-399770 GCA_014905375.1 Phtheirospermum japonicum | reverse complement strand
TTATCGAACATCTTCACTTGAAATGCTCGGTTCTCCTCGAAAAATTGCCCCCAATCAGGACTCGGGCCTGAAGTAGAACGGCGTGCTTGCTCCATGTCCTCGTCGCCATCATCATCTTCATCGTGTAGTCGAGACGAAGATCCACCTCTAGCTCGGCTCCAAATTATCGACGAGAAGATTGATGCAAACCACGACAAGAACCGGAAGAGCTTAAAGAAGATGCGAGCTCGCATCTCGAAGCTCGAGGAGCAATTTGAGGCGGCTTACCCCACACCGAGCATGGATGTCGACGAGAATCCCGCGGATGATGAGTCCCGCGAGTTCTAAACTCGTTCTATCTTTATTTTTATTTAATATTTATGCTTTAAAAAAAATAAAAAAAATAAAAAATAAAAAAAAATTTAAAATCCAAAAATATTGTTATTTTCTTTGTTTTTGTGTATTTTATTTTTTCTTTTAGGGCATTTCGTATCACGTACATTGAAGAAGTGGCCAATTACGCAAATCACGACTAGCGGCTCGACTACTATTATTTCAGGGATGTTTTCTTTTTCCTTCCTCTTTTTGATTTTTGGATGTATTTTGTGGCAATCCGGAGATTGCCCGGATTTTTAGAGGGGGTGGGTAGTCGAGTATGATTTGTATTGATTAAGTGTGTAATTTTATATACTTGGCCTGTAATAATTATATGCTTAAACGTGATTAATTACTATTTCTACGCTTAATTGTGTTTGTATGGCTTGCCTGTCGAAGTTGACTAAATATGATTATTTGTTCTAGTTCTTTGAGCGTGCATAAGTGCATAATTTTTCAAAATTTATTATTGTATACTGTAAAATGGTACTTGGACGCAATCGATTTCACGAAACCTTAAAAACAGCGTCAATTCAAAAATTTTCATGCAAAAAGCCAGCGAGTAGCCTGAGTGTTTATCATCATTGCATGTACGTGAATAAGTTTTAGTTTTGATATCTCTTTGAAACCGCTGTGTGTAGTCGACTTTGAAAATGAAGTTAGGGCACATATAAAACCTTATTCCGGCCATATCCATATATTTTAGCCACTATAAATTCTGAATGAGCCAATCATAGCCAAATATCCATGCCTATAACCATGAGTGTTGTTCAGACGACCCCTATAACCCATTAAAAGCGTGGGGTAGGAGTTCGTATTTTTATTGGTTATTTGAGTCTTGGAAATATTTGTTAGGAATTTATGATCTTACGAATTTTTGTAATCTAGGACCACCATCCAAAAGAAAAAAAAATTATGAATAATACCCCATAAAATATAAAAAAATAATAATAATAATAATAAAAGGGGAAATAAAAATATATATATATATATAATAGGATGGTGGATATGTTGATTAATTGCCTACGCGCTTGTAAAGGCTTGAGTTTAATTGTTTATTTTATGAAGCCTTATGTTTAAAAGGCAAAAGAGTTGTGATTAAGTGGTTTGAGCTTTCAGTCGGTTTTATGGTTTGCGAGTTGAGAAATAGCCTATATTTTAAGGCCACGATATGAGAGTTAAGTGAGGTTTTTATTTTTGAGCGAGGTGAAGCAATTTTCTTCTTGATTAGATTAGGTTGGGGTGAGTTATTTAGCCACACGACTTATATATTTCATACCCGTCCAAAGAGCCTTACGTTATAACCCGTAAAGACCTTTTCTGATTCTTAGTTTTGACAGCACACTTAATTTGRGATTGAYAAGAGADTGATTTTCTGTGCTTATTTACTGTGCTTGTAATTGTATGATTTGAGTGTATACACGTCCCATGCAGAAAATACTTGAGTGCTTTTGAGCGTACTTATATATATTATCCTTCGTGAGGAAGCATGATTTTATTTTGAAGCGACAAAGTGATAATGGTCAATTGTTTGACGTTGCGTGACTTATACCTATATCTTCAAAATTATCTATGTAGCAACGCACGACTCTTTGCTTGAACTTATTTTTATTCTAGTTATACTTCGAAATTATCGTTTGTTCGAGGACGAACAAACCAATAAAGCGTGGGGTAGTTGATTAGAGTAGATTTGTCCTTATTTTTATTAGCTTTTTAGTTCGTTTTTATATTTGTTTTTGGTATAAGTTGGATGATTTAGGCGTAATTCCGTAATTTTATAATTCCAGCTTATTTTACCGCATTTTGATCTTAATTGATGCAATTAGGTGATGTTTTGTTGTTTTTCACCTTACAGCTAAGTAACCGGAAGAGTTTAGCACGTAAAAGACGAAGTTCGATGTTCGAGAATAGAAGAACAAGCTTTCCGGTGAAACGAGTAGCAAACGATCGAGAAACGGAACCGACGCTCAGTCGCGTCGACTGACGCGACCGTCGACGCACAGTCGATGCGAGCCGTGACAGCAAACCATGGCCGCGTCAGTCGACGCACTGCCGACGCTATGTTCTGAAGCATCGATGTCGACGCGCCAAGGTCGATGCAACGTCAACGCTAGCTGCTGAAGCGTCGATGTCGACGCACTTGCCAGCCGACGCGCGCATCTGCTGATCACACCTGCCGAGCGCTGCTGACCAAGTATGCCGAGTCCCGCCGAGCACCTGTTCGCGTCAGTCGACGCTCCGTCGACGCGACGGCCTAGAATTCGGAAATTAGGGTTTCTTGTGCGGCAAGACTTGAAATATTTATAAAAACCCGCCATATTTCGGATTTGGAGTACATCACGGAGGGGGCCACTAGAGATACATCTATCTTAGGGTATTTTAGCATTCAATAACAATAAGTCCACGTCTTATAACAAGATTTGGAGACGCGGATCAAGGATCGAAGTTCTATGTGTCCGAAACACCGATTTCGCGCTCGAGAGTCCATCTTCGCCCAAGATCAGCGTTCAAACTCCGGGATAGCTGGAGATTTTCATTGCTTTCCTTAGTTTCAATAAGTTTTCTAAACTCTTAGATTATTTTCTAGTTAATTGTTTAGATAAATTCTTAGTTAATTCTAGTTTTAATTAGTTTAATTGTTTCTCATGCTTGGATGTTGGATATTGGTGATTTAGTTTATTTATGCAATTTAGTTTATGCTTAGTTAATCGTTCTTGGATTCGTATGATTCAATTGCTAGTGATAGTTTCTTAAATTCATGTTTTTAGATATTATAATTAGTTCTAGCCTTTATAGCATTAAATTGATAATTTAGTTATTCATCTTAGTTGGTAATTTAGAATAATTAGTTTAATCAGCTTTAGTTTACTACTTCGCTCGTAGTTGATAATTTAGTTAGAATAATTAGTTTAAGTAGATTTACCTTAATTATCATCTTAGTTTATAATGATCGAATCAATCCATTTAAAACCCCAAATGTATATGTATGATATTCGTAATTGAGAAAAACATCCGAAAGACCGAACAGTTATTTCCTCGAGAGATACGACTCGAGTCAAACTCATCGCCCTACAGTTACCTCGTACACTTGCGAGCAAACTGACGTGCTTTTAAATTATTTATTAAAATGGGGTGCACAAAAGTTTGAGTCAACTTACAATTTCATTTTTTACTAGGGAAAAAGGTGTTTACAATGTTGTTTTCTTCTCAAGTAATATTTTTATTGTGTAATTTCCATCTCTTTGAAGCATCAATTGTTTATTTTAAAACTCTTGTATTGTGATTGTTATAAATTAAAATACAAGAAATTTGATGTTCGATGACTGATACGACACTAAAAATCCTTCGTAATATATGAGGGTATTTATAGTAAGCGACCTCATCTCTTGGAAGAAGCATTTTTTCTGGGAGGTGAGCGAGCTGGTTTGTAGAGTAGTGACCTGAAGTATGAGGATGAGTTTTCATATAGGGTCGCGACCTCTTATGATTTTATGTGTTGGGTGCTAGCTGTTAAGCTCGGTCATTGGCTTTATAAATGTCAGGCCCTAATTGGCTCATATGGATGGTCTTATGGGGTCCCGGCGAACTATATGGAAAGAATTACAGGCCCAGGCCTATTCTGGTAATTTAAGCGAGAGATTATTATTTATGGGAACTTAGCATACAGGAGAAATCCTAATTCTAAGTCGGTCATGGTATTTATGAAATTATGGTGGGAGAAGGAAACCCTTGCTTGGGGAGCACTTCTCTTGTCTCTATAAAATGGGGGATACCTCTCTTTATTATGAGTTGATTGTTTTTTATGACGGATTGATCTCTCGAATTATCTCTCCCACCATCTAACTTAAGCATCGGAGGACCTTCCCCGGGGCCACCGCCCGCCTTGTCTGAAGGTGTTGTTTTACAGGATCGGCTAGGTCTCCAGGAGGGTTTTTGGAGGCTTATCAAGTCGCTGTGACGTAATTGGAAGCTATTTCAGGTCGCTGATCTCAAATTTGAGGTTAGTACCCCATATTCTTGGTAATCAATCGATTTGGATTTATCAAGTGGCGCCGTTTGTGGGAAAGAGAGACATCGAGTCCTTGAGCGAAAGGCGTGAGAAATCTCGCAAACGAAGCATGAAGAATAATAACATACAACCCAAAACCTTGGATTTTGGTCCTGGATCAAACAAACTGAAGAAGAAAAACAGGATGGCGGAGACTAACAAGGGAGAGCCAACAAAAGACGGATAGACACCGTCTCAGGAGGAACCGGCAGTTCAGACTCTGGGCGACACACCGCTGCCCTCTCCAAAGCGGCGTGATTGAAAGGGACCGGCAAAAGATTTGGAGGCGAAGACGCCGGAGGTGGTAGCGCAGAAAGCGATTCACATAGAAATGAAGGAATGGAAGGATCTACCCAAGGATAAGCCCTGCCAAATTAAAAAAGGATTCTTAGATGGGCTTATGGATTTCGTGCCACTGGAGAAGATGGAAGAATTGAATAAGAACCTAGCAGGCGAGCTAGGTACTCTGAAAGAGAAGACTGATGGACCAAACGGCGAGCAGGAAGAAAAGTCGGTCACCAGGAAAACAAAACAAAGCGGAAGATCTCTGTCTAAGAGGTCTTCTTCTGGGAGGAAAGGTCGTAGTAAGCAAAAATATGAGGATACTTCCAGTTCTACCTCATCCACGAAGTCTCATACTCATAAACATAAGCATAAGGGGAAGGGGGTGAAGATAAAGCGGAGCCATTACAGGCCTATTCTGGTAAATTGAGCGAGAGATTTATTATTTATGGGAACTTAGCATACAGGAGAAATCCTAATTTTAAGTCGTTCATGGTATTTATGGAATTATGGTGGGAGAAGGAAACCCTTGCTTGGGGTGCACTTCTCTTGTCTCTATAAAAGGGGGGATACCTCTCTTTATTTAGAGTTGATTGTTTTTTATGACGGATTGATCTCTCGTATTATCTCTCCCACCATCTAACTTAAGTATCGGAGGACCTTCGCCGGGGCCACCCCCCACCTCGTCCAAAGGTGTTGTTTTGCAGGATCGGCTATGTCGCTAAGAGGATTTTTGGAGGCTTATCAGGTTGCTGTGACGTAATTGGAAGCTATTTCAGGTCACTGATCTGAGATTTGAGGTTAGTACCCCATATTCTTGGTAACCAATCGATTTGGATTTATCAATGACGATACATTTCATCATTTAAAGTCTATTTTTTCGTCACTGAAGAGAAACGGTGACGAAAATCGAGCGTCACAGCAGTTGTCATGGTATGACTGTCATATTAGGTGAAAGTGACAATTTTCTCAAGCGCGTCACTAAATGTTCGGTTTTTATGACGCTGATATAAATTGTCACCATAGATGATACTTTTTGGTGATGCTGAATTCGTCACGTAAGTTATTGAAAAGTTATCATCAAAAGATCATTTTTGTCACAGTATGTTACCATTTTTAATGATGAACACTTAATTTTCATCAAAACATTTGACTTTCCGTGATAAACATAACTATGGTGATAATCTTTATTGAGTTATAATGATGCTCATATTGTCATAATATGTATTAAACATTTGTCACATATAATGTAATTCGTCACGATAGATTTTTTTTATAGTGACGCAATATTGACCGTCACTGAACATCTATAATTACAATGACAAACCATTGTGTCACCATTTACTATGAATAGTGATGAAATTATTTGTCACGAAAAATTAGCAATATATGATGAATATTATAATCATCATAAAAGATATATGTTCAATGATGATTTAAGGGTACATATGGTGATAAAATCCATTGTCATTAGATGAGTTTATATGGTGACAAGCCAATCATCATAAATGATTAAGTTTAAGTGACAAGTTCAAAGTATTGCGTGATGAAACAAGTTGTCATAATTTATTAAAGTGACAAATTTGAAATACTTATGTGACTATTAAAGTTGTAATAATTGAGTGAACACCATTTGATTGTTTACTTTCATGACGACATAAATTTACCTGAATATGTGCATTAATTTGTCATTATTATTTTGTAAGGAAAAATATCATAACAATGAAAATGAAAGCAAATGAGCATTTATCATTAAAATATAATGACAATATTCCAAAATATTTCTTCGACGATTTCGAACATAGAAGAAGCAACATGAGAAAGAAAGGATGAAATGAGGGCTAAGTACCCAGAACTTTTCAGGTAACTAAATTTTGGGTACAAAATTCTTATAAGGAGGGGAGGATGAAATACCCCAAACTTCCAAACTTTCACATTACTATTTGTACAATAAGATTCATGCATGGTATATTATTTATATAATTTATATGATTTTTAAATTAATTCAATTTCCACTAGTGCAGAAACAATTTTTAAGAACGCCTGTTTTTGCAAATCCAGAATGCCCTGCTGAGGCGTTCAGTTTGCAGAGACGTTCTGAAAAATATTTCAGCCGTTCTAGTAAGTTGTTTTTACCGGTTTTGCCCGTTCTGGAAAATAACTTTTCAGAACGTCTTTTTTTAAAACGTTCTGGAAAATATACTTTCCAGAACATCTCGAAAAACAGGCGTTCTGTAAACTATACTTTCCAGAACGTCTTTAAAAAAGGCATTCTAGAAAGTATACTTTTCAGAACGTCTCGAAAAACAGGCGTTCTGGACGCCTCTAAAACCAGGCGTTGTGGAAAGTATACTTTCTAGAATGGGTTTTTGAATAACCGTTCTAGAAAGTAGTAAATATTTTTAAAAAATTATATGAAAGCAGGTGCCAACAAATACATCAAATTCATTAAATTCATTAAAAACAAGACAATCACAAACTTAATATCAACATAACTAAAACTTATCATCACCTATAATCCAACAAACTCAAGGAGATATGAATCAAGCAAACCAAGAAAATGGAAAACTCCAACTAGTTCCTTTCCATCCCTTCACTAGTAAGCACTGCAGAAGAATAATAATTTAAAAGTTTAAAATAGGTTAAGCAAAAAAGCTACATATGAACTTGGAGTAAATTTTTGTTTCAAGTATCCACCTGTCATATTACAAAAATTGAGTCAAATTGTCCATCGGTATTTCACCACAGAAAGAAAGTAATCAAACACTATGAAGCGATTGGAAATCATGAAGATAAAGCTGATGTCAATTCCTTACAGGAGTATGAGAAAACTATGGGAACATAATTCACAAATCAAACAAAAATTGGAAAATGGATTCAAATTTGATTTTCAGAGAACTTACTATCTGATCGACAATTATCTTCTCCACCATTTGGAATACAAGATGATCATCTCCAATCTGCAACAAACATGAGCAGGCAATGCTAGTAACAGATTTAAAAGTTGTCCAATTTGACTTCACAGCAGGGTCGACTTTTTCAGAAACACAATAGTTTGGGGGATATTTGCATTTTCTTTAGAAATATCCTGTATTTCTGGACGGAATTTGTAAATAGAAATTAAAACCAACGGGGTATTAATAGTTTATTGAAAGATAGTAGACCTAACATCAAGTGTATCATTTCGTAATGTAGTCAACCCTGGTCAGCCAACTGATAAATTAATACTATACCTGAAATATATTCAGCCACGCCCTGATTGTCGCATCGGCACGAGGGATAGGCCTTTTCATCATTACAAGCAATTTCAACGCATCTGCTCTGATCTCTGCTATGTTGTTCTGCTTGTCAACGCGTGAGACACCGAATAACCAAACAGATATATATAAATGCATCATTTAATTAAAAATAAAATCAAATCACTACCACTGCTGCAAATGCGAATACAAGAGGAAATGCACAAGCAAACATCATGATCATCCCGAACTGCAACACCAACTCCAGAAAATCTGCCAGCAGTACAATTTTTTTTTTTTAAATCCTTGAACAAATTTAATGAACTTAAATGGTCAGCCGATGTGCTGCATAGACTTATTCCCTGATAACCACTTGCAAATTACATAATAAAGTGAATCCACTAAAAGAAATAACAAATTTAAAAAAAATAAATAATAATAAGAATAAATATACATACTACCCTGAGGTTTAGCCTGATTACAAAAAAACTCCCATTATTTTCAGAGTTACAAATACCACTTTAGGTGTTACAAAAACGCCAGAGGTTTGTATTTACCTAACAAATACACCCAAATGCAACTTGTAAAATAGAAACAAATACCACCCCTTCGTAGTTTTGTAAGATATCTTTTTTTTTCTTTGAGAAGGTTAAATCTAACTGAAAGAGCCTTATCAGTTTATAAGAAGATATAAAAGGCTATGCATTACCATCAAAAAGCCCATCTTCGATTTCCTGACCAATACTTGCTGCATAAGCAGGCTTAAGATATTCCTTCTCCACTCTTGGAATGGGACGAGGTTTGTCTTTTGTCGATGAGCCTTGTTCACGTTTTAGCTTATTCCTTCACAGTGACACAACTCATTTATTTTAGATACAAATATAATAGATGAGCTAAAATGAATGCTGGTATTGATAAAAGAAATATACCTAGCTCTATGTAAGACAAATACGGTATAGAGTTCTCCAATATATTCTCAATCACCTAAAAAAAAAAAGTTACCAGCACCAGCATAAAACAAAATAAATATATGAAGTAAAATATGCCAAAGAAAAAAGGCATTGAATTTAAATCTACCTCGGATATAAGCAGGCGTTGGATTAGGACTTGACGAAGGGTCATGAAGTTGCGATGCAGCATGGTAGAATATTCCGATATATGATTGCATGAAATAAAGTCCAAACACCTGAGAAAAAAAAAGGATCAGCTATCATAATATAAATTTTGGATAATTTCAAAATCTGTCCTACGGGTATGTGGTAATTACAAAAAAAAATCTAATTGTAAGAATTATAATTACACCCCTCGACTTTTCTAAATATTACAAATAACTTTACGTCTTACATTTTAAAATAACATACCTCAACTTTCCTAAATATTGCAACTAGACAAATGTGAATTTGTGGCTATTCTTAATATTACAAAAGTTGAGGGGTGTCATTGTAAAATATTTGATAAAATAAGGAAATTCTGTCTTGACTTGGGGGTAAAACGTAAAAGACGGAATTAAATCTTAAGGGTCGTTTTAGTTACTTTCAAAGTTAGTTGGGGGTTATTTGTAATTATCGCAAACCTCAAGGATAGTATTTGTAAATTATCCCTATAAATCACGCAAAACCACAACGAGTGTGTGTACATTCTTCAATTTGCTACCTTGTATACCAAGCTGTTCGCTCTGCACTCAACATTTTCATCATTTTCATATTTAATAAGCTTCACTGAAATCTTGCCCCCCATTCTAGTGAAATACTGAATAGCTAGGAGGTAAACCGCTGTCAGGCAAAAATCTATTAGAGAAAAAAAAAGTCATATTAAGCAAATTAATTTTAAAATTAATTTTTATTTTTATTATAAAGCCTAAATGAGTGCTTAGTTGAGAAGATCGGAGCCAATAACCTCGTAAAGATGAGCATAGGCCAATTCATTTAAGAGCCATTTTATCTCTTTTGAGTAATGTTGTCTTTTTCCCTGCAGATGGACAAATCATCAACCCAAAAAACCTAACAACGATGCAGTTGGTTCACGGACATATAATACCAAATTAAGAAAGGAGTTAAAACGAAAAAAAAGAAAAGAAAAGAACCATTTTTCTCAGTGATATTCAAGAAAAAACTAAGACTTACATGAGTCATAACATCAGCATTAGGATTCCAATTGTTGAAGTCTCCAATAAGCGTCGTCGACTGCAAAACAGTAATAATCATAACAATTATGAGTTAAAGATGAAACTGTGGGTTTTTTTTTTTGGTTTTTTTTTTAATGTTATTGATATGTAGCACTAACCTTCGCCCTTGGTGCCCACTCCCTGTAAGCGATACCTGTCTCACTGGCAAAACAAAAAATTAGAGGAGCTTAGAATTGATATACCTTAAGATGAAGTTACTTTAATTCAGCACAATCCTCAGAAGTCTGTCCAGCTTGCTGTTTGACTGGATCACCAGAAGCAAATATTATCAAGGCATAATATTAACAAAGGACCAAAAAAAGAAACACAAAAACTCTTAACTATGAACATCGTCGTACCCGACCTCGTTGAGTCGCTCCTCGTCCTCGCGCTTGATGGGTTCGCCCTCGCAGAATATCTCGGTGTCGGGGGCGACTACGCAGTATTCGCCCTGATCAATCTCGACGACTTTGAACTCGACGCTTCGCATGCCGCCTCGGACCTGGAAAAAGTCGTCTTTCCTCAGGGGTCGATATACGTCCATGAAATAAGCTGACAATTTTATCAAAAAAGAAGGTAAAAAAATTAGTCATATAATTTTGAAATTTTCTGCTTTTAGAGGAAATTATTTTTTAGAGCAATTATTTATTTTTTTTAAAAGAAGAAGCTAAGAGTATTTGAGAATAAAAAATTGGCAGTGTCATGGGTTAAAAGAAATCGTTTGCAAATCATGCATTTAGGTTCTAATTAAATCATGCAAAGTCAAAGAAGTTGGCATTTGAACTAAGAATTACTTTTTTCAACCAAGAAAATATTGATTCATATAATTATAAAAAAAAATATATATGCTATTAGAGGAAATGATTAATTGTAGCAGAGGAAAAAGGTAGTTGAGAATCATAAGTTGGCAGTGTTTGCAAATAGATAAAAAAAAACTTTGAATAAGCTAAAAGAGAGTGTTTGGCATATACGTTTTAGAAGTGCTTGATTTATGTGTAAAAATAAACCAATAAATTCTGATTAAAGTATGTCAAAATTAAAGCATTAATTAATGTTTGGAACCACTAAAAACTATCTTTATACAGCTAAAAGTTGATAATCACTTTTTTAAGTGATTCCAAGAAAATAGAAGCTCCGAGGACAAAAATAGCCTTACGTTTTAAATAGGCATCGAATAGATTGCTAGTGAGACCCTCGATTGAATCGTCAATCGGAAGGATGTGAATGCGCTTTCCATACTTGACGTCAGGGCACTGATGCACAGACACCATATCCACAAGACGTACTCTAATGTTCGCTCGGACGAATTTGTTCATTCTTATCTTTGGCTCCTCACATTGCTCATCAGAAAGAACAATGCAAACCGTGTCTTTACGTTTCTTGCCCTGCACCGCATATACAACTTCAGAATCTCAACATTAAAGGAAATCAATTGTATTGTCAAAAAATAGATAATGATCAAAAAAAAAATAGAGGAAGTACCTTTATAAYTATAGTATCTCCTCGAAAGAGCTGAAGTTCCTCCATTTTAGTAGGATYCATACAAACTACTGAATTGTCATCATTAATGGCCTCGTCTACAATTAGGCGATTAGGGGATTTTTCGCGCTCTAGTATCGCGGTAGAAAAATCTTTTTTGCTACTTTTCCTGGATTGCAACAATTCCAAGTTCTTCAGTGATAAATCATTATTATTTTTAATTAAGAAACATCACAGTAATTCCTATTTAGAATTAAACACAGTGAGCAGATAAACAAGAAAATAGGAAATTTAAGCAGAGCAATTTTATATTAAACAAGAATTGAGAACTAAAACATCATAATCATCAATATTTTCTGCTATAAATTCTACGGATTTCACTTCCTCAGAAATCTGTCTAGCTTGCTGTTTGACTGGATCACCAGAAGCAAATATTATCCAGGCATAATACTAACAAAGGACCAAAACAAGAAACACAAAAACTCTTAACTATGAACAAAGCTAAAGATTATGTTCATCGCAGGAGAATATAATAAGGTGACAATTATTCACCTTTCGATGATTAAGTGATAAATTTAAACTTTTTAACTGCATGCTCCTAACTTTTAGGGATTTAGAATTCAAGACACATTAATAAATCAAAAAATGATAAAAATACAAAGAAAACCAAAAATTACCCTTAGCATCTAATTGTGCGTGGGTTTATTCGCTGCCGGGTCGTCGAAAGCGGGATTTTGTTCTAGAGGAGGAGGAGTTGCAAACATTGTCATGGATTTTTCCAGACAATCAACATTTTCTAAACCTAGTTTTGCTATTCTGATCACCTTTACTCCTTAAGTAATTGAGTTTTTTAGCATTTGCCCAAGTGGCATTTTGTCGAACAGATTCAAGGAAATATCTCAATCCCACTTTTTCTCTTCATACAGGCGTGAAACCGGATTTGGATTGAGAGTTTACCTTGGCATGGGTTGATTATAGGAATGAGGTCAAAGGCTAAATATAGTTTTAGGGCAAAAACATCTTTTTCTTCATCTCCTCTGCCTGAGATCATTCGCGGTGTAATGCAACTCGTGTACAGACGGCGGCACCCGCCGTTTCCAAGCGCCGTTCGCAGGTTTTCCGGCTGCCATAGGAGCCTTCCTCATTTTCCTCACCTCGCTTCCGTCTTTATTCTCTTCGCATGAGGACGACGGCGACAGAGCCACCGGCGATAGTGATGATTTTTTCTTCTCCTTCGCTGGAGAGATCGAAAGCAGCGGAGTAGAGGAGTTGAGAGGGTTTTTACATTTTTAGGTTACCGGTGGTGGGGGTTGAATCAAAGGAGATCGGTGGAGAATTATAGCTTCTGGTTTGGATTTCGGTTGATAATTGCAGCTGGTGGTGGCGATTAGAAGATGATTTTTGGCTGGTGGAAAGGGAATGGCAGAGACGAGAGATCGACGGAGAAGAAGGGCTAGGGCAAAAGTAGGATAAAGTTTTTTGTTTTATTTCTTAATTAGAAAAATTGGTTTTGTGGGTATATTTTATTCCAAAAATAATATGACATACGAGAACGCCTTTTTAAAGGCGTTCTAGAGCGTCGTTTTAAAGACGTTCTCGATACTTAAAATACCAGAACGATGTTTTTAATGACGTTTTCGATATTTAACATACAAGAACGTCGTTTTTAAAGACGTTCTTGATATTTAAAATATCAGGACGTCTTTTTTAATGACGTTCTGGATATCTAATATACCAGAACGTCTTTTTAACGACGTTCTGGATATCCAGTATACCAGAACGTCTTTAAAAAAGACGTTCTGGTATGTGATACTTTTATTACAAAAATACCACCGGCTGACATTTAAGAACGCCGCCTCTTGAGGCGTTCTTAAATGTCGGTTATTGAATCTTATTTTTGTACTAGTGTTCATTATGTGTTTTAGTTAGAAAACTTCTAAAGAGTTCCTAAAGTATAGCTAACAAGAGATATAACAAAGTGATTAATATTTTTCTTTGGGACAAAATAATAAGATACCAATTTACGACTAATGTTAAGTTATAGGAAATAATTATAGAATACAAGTAAATCCCAAGTTTCAGTTTATGAATATACTAACTTAATATTTTAAGATATTTATTTAAAAATAATTAAATAATACTTAAGTATACGTAATACGACTAAAATAACTATTAATATATATACAATATAAGATATATCAACTAACTCTTTAATATTTATAATATATATATATATATATATATATATATATATATATATATATATATATATATAATAAATATGCATGTGCATGTGTCAATATATATATAGTGTGCATGCAATTCCATGTGTAGATATATATGTGACGTGTGTGTAGTGGTTTATAAAAAAGGAAATCAAGTGGTGTTGGCCACCCCCTTATTCAACAAAGTATAATTATTATTACTATTACTATTATATAAATATGTGTATATGTACGTGCTAATAAGGTGGGGTTTGCCACCACTAACTCAAGCATGCATTAATATGTGTATGGATAAAGGTAGCTATTAGTTTTGTTTAATAAGGTGGGGTTTGCCACCATTAACTCATGCATGCACTAATATGTGTATGGATAAAGGTAGTTATTAGTTTTGTTTATATAATTATAATGTAACAATTCAAGCACAATAAAAGGTGGGGAGGATGCCTTAACACGGCAACACATTAGTAAAAATTAAGTCCCACATCGAATAAGTAATAGAGTTGTGTTTAGTTCGAGTTATATAAATAACTTATCCCACATCGAAGGAGTTAATTTGAAGTATAGTATCCTTGATTTATAAATACACTTTCTGCTACCTTATTTAGAACCATCAAGGGGATTAGCAATATACCCTACTCCAAATTTGTAAAAGTTTTAAGGGATTCCTAATTAAAAAAGGAGACCCTTATTTTAGTAAGTTTTTGAATCGTCGAGAATTTATCATAGGACTGTCGTGGGGATAGTACGTGGTGCTATTTTAAGGTACATTTTCTATTAGTCTTTCTTTATTCTTATTAATTAGTATTTTATTTATGGTTAGTTCAAAGTAGTATATTATTTTAATTAGCCTAGTGGTAATTAGAGTTAGTATTTTATTTACGAAATTAAATAGTATATTATTTTGTAATGATAAAGTATTTTAGTAATAATGTTTTTTTCCCACAATAGTAGTATTTGTGATTTCGATTAATTTGTTAGTAACTAGACTAAGCAACTCGTTATTTTTTTAAAATATACAAGCATAGGAGTTAGCTGAAAAGGAATCGTAATTGGTAAAATTGAAGTATTAAATGAGAATCTAATCAATATTTTATCCTGATTAGATTATATTGAGTAAGTTGATCTGTGATTTGAGATAGTGTAAGCTTTGGACCCGAGGTAAGTAGAAAGTTATCTGCAACTACAATGCATAAACATAGTATTATTTGGTTTGCTTATATGATTGTGATTATGGTCTGTATTATCTGAATATTATATGAGTTGTTTGATGAATGATATTGGTATTTGCTTATTGAGCATATGTATTAGCATGTGCACGTGCATACATGAGCCATGATCATGTAAGAGAGGTTATTAAAATAGAAAAGATAGTTTTGACCACTGTTAGTGCATCGAGACATGTGAGACATTACTTCGGGTATGTGCGGCATGCTTTTATGTTATACTGAGCCCGTACCATGTGAGACATTACTTCGGGTATGTGAGACATTTGGACTGGCTCCGATGCCAGTGCCATGTGAGACATTACTTCGGGTATGTGAGACATTCGGACTGGCTCCGATGCCAGTGCCATGTGAGACATTACTTCGGGTAAGTGAGACATTCAGAGTGGGTATCGGAATGACTTATTTTATGTTGAGCTCTTTTCGGTGCACTACAAGTAGGTTAAGGGGCCAATAAGAAGAAGAGTTTTAAGAAATGGTTTACGCCATCAGCATGATAAGTCAAAAATGAGTTGCATTGATTTATGATATTTAATGAACATGCATGGTTTTTGCTTAGTGAGCTTTAACTCATGTAGTTTATGCATTGTAGGTGAGCCTGATAATGTCTGAGTACTAGCTGACTGAGTTGTTGGAGTTCCATGAAGTTTCGAGAATCCTTGTACATGAATGACGACCTGTTGGGAAGGATAATGGGCTCATTTTTCTTTCTTTTTGAAGTTCTGTTATACCTTTTTGGGGTACTTTTAGTGTGTTTGAACTTTCAATAAATATTATAAATATGGTGTGGATCTTGTAAATAAGTTTTATAACTCTTTATCTCTATATAAATAAATAACTTTTGTTTAAGCCATAAGCGATAATATTTTACTCCTTTGGTTAGTAAATTTTTTTTAATGTTTTCAAGTAAGTAAGTTTTCACACTCAAAGTCAATAAGCTTTCTTTCTTACGTCTGAGGGGTGGAGGTGTGACATTAGTCCCATTACGTGCATGCACATATTCGAGGTATAACCCAATGCGAGGCCGGTGAGGGACGTCCAGCGAAGCCAATGCTTTACGAGGTAGTCAAAAAAGAGATATTAAAGTTGAAGGAAGAGGGGATTATATACGCAATCTCCGATAGCAAATGGGTGAGCCCAGTGCAGGCGGTTCCAAAGAAAGGGGGGGTCACCATTACCGAGAATGAAAAAGGATAGATAGTCCTAACGCGATTGACAATGGGGTGGCGCGTGTGCATTGATTATAGAAAGTTAAACGCAGCCACTCGAAAGGACAACTTTCCCTTGTCGTTCATTGACCAACTTCTCAAAAAACTTGCTGGGCATGAATTCTACTGCTTCTTGGATGGTCTTTCAGGCTACTATCAAGTCACTATTGCTCCGGATGATCAAAGAAAGACAACATTCACGTGCCCCTTTGGCACGTTTGCTTTTAGTAGAATGCTCTTCAGTTTGTATAACGCTCCAGCGACATTTCAAAGGTGCATGCTTTTAGTTTTCACTTATTTCATTGATGATTTTCTCGAGGTGTTCATGGATGATTTTTCAATTTTTGGTTCATCTTTTGAAAAATATTTATCTAACTTATCTAAGGTGCTAGAACGTTATGTTGAGACGAGTCTTACATTGAGTTGGGAGAAATCCCATTTTGTGGTTAAGAGTGGCACCGTGTTGGGTCATGTTGTTTATATTAGGGGCTTGGAAGTTGATAAAGCTAAAATTGATGTTATTGAAACTCTTTCTCCCCCACATGATGTGAAAGGTTTTAGGAGTTTTCTACGTCATGCGGGGTTTTATAGGCGTTTTATAAAAGATTTTTCAAAAATTAGTCGTCCGCTTTGCAAGCTTTTAACTTTAGATACTCCTTTTGTTTTTAATGAAGCTTGTATGAATGCGTTTATTGAGCTTAAAGAAAAACTTACATCGGCACCAGTAGTTGTTGCCCCCGATTGGACCTTACCATTCGAAATAATGTGTGATGCTTCCAATGAGGCAGTGGGGTCCGTTCTAGGGCAACGTGTGGATAAGTTACTTAAGTTTATATATTATGAAAGTTACATGTTAAATGATGCCCAACGTAACTACACCACGACTGAAAAAGAATTTCTAGTAGTTGTGTTTTCGCTTGATAAATTTAGTTCGTATATAGTGGGAGCAAAAGTAATTGTACATACGGATCATGCTGCGTTGTGTCACTTATTTTCTAAACCTCAAAGCAAATAACGTCTGATTAGATGGATTTTATTGTTGTAAGAGTTTGATGTAGAGATAAAATATATACGTGGCTGATCACTTGTCTAGGATGGTAGTTAATAATGATGCGAGTGAGCATATCATGATTGACGACTTGTTACCGTATGAAAATGCTTATGCTCTTGAATATTCGATCACCCCTTGGTATGCTGACATAGTAAATTATCTCGCTTGTGATATTGTACTTAACCACCTATCCTACCAAGAAAGTAAGAGATTTTTTCATAAATGCAGGGATTACTTTTGGGACGATCCTTATGAGTTCAAATGCTGCAAGGATGGACTAAGCAGAAGATGCGTTCCTAACGATGAAATGGGAAGTATCCAGCATTTTTGCCATGACCTTGGAGGGCACTTCGGAGCTCAAAAGACTGCATTCAAAGTCCTTCAAGATGGGTTTGTTGGCCAAGTTTATTTGCATATGCGTACGAGTACTGTAAGATGTGCAACAACTGCCAACGAACCGGTAACATAAGCGAGACGAGATGCCGCTAGTGACTAACCAAGTGGTGGAGATTTCTGATGTCTGGGGGATAGATTTCATGGGACCTTTTCCTAAAAGTGGAGACTTCGAGTATATACTTGTGGGAGTCGATTACGTATCCAAATAGGTGGGGGCGATTCCCGCGAGCAAGGTAAACGCTGAGATTGTGCTTAGATTCTTACAAAGGAACACTAGTGCAGAAACTGCATTCCAGAACAGAACATCCTGGTGCATCCAGAAGGGTATTTAAAATACTGTTCTAGATTAAACATTTTAGAATGGTATTTGAAATTACCGTTCTGGATAGAGGATTTTCTAGAACGGTTTTAGAATGCCGTTTTGGAAAGTATACCTTACAGAACAGTAATGGAAAAACCATTCTAAATTATGAGTCGATCCAGAACGGTATTCGAATAACGTTCTGGATTGACGTACACTCAAGAACAGTACTAAAATAATGATCTGGATTGATGTACATTCCCGAACATTATTCAAATACCGTTCTGGAATCTGTACGTCAATTCGAAAGTCTTTTCCAAATAAATACCGCGTAAATGAAGTTCTTTTGCCGCCCATATTCTTCATTTTTGTCGATCCTTTTCATTTCAATTCATAATTTCTTATTTCAATAACCCCAATTACAATTTGGCAAGCAAAGACGGTCCAATCAATTGTCAGTAGTCTCAGCGCTGCCGTCTGCAGTCGGCCGCGTCCAAAACCCTTGCGGCAGCCGCAAGCCTCTCGGTTCTTCGCTATCGCAAAGAAAAAAAACACAGCTTCATACAATTCGCCGCGAAAGACAGTGATTTTTTTGAATCCACTTCAAACAACAATGGTAACACCTAATTAATTATGCGAAAGCATTGGTTTTCCACCTTTCGGCGATGATTGTGTAATAATTGATTAATTCGAGTTACTAACTTTGTCTTCTCCTTTTCCCCTAATCCTATCGCTTCTCAGATAAGCCGCGGGCAGCTTTGGTAGAATGGTTAAATAGTGTTCTTCCTGATCCAGATTTTCCAATAAATGCTTCAGATGAAGAACTGCGAGCATTTTTGGTTGATGGATCCATTTTGTGTCGATTTTTAAACAAGCTAAAACCTAGTTCAGCGACTAAGGTACCTTTGGCTTGATTTTGATTTAATTTTCTAATTATTTAGGATTTTGTTTTGATATGAGAGTTTTCCTTATTGTTATTAGCATGCTCGTTCTTCACAATGGATGAAATGGGTTCCCCGAGGTTTCAGGCAGCAGACCTGGAAAAGGTGATGTCAAATTAAATAGTTAATTATATATAAATTGAGAACTAGATTTATTCACTTTTTTCCTGAACTTGTAAGAATATTCCTTTTTTTTTTTACAGGGATCTATGAGAATCGTATTGCATTGCCTTTTAACACTAAAAACACATTTTACGCTGAATGTTGAGAGATATAACAGAAGTGGTAATGGTGGAAGTTCAAGATGGAAACAGTCAGGGGAGCGTGCCAGGAGTGGTGATGGTGGGCCCAGGGACGAACCTTTAAATTGTTATCTTAGCCACCTTTTGGGGAGGACAGGCGCAAGTTAGCATCGAATTCGAGATCTCAGCGTGGATTACATAGTCCTTCAATGAAAGGTGCTTTTTTCATGTCCTTGTATGTAAACGCATATGAAAATATAGTCACATTCAAATGCAAGTTGTACATGGTTTTTCCACTTATTCCATTTTTTTGGGAATTAATTTAAATTATGCGTTATGTAGAGCAATCGGCTGCACCTATAAATCAAGTCGGTCGTAAGCTTCATGAAGCCTTTCAGTTTAAACAAGGATCTTATATGGGTTTACCTGCTGCAAAGATTTCAGAAATGATGAAATCGAATAGCTTGGAAGTAAGTTATCGAGCTCTAAGTTCATGGCAACATGATTGTTTTCGACTATCTCTTGAGATTTTATTTTCAAAGCTCAAACTTATGCTTCTTTAATTGATTTGAAGTTTTATTGATGCGGAATGCTCCAACACAGTCACTGTTAAGCATAGTCAATGGTATTTTAGATGAAAGCATTGAGCTGAAGAATGGAGAAATACCTCATGTATGATGATAAGTCATCAAAGATTCTAATTAGTGAAAGTGTTGTATTTAGCCTGTGTACACTTAATCAGTTTCGTATTTTCAGCGTGTTGCTTGTCTATTGAGAAAAGTTGTGCAGGAAACTGAGCGGCGAATATGTACTCAAGCAGAACATTTGAGAACGGTAATTCATAATGTTGGGGGACCTGTTGATGATAATATCTATTAACCAAACCATCCTGATCTGAAGAGAAGTACCAATCAAGAATTAAAGTTCTTGAATCCCTTGCAACAGGGACTGGTGAAGAGACACAGGTATAACAATGCATGCTCTGTAACCAACCTTATGCAAATCAGTGTTTATTAAATTCCGTCTTCCTATTTGACGACAGAGACTTTATTTTTGCAGATTGTTATGAACTAGCTACTGTAGATTAAGGTATATATGTATTATAATGCATTAGCTTTCTTTAGTCTCTTCTAGGTTCCTGTACTCTTCCACTTTATATGGCTCAGCTGGTCGATTATCACTATAAGGAAGCACAAAATTCGTACATGCCAACAGGGTTATTATTATCTATAAAGATGATAAGAGTGGATTACAAGCATATGGCATCCATCAGAAATATTCATCTTTCTAAGAAAAATCGCTCACTTTAGTATGTGTAGACATGCCAGTTAATGGATTCATGTATAATGCTTCCCCCCTAAATTGGTTAAATTGGGTATTCATCATCACCATGTAATCAAATCTGAAAACTCACCCTTGTATGAACATGTTCACATATCATACAACCAATATGTTTGCTAAACGTGTCATACATAAAGGCATGTGACTAACCAAAATAACCGTACATAATGATAGAATGAACTTGGCTGGATGGTTTCATCATGTTATTCATGTGAAATAATAGGCTTCATTAACTTCTTTTCTTGTGTGTGTGTGTCTGACTGCAGAGAAAGAAGAACAAAATAGAAGAGAAAAAGAAAGTTGAGGAGCATGATATTTTAAGGCTAATGAAAGAGAAAGACGACCTCAATCAAGAGATAGCTAATTTGAGGCAAAAAAATGGAAATGGCTAGGCGATCATGTGATGAGAAATCCTTAAAAACGAGAGTTGAAACCGAAGGAAATCAGCACGTGCTTGAGAACAGGTTGAAGGAGGCTTCATTTCTTCTTGGTTATAAGCTTTATTTACGAGACACGTGTGCAGGTATATTGCCTTTAAATGAAATTGAGGCCGATAAGGTTAGGTTTGATTCAAATGTTGGGACTTTATTTTGCAATGATGTTGTTCATAATCAACTTGTTCAGGTATATTGCCTTCTAGTATTCATCTTACCTTGATGTACTTTTTATGCTTCTCAGGATCATTTGCAAAAAGATAAGATAGCGTTTTGTGATTAACAAATTAGCGTCTTCTCCAAGATGTGGGTAGCTTTGTTCTTCTGTTGCCCTTAAAAATTGTA
Source organism: Phtheirospermum japonicum (assembly GCA_014905375.1). Classification (NCBI taxonomy): domain Eukaryota; kingdom Viridiplantae; phylum Streptophyta; class Magnoliopsida; order Lamiales; family Orobanchaceae; genus Phtheirospermum; species Phtheirospermum japonicum. The sequence goes on along the minus strand of BMAC01000616.1, from coordinate 378,500 downwards.
GACATCAAGATGACATGTTTATATGATCTATTGGCAGTAAATGCCTAAATATTTTCGGTGAAAATGTAAGGAAATGTTTAAAAGGTGGATATTAATACCTACATGAAGAACTATATAAGTATATTGTTCTAATATTATAACCTTTGGGAGTGTTTAATGATTTTGAAAAGAGCTTCCATAAAAATGAATTCAAGTGCTTGATTAGGTTCGCTTCTTCAGAAAACCCATTCTTTCCAACCAACACGAAAGATACATACTGGGCGCTTTATTCTTAATTTGTTTCTCTTTGCATGTGCCTCCTATGATGTTTGTGATAAGATGCCATGTATAATCACATTATGACAGTTTGTGGTAGATTTCTTATTTATTTATTTAACTTTAAAATTTAAATGTTACTTCCTTTGAAAATTCCCTTAAGAGTGTAAACAATTGGGTTTCAATACAATTGAGATAGATGCCAGGTCCCTCGGAGTCCCTGAAGAGGCTCTGCTGAGATATGTGAGGTTGGTTAAGAGTGGGGGTATTAGAGCTAAGCCTTTGTTTGTTGTGAAGTTTAACAAGTCGGACATACCCACGGGCTTGAGAAGATAATGTTTGAAGCATCAAATCCTACGACATCTGAGTGGTTCATCAAACAATATGGTCCAAGGGTAATTTATTTTTTTACTTTTTTATTTGTTGCTTAATTTAATAATGCAGAATTTTAATTTTTTTATGCGACTTAGGTGAATCTCTTTATGGATCATTCTCAAGTAATGGATCTGGAGTGTCTTCGTGGTCGTAACATGGGAAAAGATCATGCGTCTGTTCTTGATTCATCGTATTTCTTTTTAGGGTAAATAATTATAATTCTTATTATTAACTTTGACAACCGAAACCTTTAGTGGCAAGGTAAATTATGTTGCCTTTCCAGTTAAAAAAGAAATCGATATTGTAATTTGCTCATAGATCACGCCTGGTTAAGTTCCTGATTACGTTTTCTTAAGTTGAATTATGGTATAGAATCGTTGCAATCATTAACTGGAGTCACTACAAGAAATTTGATGTTCGATGACGATACGTTTCGTCATTAAAACTCTATTTTTTCGTCACTGAAGAGAAACGGTGACGAAAATTGAGCGTCACAGCGGTTGTCATGGTATTGCTGTCACCATTGGTGAAAGTGATAATTTTTCCAAGAGCGTCACTAAATGTTCGGTTTTGATGACGCTGATGTAAATTGTCATCATAGATGATACTATTTGGTGACGCAGAATTCGTCACTTAAGTGATTGAAAAATTGTCATCAAAAGATCGATTTTGTCACCATATGTTAACATTTTCAATGACGAACACTTATTTTGTCATCAAAACATTTGACTTTCCATGACAAACATAACTGCGGTGACAATTTTTATTGAGTTATTATGACGCTCATATTGTCATAATATGTATTAAACAATTTCCAAATATAATGTAATTCGTCATGATAGATCTATTTTATAGTGACGCAATATTGATCGTCACTGAACATCTATACTTACAATGGCAAACCATTGTGTCACCATTTACTATTAAAGGTGATGAGATTTTTTGTCACGAAAAAATTAGCAATATATGACGAATTTTATTATCATCATAAAAGATATATGTTCAATGATGATTTTAGGGTTACATATGGTGATAAAATCCATTGTCATTAGATGAGTTTATATGGTGACAAACCAATCATCATAAATAATTTATTTTAAGTGACAAGTTCAAAGTATTATGTGATGAAATAAATTGTCATAATTTATTTAAAGTGACAAATTTGAAAACTTATGTGACGCTTAAAGTTGTAATAATTGAGTGAACAGGATTTGATTGTTTACTTTCATGACGACATAAATTGTCCTACATTAATTTGTCATTAGTCTCTTGTAAGGAAAAAATATCGTAACGATGAAAATGAAAGCAAATGGGCATTTATCATTACAATATAATGATAACAATATTCCAAAATATTTCTTCGACGATTTCGAACATACACCAAAACACTTACAACTAACCAAAATATTAACTTGAAATATCTAGAACACATACCAAATTAGACATCTAGAATCAACGTACTTGAATATTCAAAACAAGGACCTGGAAGCATAAACTAAGCCAAAAGAATTATTTCATATAGCAAGACTTGAGCTTGATTTGTTTCACATGTCAACATTGCCAAACAAAAACAAAAGTGGGATCAGACCGTCTGCATATTTGAAATTTATAATTCTAAATTAGTTTATAATCAAGCCATCAAAGAAATACTATACAAAGTTCACAAAATTGAAACTGGAGATTCCGACTTACGTGGAATATAATGGATCAGGTCCCACCCGAAGCAGACTCATTTGCTCTCATGAAGGCCATAAGCTTGTTGATGCACTCGCCTTGCTGAGTCAGTTGATTTTTCAAATCATCGACTTCATTCTTGAGCTCCGTCACTTGACCTTCCGAATCCTGTAGGTATAATAATAATAACATGATCATTAACGAAGTTGGATTATAAAAAGCATGTGTCAGTTAGTTAGTTACCTAGTTTTCTCCCGCCTCATCGCTTGACCAACCACCTTTCACCGTATAATGCGTGCACTTATAAAGTTTAATAATATCACATTCATCGTCGGCCTTCTCAGACTAATCGGCATTCAAAAGAGAAAATAAAACAAAATCAGACTCAGAATAGAAATATAAAAATTGCACCAAATGGAATAAACTTAATACTAAAATCTTCATTTTGTTACACTCAAGTGGATTTAATTTATATATCACTGTCAAAGATTTTCCCTTTATATTGCAACAAATTTCATAACATTGACTTTTGGTCAAGTCAAGAAACTTATCAAGAAAACACATACCTATCAGCGCGAACACACTGACTTGTGCGTGATGATATAAAAATTAGCAATTGATCACCACCGAGCAAGTTTATTCTTCTCGAAAGTCATGACGATGTTGATCYATTGTTATTCACCTTCGAATTTGCCTAAGGATGTTTCCTTCAAGAATRTTGTGTTTTTGGTCGTCYAGTTATCACGAYCAGTATCTTTAGGTGTCTCAAAGACCCACTACTGCAATATCAACGAATAAAGGCGGGATAAGTGACTGAGAAAACAATTTTGTAAAAAACTATAAAAGGATTAAAATACTTATTGGGCACGGTAAATTTAACACAATCCAGAGTTCAAATCCATAAAATTAAACCTCATCATACATATATAAAATTTAAAATTCAACGTTGAAATTGTAACATCCCATTTTTTTATTTAAGTTGCTAAACGGTTTAACACTGTAATTTGTACGTTAAATTATGTAACACCCCAAATAAATACTAACTTAATAATAATAAAAATAAATAAATAAAATAAACTCACACCTTCAAGAACATCTAGTAAAATAGATAAAACAAAACTTTTCAAATCCAGTTTTTTTTTAGACATTTGCTAGTTTATGTCATCATACGCAGCAACGATAATTTAGCCATAACTTTCTTAATACAACGGATAAAAATATGATTCATGAGGTGATAGAAAGCTAATACAAGAAGCTACAACTATTGTGAAGACACCAAAATCCAAAACGCAGATTACGAGGGTGAAATCAGCACAAAATCGAAGAGCAATGCTACAGAAAACTGGACAACGCAACAATCATATTTTAAGCATAATTTCTAATAGAAAATAGATATTTAGGTCATTCTTGCGGATACAGACAACTAAGACTCATATATACAACATACTTTAAGATTATAAAAACAAAAATATAAATTAAGAAGTTGAAACTGGCTTATGAATATACAGTTCGAAACACGACAGTCAATAACAGTTGACAATAATAACCATCACAAGTTCCACATAAAATTTCATAACATCACCTACTACAAACCTAGCACACACCAGATGACACCATATATCATCAGATGACACCGGACTACAAACCCATGAAATCCAACTATTTCACAAATCAAGTTAACTTTTGAAATTCTAACAGATCACAAAAACTATAGAGTCAACATATTAAAGAATCGAACACATCAACTACTAAAACACAGATATACCGTAAGTAAAGTCCTCAAACCCCCCAGATTATAAAATTTTATTCACCATTTGTTTAGATTCCTACTAAACCGACTTCCAAACCAATCTAAAAATAGACTATTATCACCATAAAATCGCCGAGTCGGTTCAACCAAATCAGCCCTTACCAAACAATTACCATCGTTGAAAAATGAAAACACCTACCCGAGATTTAGAATGATTTCACATAAAAGGAATTGAGAAGACTTAAAGAATGATTTCAACCACTAAATAATAATAAAAAAAACGATTGATTGAGCTCGTGTTTTAGTATTACCACATTGGAACGAAAAATATGATAGCCACAACGTCAATTCAATAAGAGCACTAGAAGTACAAAGCCATAAATACAATAATTCTAAATTTTAGGCTAATGTGTATTAATAGAAAATCTCGAAATACGTCTTTAATGTGAAATAAGTCCCCAATTCGACTTTTCATTTTGCTTTTGTGAAGACAGTTCGTATAATCCCAAAAATTAAATGCATGTGGACCCACTCCTGTGAAGCTAGTTAGTCTTGTGACAATTTACTTAGAAAAAAACTATTCGGTTAAGGTTCAAGATAATTTATGCCAACATTATATAAAAAAACGGATAATATCAATGCAAAATACTCTCCATCGTCTACTTCAAAAAAAATAAAAAATGGAGTACACGATGATACAGACCACAAATGATCAAATTAAAACCTCGAACAAATCTAAACACCCTGCAATAAGTAGCTATGATGATTCAAACACACTGATGAGTATTAACTTCAACTGTTCTCCAATTGTTGCCACTGCCAGCTAGCTAGACCAACAAACACCATAGTGACAAATTGAATCCACACTTTTTAAAAAAGCAAAAAAATGTTATCAGGCATATATGCATCCATTTCAATAAGCCTTCACGCTTCATTGAACAAATTGAAATTGAAGGCATGAGATAAGGAATAAACCTGATAGCGGATCAACCAAAGATACTATTTTGAACTTTTCGCCCAGCATCAAACTAACCAAAGCTGCCTTGTGATCCGCTCCTTTCTTACTTGGGCACGAGCCGACCCGACCTGTGTTCCGGTTTGGGGACTCTCCATCATAGATGGTATGAGCTAACAATGACAACAAAGTTGTGTACGATCATTTTTAGAACACTATTAGGTTGGGTCACCCAACCAAGGTTTAACACTAAACAAACCCAAACATCGACCCTAGGACAATATATGAAGGCAATTAATCTATAAAACATATATAATCATCAAAAAATTGGTCTCACATTCCCGCAACGATCATGAATGCATTATGATGAGTTGTGCCCAGTCATCGAAGCGCCGCGAGCTGCCACCTTCAGTCCATCCCAGTCGTTGAAGTGCCCATCGAAAACCAAAGTGGTTGTCGTCACCGTCGCCTTGTTTGCCGGAAAAACAGGACAGGGCCATCATTGAATCGGAACGTCGCTGACCCACTGTCCCTGCTGTTTCCCAATCGTGGGGAGGAGGTTCGCCGTGCCTACCGCCACTACATAACGTTGTCGCCGGAGGACCGACGCTACCACCGATTTTCAGTCGTTGGGCACGCCGCTATGGAGGATCGGAAGAAGGAGAGTATTTGGGGATGAAGAAAATGGGATCCAATTAGGGCTACCGATTTTTGTTTATAATTCTCAAGAGTTTTGGACATTACAGATTGACCCCTATTAGTTTGTAATTATTCTAAATTCAGCCCCAATTTATTTAAAACCCCCAATTTAGTCCATAATTTACCCGAATGTATATAATGAAGTTGAAATATAAAATTATAGAGTAAATTTAAAAAAGTATAATTTATCTAATACCAATATATGAAAACTTAATATAAATCTAAATAATTATTTAATAAATCTTAAAAAAGTACAACAACAAAAAAAAGCAAATATATCAAACGATATAAAATAAATCTGAAAGAGTTACAAAATTAGATGAATAACATATAATAAATTATAATTAAATTATAAATATTTGTGTAATAAATCTAAAAATTAAGAAACCAAATAATAAATCAATAATTTTATAAATTAAATAGAGAATTCATAAAAGAAGTTATATTAGCTAATAAAATTTAAAATTGAATTCTTAAAAGTATTAAAAAATAACTATACATCATTTAATATTTTAAGCACATACAAAGTCATATATCTTGATTAAGTTATACGTCACTCGGCTAAGAATCATTTTTTAATTATTTATTTTTAAAATATTTAATATATTCTACTATTTTTAAGATTTAAGAAACAAATTAGAATTTAATTTGAATCAAATACATTATTATCGATTTCAATATTTTAATTATCTAATAATATTATAAATTTATGATTTTCTATTATTTTATTTTTCAGTTTAAAATTTATAATTAACTTTAATTATCTAATAATATAATTATTTTATTATAGTGCATACTTATATATATAAAAAATAAAGTTTAGAGAACTAGAGATATAAAACTCCTACCTGGTTAGGTAATTTATATTATTTTATTTTAGTTTTTACTATTTATTTATTAATTAGTTTTAATTAATTTCATTATAAGTTTTAATAGTTTATTAAACTTATTTTATGAGTTTAAAATTCATTTCACTTTTTTTCATTTTTTAGATTTATTAAATAATTATTTATAATTTAATTATATGTTCTTATACACTATTTATATGATTATATAGTGTGTTTTTTTTGGTTGTTTATATGAATTAAAGATTTATCCACTTTTTAAGTTTATTAAATAAATATTTATAATTTATTTATAGTTTTTATAATAATAATAATAACAATAATATTATTATTATTATTATCAAAGAGAAATTTTATTAATGAGATATAATAATAATAATAATTTATTAAAGATAAACTTTATTTATAAAATTATATGAATGAAATTAACCTTATAACAAATTTGAGGAAAAAAGATTAGAATATAATAAGATTAAATTAAAAATTCATAAAATAATATAAATAAATGTTATAAACTTATAATTAAATTATAAATAAGTATTAAATAAATCTAAAAAAATAAATCAAAATAAAAGTAAAAAATAGTACAAATTAAAACTATACCCCCCATTGTACTACTTGTTTTATAGACAGGTCATGAACAAATGTAATAAAACCATAATAATAACAACAACAACAACAACAAAAATAATAATAAAAACAACAACAACGACAACAATAAGAGAATTTATTCACGAGATATAAATTTTGATCCATTTTCATCTCAGTTTCACATTTTTTTTAAATTTCAGTTATTAACTTTCACATTTTTTAGAACCTAGAATATTAAAGTTTTTTAATAATATTTTCACTTATTTTATAATTATCATATTTTAGTATATTGTGCAAGATTTCTCATTTTTATTTGTATTGGTAAAAAACTTTTGATAGATTTATTCTATTGGAAAAAACTATATTTTTATGTGTGTTTTGTATAAGAATTATGTATTGCAAGTATCAAACAAAGTCAACCTTTTGATCTAGTGGTTTTAATATCTCTCTCAAACTTTTAGGCTAGGTGTTCAAATCCCCCTTGTATATTTATGTAACTTGCTTTATGMTTTTTTTTTTWACTTATATTATTATTCTATATATCTTTAACAATCAAGTTTATTAAAAAATTATGTAAATTTAAACAATATTTATTATATAATTAATTTAATTTTAGTTTGATATTTATTTAGTATTATATTATATCATTTAATATTTTTTTTACAAAAGTCGTCCATTAGGTTTCGTGGCCTCACAACTCTTTTTTTTTTTGTATTTTTTTATTGTATAATATTTTATGATATTTTAATTTTCTTTTTATCTTTTTCATGGAATAATTATTTAGAAGGTCATCACGCATTATTATATTTTTATAGAATAATAGTATTATATAATATTTATTTATTTAACTTACAATTTAAATTAAGGGCATCAATTATTATTCAATAATATTCTAAAGTTTCTTTTATTTTAAAATTAATTAAATTATTATATAATTTCACAAATAATTTATTATACAATCTTTATGATTTGAAGTTTTGAGATTTATCTAATATTATATTATAACATTATATAACCAAATAAAATCAATAGTATTATAAATTAAATAAAGAACTCATATAAGAAGTTAAATTAGCTAATAAATTCTAAAATAGAATTCTAGGAAATTATTAAATAAATCTAAAAATAATTATATATCATAAAATATTTTAAAACCACACAAAGCTATATCTCGATTAGGTTATATACATCACTCAACTAATGATCAGTTTTTTTTTATTTTATTTTATTTTATATATTGTACCATTTTTCAAATTTAGGAAATAATTAATTCAAATTGAAATTTAATTAAACATAATCTTATTGATTTCAATTCTTTGATTGTTTTTTTTAATTTAATTTTAAAATATATAATAACTTTATAGAATTAGTTTTTATATATTTAACTAATTTAATTTATAATAATTAGTGATTTATATAATAATTTTCAATATTTCTTCTTTTTTTTTTTAAACAAGTATTTAGAATTTAGATATAATTAAATTTAAGTTTTATTTAATTTTAAGATATTTGCATATACTATTGAAAATGTATAAATTCAAAAATATAATATATGAATTTATAATTAATATAGAATATTTAATTAATAAATTTTAAGATTAAATATATATTTTTAATAAATTAGAAGATTAAATATCTATTTTTAATAAATTTGAAGATTAAATAAGTATTTTTACCAAAGTTCTCAATCATTTTTATTCGGGAATAAAATAGAACCAAACATAGAAAAAATAATTGCATCGAAGAAAGTTAAATGATGTAAGAACAAATATTTAATTATGAATAATTACTTAATATATTTAATAACAAAAAAACATAACATAAAAGGCAAAAAAAAATAATATATATAAAAGAATGGTAGAATATAAAAAATGGTAGAATATAATTGTTAGCTGATCCTAAATATAAAAAATGGTCGAATTAATTGTTTTCTAAATATAAAAAATGGTAGAATATATAAAATATTATAAAAAAAATCAAAAAAAAAACTGGTCCTTAGCTGAGTGATGTATATAACCTAATCGAGATATTGCTTTTTAAAGTTTTCATATATTTTATGATATATATATATATATATATATATATATATATATATATATATATATATATATATATATATATATATAAAATTGTTATTAGATTTATTTAATAATTTCCTAGAATTCAATTGTAGAATTTATTAGCTAATTTAACTTCTTCAATGAATATGAGTTCTTTATTTAATTTATAATACTATTGATTTTATTTGGTTATATAATGTTATAATATAATATTAGATAAATCTCAAAACTTCAAATCATAAAAATTGTATACTAAATTATTTGTGAAATAATATAATAATTTAATTAATTTTAAAATAAAAGAAACTTTAGAATATTATTGAATAATAATTGATGCCCTTAATTTAAATTGTAAGTTAAATAAATAAATATTATATAATACTATTATTCTA
>BMAC01000616.1:325121-368879 GCA_014905375.1 Phtheirospermum japonicum | reverse complement strand
TCATTGAAGAAGTTAAATTAGCTAATAAATTCTACAATTGAATTCTAGGAAATTATTAAATAAATATAATAACTAATAATATATATATATATATATATATATATATATATATATATATATATATATATATATATATATATATCATAAAATATATTAAAACTTTAAAAAGCAATATCTCGATTAGGTTATATACATCACTCAGCTAAGGACCAGTTTTTTTTTTGATTTTTTTTAAAATATTTTATATATTCTACCATTTTTTATATTTATGAAACAATTAATTCGACCATTTTTTATATTTAGGATCAGCTAACAATTATATTCTACCATTTTTTATATTCTACCATTCTTTATATATATTATTTTGTTTTTGCCTTTTATGTTATGTTTTTTTGTTATTAAATATATTAAGTAATTATTCATAATTAAATATTTGTTCTTACATCATTTAACTTTCTTTATAATTTTTAAAGATTTACATTGTTATTCTATAATATTTTTAATTTTTTACTTTTCATATTAATATTTTTAATAACAAAAGAAACTCATATATCTTTTTCTAGAAAACATAAAGTCATTATAAATAAATATAAACTTTATTGATAAACTCTAAATATAAATTATAGCATTTTATATTTTGATTTTATAAAATCATACGAATAAATTTAGTATTATGAAAGATTTGAGAGAAAATAACTGAAAAATAAATAAATAAATTAGAATATAATAAAATAAAATTAAATATTCATAATATAATATAAGTAAACTTTAAGAACTTTTAATTAAATTATAAATAAGTATTAATTCATCTAAAAAACTAATATAAAAATAAAATATAAAAATAATGCATAATTAAAACTATAACCACATTATATTAATTGTATTGCTCTCTAGCCTATTTGTTGATTAACTGTAGATTTATTAACTATCATTTATAATATTTTTATTTCTTTATTCATAACTTTATTTCATTTTGAAAATTATTTAAAATAAAAAAATATTAAATAATTATTCTAACAGTGATCTAGTTTTATATTTTGATTTTATAAAATCATATGAATAAAATTAATCTTAAAACAAATTTGAGAAAAAAAACAAAAAAAAAAAACAAAACAGAATATAATAAAATAAAAATAAAATTTCATAATATAATTTAAATGAATTTAAAAAAAATAATTAAAAAAAAATAAGTATTAAATAAATCTAAAAAAATAAATCAAAATAAAAAATAATTAAAATAAAATAAAATTATAACCCCATCATACTAAGTGTATTGAGTTCTAACTTATTTATTAGTTAACCGTAGCTTTTATTGACACGTTTCGAAGTCTGCTCGTCCCGCTTCTGACTTGTCGCGACTTTTGGAGCATCTCGAATCTACAAGACTCCTTGGTTCAAAAAACCTGAAAGTTCTTTTGTAATAATTATGTATTGCAAAAATTAAATAAAGTGGACTTTCTAGTGTAGTGGTTATAATGTCTTTTTCTAACCTATATGTTTGGAGATCAAATCCCCTTGTATACATATTGTTTTTGATTCTTTTTTACTTTTGAAATATTTTATTTTCACTCTATTACCAAGAAAAAAACCCTAAATATTTTCTATTATGTTTTCATTATTAAATATATAGTTTGTCTTAGGTGATACCGATCTCTTAAAATGAGACCACATTTTACCATTTTGTAAGATGACCCAAACCCAGGAAATATCCAAAAACAGGACCTAACCTCACTTCCCAAACCCGGACCCAACAGCCCAAAACTGGACTCAACCCCCTTCAATTTTTTAAACTTGCCGGAAAAATAGTAAAAAAAATCGAAAAAATCTGAAAATTTGTAGGTTGATGCGCAACAATAAGAGGAACAATTGTACAACCCAAAATCGTAAAATGATAAACAACAGATATTCAGTGATTTTTTTTTTATTTTTATGGGATATTTGATGAATTTTTTTAAACTAATCGGAAAAATAGTTAAAAAAATCAAAAAATATAAAAATTTGTATTTAAAGTGCAAAAGTAATACGAGTAATCATACAGTATAAAGTTTCAAAATGATGAACAACAAATATTTGTTGGATTTTTTCAAATTTTCTGGCATATTCGGTGAATTTTTTCAATTTCTCAAATTGGCCGGAAAAATAGTAAAAACAAAATCAGAAAAATTTGAAAATTTTAAAGTTTATGCGCAACAATAAAAAGAATAATTGTATAGCCCAGAATTAAAATACGTTGAACAACGGGTATTTGGTGAATTTTTTTTTTCAATTTTTCTGAGATATTTGGTAAATTTCTTTAATTTTTCAAACTGGCCAGAAAAATAGTAAGAAAAATTGGAAAAATCTGAAAATTTGCATGTTGATGCGCAATAATAAGACGAATAATTTTAGAGTCCAGAATTGCAAAACGATAAATAACAGATATTTGGTGAATTTTGTCATTTGATTATCATTTGTAATTGCATAATTTTTACTTAAAAACATATTAACATTTTTAATAACAAAACAAAGTCAAGTTTTTTTTTCTAGAAAAAATATAGTGATTTTAAATAAATATAAATTTTATTGGTAAACTCTAAATATAAATTATAACAATTTTATATATTGATTTTATAAAACCAAATGAATAAAGTTAATCTTATAACAAATTTGAGAAAAGAAAAATTTAAAAACAAATCAGAATATAATAAAATAAAATTATAAATTCATAATATAATTTAAATGAACTTTAAAAAGTTATAATTAAATTATAAATAAGTATTAAATAAATCTAAAAAAAATAAACCAAAAAAAAAAAAAACCTATAACCCCATCATACTAATTGTATTGAGCTCTCGCCTATATGTAGGTTAATTAGCTTTTATTGACACGTGTCGAAATCTCCTCATTCCGCTTCTGACGTGTCGGCTTCTGTAGCATCCCGAATCTACAAGATTTTTTGGTTCGGACAACGTAGAGGTTTTGTATAAGAATTATGTATTGTAAGAATTGAATAAAGAGGGTCTATTGGTGTAGTGGTTATAATGTCTTCCTCTAACTTATAGGTCTGAAGTTCAAATCCCCTTGTTTATATATTAGTTTTCTTCCTTTTTATTTTTAAATATTTTCTTTTCAGTCTTACCAAGAAAAAAAAAATCCTAAATATTGTCTATTATGTTTTTATTATTAAATATATTAAGTAATTACTCGTGTAAAATATTTATTTTATATATTCATTTAACTAACTTTATTTTTTTTAAATACATTTTTTTGAACCAACATTTTATTTTTTAATACATTTTTTATTCATTTTGTTTATTTATTAGTTTTATTTATTTTGTAACATTCATTTTTTTTTTCTTTTCTGGTTTTTAAAATAATTATTTAGCAATTAATCAAACTTTTTAATATGTTTTTCCATTTTAAAAGTATTTTGAGATTTATTTTATTAATCTTTATTAATTTATGTTATGTTTTTATTTTGGGGCTTTGACCATTTAGGCCAAAACCAAATCACCGTATTCCACTAAGTCCAAAAATATTTCATATATCTTTTATATTAACACATTACAAATATACCCTATAAACTAAACCAATACACATCTTCTACGCCCATAAGCCAAAAGCGCACGAATAGAATTTTTCTGATTTCATCCTCAAATCTCATTCTTAATACTTATCAAATCGAACTGATTTCTTGGAATAGTCCTTATTTTCCTTTAGAATTTCATACTAATAAAATTTCGTACTAATTTAACGGGATTTGAGAATTTAATACTAATTTGGACGTGTTAGAATTTCATACTGTAAAATTTTGTACTGATTTAATGGGATTTGAGAATTTCATAAGCTTTTAGAATCTCATTGATCGTAAATTTCATACGTTCCTTTAGAATTTCATACTGTACTAATTTAATGGGGATTTGAGAATTTCATACTAATGTGGAAAAGCCTTTCAGAATTTCATACTAATTTCCTTACTTTTCTTTAGAATTTCATACTAATAAAATTCAAGCTTGAGGCGAAACATGAATCTTTATTTCCTTACTTTTCTTTAGAATTTCATACTAATAAAATTCAAGCTTGAGGCGAAACATGAATCTTTATTTTGAGTTCGAAATTTGAGAGGAGGTGAAAAGCGACTTCGAGGACTGGGATGAGAAAATATATATGAAGTAGAATTATCAGAGTAATCAATCTGGTAGACGGTTGAGGGAAAATATATCGTGAATTTATTTAGGGGCAATACAGTCCATTACTATCTACCATTTATTAGTTAATAATATTAATCTGGCCTATATGGGACAAAACTAATTCAAGGATTAAATGGTAGATACAAGATAATATTAATTTGGCCTATATGGGACAAAACTAATTCAAGGATTAAATGGTAGATACAAGTTTGGTTTTGTCCCTAAACGGTAATTTTCCCTTTTATTTTTCTAAATATATTAAGTTATGATTAAATGTTTATTTAAATTACTTTATGATTTTTAACTACTTATATTAATAGTCTATAATATTTTTAAGTCTTTTATTTTTCAAATTTATAAAAATATTATATGTATTTAAATTATAAAGTATTATATATTTTCTGGTTGCAAGCTTCGAGATTTATTTAGTATTATAGTATAGTATTTTATATTTTGATATTTTTTTGTTTTCTTCTTTTTGTAATTTATTGAATAGTTATTTAGACAAAAATCTTTTTATTAAAATGGTAACATAATTTAATTTTTCTAATTTATTTTATATCATTTACAATATTCTTTATTTCTTCAGATTTTTTAAATAGTTTATTCCGAATTTATTAAACATCCTTTTCAAATTTATCATTATTAAAATAATTTCTAAAAAAATAAATATAATACTCAAAGAAAATTATGAAATTACATAAGTAAAATATATATCTTATAATTATTTCGAATTTAATCACAATTTATTTTTTTATCTAATTTAAAATTATTTTAGATTTAGTTTATAATATTTAATAAATCTAAGTCATGTTTTTTATTTATAAATATATTAAATCTTCATGATTAAATATTTATTTAACCTAAATTATAAAACTTAAATGACTTATATATTTTTTTTGTTTTCATTTTTATTAAATAATTATATAAATTTAATAATATTGTGTTATATATTTATTATAATTTTATATTTTGAATTTTATTTAGTATTATATTATAATTTTATATTTTTCTTTTTATTTATTATCTATTTATTTTTATGTATTATAATTTACTAAATAGTTATTTAGAGTTTTTTATTTATTTATGAAAATAATATGTGGTAGTTTTGATTTATATAAGGCTAAGAGTAATGGTCATAAGACAAGTGCATAATTATATATTATTTATAAAAATTATATATTATTCATAAGACCTGCGTATAATTAGCAGGTGGTGCAATACACTGTGGGTTCAAATTCCAGTGGTTTTGTTTTGTAATTTATTTTTTTATTGACATTGCTTAACATTTACACATTTTCTAGGGAGTAAAAAAATAACATTCAAGAGACATGAGGTTTGAACCCGCAATGTTTTAATTTTGTACTTAGCCCCAACCACTCCCACCACATGATCCTGATTTTATAATCTATAAACAAAATAATATACATTCAAAAATAAGTTTAATATACACACACACTAAACACTTTGTAAAATACTATAGAATAATAATATAAGCCGTTCAAAATTATAAATCAAGGTAAATAAATATTTAATCATGAATAATTATTGATTTATTTTAAAAATAAAAAATATAATTGAAGTATTATAAAAATAAATGTCAAAATATATTTAAATTAGATAAGAATATAATAAAGTGTGATTAACTTTTAAATAAATATTTCACAAACAAAAAAAAGTGTTCACAAAAAGTGATGTTCACAAAAAAGAGATTTTGTGTAAAGAGATTAACTAAGAACTTTTGTAGACAAATATAAAATATTATAACACAATAATAAATAAATTTCAAAACTTGATATTAGAAGAAAAAATAATAATCAATTAACTAAATTTATAAACTAGTTTAATCAATTTAAAAATAAGAAACTTAAGAAATATTATCTAATAATAATATAGTCGTTAAAACTATAAAGTAAACATAGAAAAATAAATATTTAATGATAACTAATAAGTTGAATAATAATTATATTAAAAAATATTGTGATACCAAATGTCATCAACAATTATTATCAAGTTGTTATTGAAAAAGTCTCATCCTAAGTCTTGATGTGAATGAAAAACTTATATTTGTTATCACTAAATAAGACTTCAGTGTCAAAATAATGTTGTCACTATTTCTCTTAAAGCAGTGACAAAATATGGTGTTGTCATGAAAAGAAACTTATTGTGACAATGGATGTCGTCACCATTTTTCATGGAACATAGGTTCAAGCATAATTAAATGTCTCAATCAAATATGTTACTATTAATATTGTTATTATTAATTGTGTAAAACACATAATTTAGTTATTTATTTTAATTAATATATTTCTTTAACGTTGATTTTTATTATTTTTATATTATTGATTACTTCAAATATTATACAACATATAGTAATTCAAATTAATTAACATTACATTTAGAGAAATCAATGAGAAATATGATGCTTTTAATAACATAAATATGCAGTGATACCAAAAACCATCTCTAATTATTATCAATTTGTTATCGGAAGAGTCTCCTAAATCTGGTGTGAATTTGTAGCAAAAATAAAATTATTATGACAAATTCATATTTGACATCACCAAAGAACTCTTTCGTGTCAAAATAATGTTGTCGCCATTTTTCTAGAACTGATGACAATTGTAGTGTTGTCATGAAAAGAAACTTGTTGTGACAACAAATATCGCACCATTCTTCAAGGGAACGTTAGTGACAAAAATGATTTCGTCACAACTAGAAACTTATCATGAAACCCAAATCTCGTCACACTTTATTATATGTTTGTCATAAAATGGGTTTTCCGAACCATTATTTTTCTGTCATCTCAAAATTATGACAAAATACATTTAAACATTATCAAATATAAGTATTTGTGACGAGATCGGTGAACAACTGTGACGACAATAAATGTTGTCATAGAAGGTTGTTATTTATGACGAAATTAAAAAATGTCACTATTGTTTAACATACTATGACGAATTTTTATGCGTGGAAAAAAAATCATCACTAAATGTCAGATTTCTTGTAGTGAATTTTGGAGAAATTAATTGTGAAATGGATATCAAATGTGGTGTTTCTGTTAAGCTTCATATGTTAAGATTTTTCTTGATTTTACTTCAATTATACGCTTTTCGTTTCAAATGGACTGCATTTGAGTAGATTTTGATTATGTTTTTCATAATGCCTGTCCATCTCATATTAACTATTAATGTAGAACATAGGATATGAGAATGTTAATTTTAATTTTTAACTTATTTTATTTATGTGATTTTACACTTGACTTGCCAGGCGATCCAGCGTCATCCACGTCTTCTGATGATGCACAGTTGATTGGGGTGTCATACGAAAAGAGTGAGGATTTCATAGAGTTGAATAAAAAATATTATTGTATTAATATTAGTTTTAGTTTGTCGTGTCTTAGATTTTATTGAGTTTTGATGTATTTTTTGGTGATATAATTAATATAATCACAATATTTATTATTAGTGATTATTAGGTGTATTCTGCTTTAATTTCATTTTTTTTATTTTTTTTAAATTTTCTAGAAGGTAACTTTTGTAAAACCGTTCTAAAAAATAGACTTTCCAGAACATCTTTTCTAAAAACCGTTCTAGAAAGTATCACTTTCCTGAACGTCTTTTCTAAGCTCTGTTCTGGAAAGTATAACTTTCCAGAACAGTATTTAAAAAAGAGGTTCTGGAAAGTGATACTTTCCAGAACGTTGTTTTATAAAATACTGTTCTGGAAAGTATCACTTTCCAGAACGTCTTTTTGAAAAACTGATATGGAAATGAAACTTTCCAGAACGGTATTTTCGAAAAACAGTTCTTGAAAGCAACGGATCAACATGGGATGGTACTGTTTGAGAACATAAATTTTATTTTCTAGAACGCCTTTTTTCCCTTCTACAAAGTCTGTCAATCTAGAAGGGTAAAAAAGGTTTTCTGGAAAGTATATACTTTCTAGAACTATGTCACTAAAGAAGGCACAGAAAGGCGTTCTGGATAGACAGAATTACTCTTCTGGATATGCAGTTTCTGCACTAGTGGAATATCTTCAGTAGATTTGGAATCCCGAAGACAATCATAAGTGATGGTGGGAGTCATTTCTGCAACCGAGCCTTTGAGATGTGATGACTAAATATGGAGTTCGGCATAAGGTAGCTACTCCGTACCATCCTCAAACTTCGGATTAGTCGAAACGAGCAATCGCCAATTGAAGGATATCCTCGAGAAGATGGTTGGACCCAATCGAAAGGATTGGGCAACGAAGCTTATTGACGCGATGGGAGCCTATCGAACAGCTTATAAAATAGTGCTTGGTATGAGTCCTTTTCAGCTCGTCTATGGAAAAGCGTGTCATTTGCCCGTTGAGCTAGAGCATCAAGCAAGTTAGGCCGTATGCAAGCTGGACATGAATTATGATGAAGCGGGCGAGTATAGGAAATCAAAGTTGACCGAGCTTGAAGAAATCAGAAACGAATCATACGATGACGCATGGAGGCAAATGAAGATGATGAAGATACGTCATGATCGTAAAATTATTGATAAACAATTGGAGGTTGGTAAGTTAGCTCTACTCTATAATTCTCGATTAAAGTTGTTTCCAGGTAAGCTTAAGTCAAGATGGAGTGGGCCGTTTGTGATCAAAGAAATCAACAATTTTGTAGCGGTCACTCTGTACGATGAGTAGAAGGACTCAACATTTCAAGTTAATGGACATAGAGTGAAGCTGTATCATGATGGGATGACGGCAAGCCAAGATCGTGAGGTGGTGAAGTTTAAGGATCCACCTCTAGCTGAAAATTAATTGCTAAGTTCGCGCCGAGCAAGAAACTTTAGAAGATGCGCTTCTTGGGAGGCAACCCAAGCGTTTGTATTTTTTTCTTTTGAATTTTTCATTCTTTCTATTGCTGAATAATTTTTGTCAATTGCTGGGGTGTTTTTAAGCATTGTTGATGTGTAGGAAAATTGAAGAATTTGACGATTTCGGAGGCCTAATGGTCAATTAGCGGTAACCATTACCTCTAACCTTACCGCTAGCGTCTTTTTCCAGGCATTAACTATAAGAATCGACCACTAAACTGGTTTCTAATTTTGAACAGAAGGTTTTAATGGTGGGCCTAGCGATAACAATAACCATTAAGTCCACCGCTGGCAAGCAACAGATGGTTTAAATGGTCCACTTAACGGTAGCACCTACCGCTAACTTTGGACTGAGAGCTTAACGGTTGACCTAGCGGCTAGCCTTACCGCTAAGGTAACCGCTGACATGGTAAAATCTGCGATTTTGGAAGATCCTAGAGCTGTGAATTTTTAGAGATTTATTCCTACAAGGTAAGTATTATTTTGGTAAATTTTTTGACGAATTTTGGCTGAGTTAAAGTCTAGATCTTTTACCTTTGGAGAGTTATATGTTAACCAGGTAAGTTTTAATATATATCCTACCTTAATTAGATTTGGAGAGGATCTAGGACTCCTATTTTCAAAAGCCAATAATTCCTACATAAACCTCTCCTTAGGCACTCCATGAACCACAAATCCCTCAATTCACCACCTCCTAATACCTATTTCAACCCTTTCTTTGGGGAATATGAAATGAAGCCAGCAAACCGCTGCCCACTAGGAGCGCGGATGGATAAGAAGAGAGGAATACGAGGAGACCATTTGAAGGAGCTACACATTCAACAAGACGAGGCCAGAGAAAAGATTGAGAAACTGACGGCTCGATACACCGGATTCCTTTGGAAAGAAGCATAGCTTTCGCTCGAAATTATCACTTTGGAGAAACAACTGGAAGAAGCAAAAGTCGAGCTTGCTGAATCATCGAACCACATTACCGAACTCCTGCTTGAAAATTACGAAATTAGAGGAGAGAAACACAGGCTTCAAGATAAGATTGTTGAGTTAGAGTTTGAAATCCGCAACCATGAACTGAGCGACGCAACACACCTCTGGAACATAGAATATTGGAAGTAACATCTGGACGAAGATAATGCATGGATTGACGAGCTCAAGGATATAGTCTATGGACCTAACTAGCTAAACCCCTGAGAATGTTTTTAGAACAGCTGGTCTTAGTCAGCAATATGAGTTTCTATTTTCGTTGTCATAGAGTCATAGGATTGTTATCCTATTCTGCCTGGGTTTTTAATTTTTGCAGTTTTCATGTTTATTTAATTTTGTTATTTTATTCTCATGAGTCTTATTAATAAATTATGTTCGTACGATCGTGTGTTCTAAATTCTATTTTATTTTACGCTCGACCGTTTTTAATTTTTCTCGTGAGATGTGCTGTTTTTACATACTTAACGGTAGTCTAGCGGTAACGGTTACTGCTATATCTTCTGTTAACCAAAAACAGAGAGCCCTAGCGGTCGAGTTAGCTGTAACCCCAACCGCTAAGGTACCCACTAACGCGAAAAAGCCTGGCCCACTGCTGGGTTGTATAAATGGAAAGTTTAGGGCTTCTATTCTTTTTCCTTTTCCAACTGCTAATTTCCTAGGGCAGCCGCTACTCACAAAAATCCCACCACTAATCGCAACAAATCGAGCCCCGACAATAAGGAAGACAGAAATCGCCGCACTCCGACGAATACGGCGGATTCCAGCGGCAATTTTGGGAATTTACCCAAAAAATGAAACGGGCCAACTTCTCGGATACTTGGGTAAAGGTAGCTTGACTCAAACTCAATTGAACTGTCTGGTTGGGATTTGCAGATTTAGATTTAGTATTTTTGGTTGATTTTTTTGGGTTGAAAATGCCGGCGAAGTCCTCTGCCCACCAACCGTTCGACGTAAGGTTAGAGGTACCAGTAACAGTAACTCCTACCGCTAACCGACACCGCTAACTTCTTAGCAGTCAGACTTAACGGTTAGACCTACCTCTAGCCCTTACCGTTAAGTACTATGCCGGAAGATTTTTACGTTTTTCATATCCGACGATCAAGGTCGAATTCCGTCCATCTCTTTGAGCCGCAATCCGACTTTTTATTTTTATTTGCAACCGACAGCTGATTAGCACATATTTGTCCTTATTTTTATTAGTAATTTAGTTTCTTTTTCCTATTATTTTTGGTATAAGGTGGATAGTTTAAGCTTAAATTCGTATATTTGTACTTCCATCTTATTTTACCGCATTTTAATCTTAATTGATGCAAATAGGTGAATCATCTCTGTTTTTCACCTTATAGCTAAGTAATCGGAGGAGCTCAGCCCGTAAAATATGAAGATCGATGATTAAGAGACATGAATTGAGCGTTGTGGTGAGAAAGTAGCAAGTTTTTGAAGATAACGTTAGCTTTTAGCGGTAGCCATTACCGCTAGTTGTTACCGTTATACCTACCGTTACACCAACACCGTTACCTGCACCATTACGTAATCGCTGAAGGTGGACAAATACACTTAACAATTACAAACTGTACTGTTACCATCACCGTTAGAAGGAAACAGAGACATTAACGATAGCTTTAGCGGTAGCTCTTACCGCTAAGTGATACAGTTGTCGGAAATAACCAACTTAAGTGACTTATTCTCCAAGAAATCGGAAATATATAAATACCAAGCCATTAATCCGAGTTTGGGACGTATGTAGGTCATTATAAACTTACAAAAAAGTATTTCTAGGGTTAGAATCTCGTTTTGAACATTAAATAGCTTAGATTAGAGATCAAGATCAAGGATTCAACACTTGCGAGTTCCGAAGACGTTCGATAGCGCGCGGCCCATTCCTCGACCAAGATCCATCATTTTCTTCAGAGTAGATGAAGTTATTTCTGCAAATCCAAGATTTAATAAGTTTTATTTTCCTTTTTATTGCTTTCTTAGTTTAATTTTCATAGTTTAAGCTTTAGATTTTCATTTATGTTTAATGTTTTTGCGTGTGAATGTTATTAAATTAAATATATATAAACGGGGTGCATAAAAACTTGAATCGAAAATTTGGCGCCGTTGTCGGGGACAACAAATAGGATTCAAGGATGTTTTTTGTTTTATTTTCTATTTAGTCATTATTTGTATAATTGCGCTTGGTTTGGATTTTGCCACTTGGTACGCTGATTTATTGTTGAGTTTATGCAAGGTAGACGATCACTTCAACTCGATCTTGCACCATTTATTGACAACATCCATCGTTCAAATCCACCGAGACCAAGGCCCCATTCCATTCTCGAGAGCGTTTCTTCTATAGCTATTGATTTTATTTGCGACAATATCCCTGAACTAATGTTAGGAGCACATTCTGTTCGCAATGGTAACGTCGGTAATGGACCACCTAGATCTCCACGTCGCAATTGAGATGAATACGATAGTGATCCAATCCGTTAGCAAGGACAAGTGCAGCCCCGAGCTTATTGGGCTGAATTCCATCGAAACATGGAGGATAGGGAACAACACGTGGAGAGGAATGGAGAAATCCATAATCAGCATAACAAGTATGTTGATAATCATAGACGAGTTGATGCTTTGTTTGAAAATCAGAACCATGGCTATGAAGAGGACAATTTTGAAGGGAGGTACGTGCACGAAAATAATTATGAGAGGAATGCATATGACAATCGCTACGAGAGAGCTAATGACCGAGTTGGAGAGCCGAGGGGCAATTAAGCACCTCGACAGCGTGATTTGGCATGTCCGAAGGTTGTGCCTTTTGGGTCTTCTATTGTTCTTGGACCAACTGCAAGGGAAGTGGAGATTAAATCGCATCAAGTTAATTTACTTCCGACTTTTCAAGGAAATGCCCATGAAGACCCTTTTTCATTTTTAAACTATTTTATTAATGAAGTGGGCAGATTTGTGGTTAATGGCCGTAATCGGGAGGAGGTGCAAATGATTTGTTTTCCCTATAGCATGAAGGACAAAGCGAAGACATGGTTACTATCCTTAGAACCGAGATCGTTAACTGATTGGGAGATGATAAGCGAGAAGTTCCTCAATCAATACTATTCGGCACAAACAATGGGGCATCTTCGGAGGCAAACTTCTACCTTTGAACAGTTGGAGGGAGAATTACTTCATGAGACATGGGAGTGTTACAAGACACTTTTACAAGCATGCCCCCATCATAACTATTCCCCCGAGATGGTTAATCAATTTTTCTTTGATGGTTTGTTGAACATTGGGAAAATTCAAGTTGAAATAGCAGCGGGAGGAGATTTCGGAGATTTAACGGGCCTCGAGTCAAGACGACTGTTGGAGAAACAAAGTGAAGAATCTAGACAAAATAACTCTCGACCTCGTAAATTAAAGGTAAATGAAGTTTCCATAACTGAAACAGATAATGTTGAAGGAGTTAAGGTTTTGTTGCGAGATGGTCAAACAATCAAGGAGACGTATATGGAACTATTTAACGAGGAATTAGCAGCAAGGAAAGCCGAGCGAGCGAGCCGAGCTTCTTCAAAGAGGACCGTTGTGACATGTGACCAATGTGGGTCTACCGAACATTTAGTGAATATGTTTCCAACCTTCAATGAACAATGAGAGGTCGTTAACGCCATCCAGTATTTTTCAAACCAACAACATTCAGAGCAGAAACTACACACTGCGCAAGCACCCCTACCACCACCCCAAACAATTTCCTTATGCAAGGGCAAGTGCCTACTAAAGTCCAAACAGATGATCAACTACTGGTTTGGCAGCAGAATTAAGTGGCCGAGACTATTAGAAACCGGGATGGACTCGCGCAGGTTAGAAATTAAGTTGCATAGTTTATAAATGAAGTTAGAGATGGAATGAAGGAACTAAGAAAGACTATGAACGACCTCACTAAAAGCACTCATGAGAATTCAGTTGGCCAAAGGAAACTAGAGATAATGATGGGTCAATTATCGATCTCTTTAGTGAGGAATTCAAACGAGAAGGATAGACTTCCGAGTCAAACGGAGCTAGCCTCAGCTATTCATGTCCTGCACAGTGGAAAAGTAATAGATAACGGCATCGAGCAGGGTAAAGGAGAAAATGAAGAGGTAGCCAATATTCCAACGCTGACTCAAACTCACACAGATTTGACAAACCCAGTCGTTCAGATGCATAAATTACCAAACCCGTATATTTCGGGGTCGTTGAAAAGGAAGAATTCGAATCCTGACCCCTCTCCTGTAACAATTAATGACCCGACCAATTCCTCGAGTACGCCACCAATGAAGTTGACACCCTCAATTTATGATCATGTTCCCTTCCCAAGATGCCTACGTCCGTCCAAAGAAAATAAAAAATTCATGGAGCTATACAATTTATTGAAAAATGTTAATATTAACCTTCCCCTGCTAGAGGTGATAAAGACGATGCCAACGTATGTGAAGTTTTTCAAGAAGCTAGCATCAAGGGAAAGGCGCTTGGCTGCAAACCAACATGTGGCTTGGACAAGAGAAGTTAGTGCTATAATCAAGAAATCATTGCCACCCAAAGAGAAGGATCTCGGGAGTTCTTGTATTAATATTTCCCTCAAGAATGGACAAACGGCAAGAGGGATGCTCGATCTTGGTGCTGGTGTAAATTTAATGCCCTATTCTACATATAAGGAATTTGATCTTGGACCATTGAAGTCAACAACTATGCGGCTACAATTGGCGGATCGATTGATAAGGTTACCCTTGGGTATTGTGGAAGATGTGTTAGTCTAGGTAGGTAAGCTGGTGGTGCCTGTAGATTTTGTTATTATGGACATTGGTGATGTACAAAGTTAAAATAAGGAGCACACCATTTTGTTGGGACGGCCTTTCATCTCTACTACGCATGCATTAATATACGTGCACAAAAGGAGGATTACCATGTCCGTATTAGGTGAATTAGTGATGTTTTCACTTCAAGATATCCATAACACTCCTTTGTTTATGCAAGATGAATGTTCATTTATAGATCTCATCAATTCTTGCATCCATGACCTCCAAAGCATTACCACTATAGACGAGTTTGACGTCGGAGTCGACGAGGAGCATTTGAGTGGGGAGGAATCGATCAAATTGCTGGGAATTGATTTAGGTGAAATTATAGATGACTTTGATGATTTTGAAATGGACGACGCACCTGAACCCGAGCCCAAAGTGGAGTTGCAACCCTATCAAATCGTTTGAAGTACGTTTTCCTCGACCCCAACAAAAATTTTGAACGTACAAAGATCAAAGGCGAGGCATACAGTAGCACTTGGACGAAAAAGAAGACGAAATTGATTGAGATTCATGACGATAAGTTTCCTGATATGAAGTTCGAGGTTGGTCAATTAGTGCTTTATAATCACAACCGTAAGTTAGTTCCAACCAATCTCAAGACCGCATGGAGTGGACCATTTTTGTTAAAAGATATGGATGAGTATGGAGTAGCCACTTTGTACGATAAGAGCAAGAAGTCAAAATTTCAAGTTCACAAGCATCGAATCAAACCTTATCAAGATGGAAGAATGAAGAACCAAGATCGTAAATTGCTGGAGTTGGGAGATCCACCTCAAGTTTGGAATTAATAGTACAATATAGCGTCAAGCAAGCGACGTTAAATATTGCGCTTTTGGGGAGGCAACCGAAGTATTTTTTTTATTTTCTTTTTTGTTTATTATATGTTTTGTAGCCTGCTTATTTTTGTAGGTTTTTAGTCAAGCCAATTCCAATCACGACGATCGAGACGATATGGTGCTATCACGAATTCAACATGGAGCGGCTCGACCTTTTTGATATTCAGGGACGTTTTCCTTACATCTCTAATTTATTTTTCTTTATTTATGGCAATACTGAGATTGCCAAATTTTTCGGAGGGGGGGATGGGTCGAGCGACTTTCTATTCTTATATATACTTAGTTGAACTCGTAATTTGTGATAAATAATACTTAAACATAATTAACCGTGATTGATCACTATTCCCACATGATATTGTGTTTGTCTGGCTTGCCTGTCAAAGTTAACTAAGTATGATTTGATGTTCTTTTCTTTTGAGCGTGTATAAGTGCATAAAGGTTTTAAAAATTATTATTTATATATTGTAAAATAGTACTTGGACGCAATTGATTTCACAAAACCTTAAAAACAGCGTCAATTCAAAATTTTCGTACAAAAGCCTGTGAGTAGCATGAGTGTTTGTCATCACTGCATGTATTTGAGTGAGTTCTGTTTTAAAATCTCTTTGAAATCGCTGTGTGTAGTTAGCTTTGAACATGACGTTAAGGCACAAAAATTACCCTTATTCCGGCCATATCTATATATTTTAGCCACTATAAATTGCGAATGAGCCCCTCATAGCCAAACAATCCATTTCCATTAGCCATGAGTGTTTATGAGTTTACTCCTACGACCATTAAAAGCATGGGGTAGGAGTTAGTTATTTTTATTGGTTATTTGTGTTTTGGAGATTTTATCAGGGATTTATGACAAAGTTGTAATAAAGGATCACCATCTGTCTCTTATACACATCTAGATGTGTATAAGAGACAGGTGTTGAGTCATTGCCTATGCTTATAAGGGCTTTTGTTTTGTATTGTTTATTTTATGAGGCCTAACGTTTAAGAGGCATGAGTTATGTTTGTAAGAAGAATCATATTATAAGCTTCTAAATTGTTTGAGTGGTTTGAGCTTAAAGTTGGTTTACGGTTTATGAATTGAGAAATAGCCTAAGTTAAAGGCTACGTTGTGAGTGTTTAGTGAGATTTTCTTTTGAATGAGGTGAAGCACATTGCTTCGTGATTAGAATAGTTTGGTGAGGTATTGATCACGTTAGATCGTGAGTTAGACACACAACTTATATATTCCATACCCGTCCAAAGATCTTACATTACAACCCGAAAAGACCTTTTCCGATTCTTTGTTGGTTACACACTTAAATGCGATGGAGAAGAGATTGATTTCTGGTTCTTTTTTATTGTGCTTGATTTTGATGATTTGAGCGTAAACACGTCCCCATAAAAAATTATTGAGTGCTTTTGAGCGTACACTATATATTACCCTTTGTGAGGATGCATGATTTTTTTTTTTGGAGCGACCACGTAATAAGGGTGGAATGTTTGAGGTTGCGTTACATGTATCTATATTTTTAAAAGGGATAAATTTATTTTGCCCCCCAATGTAAGCAGTTTTTTTCATTTTGCCCCCTGAAGTATTTGTTGTTCCACTTTGCCCCCTGATGTACAATAATTTTCGACGTTGCCCCCCAAACTTTATTTCCGACAGAATATTCCTTCAAGATTCCATCGACGAGCAGCTGGGGGGCAAAGTTAAAGAATCTTATAGTTTGGGGGGTAAAGTGCAAAAAATCTTATAGTTTGGGGGGCAAGTTAAAATAATATAAATATTAAATCTTTGTTTTAAAATTTTATACTTCAAAAGAATATATAATTTTTATCTTAAACTCACACACACACAAAGTTGTCAATACAATTCCAAATTAAAAAAAAAACCCATAAATTTCCATTTAATATTTATAATATTCTAAATATAAATATTGTCAATACATCTTTTATATTATTAATTATTAAATACATGACTAAGTATTATGTAAACTATTATGATACGAAAAATAAAATTATCATTTGATATTATTATTTGTATAAAAGTGTGATTAAATACTATATTAATCATGAGTACATTAATTATTATATAAGATTATAATTATCGAATGATTAATATAATTAAAATCTTATAATATAAAGATTTTAATTATATTAATTATTTAATAATTATAATCTTATATAATAATGTACTCATGATTAATGATGGGGCATATATTGGTCAGAACCGGATTGGGGTATCTGATTTGAGATAACCCAAGGAAGAGAAAGGAAATCAGGCTAGCTCAGTCCTAGGCCAGGTATGACTTGGATCCCTTAAAGACAGAGCAGATGTTGGAGTTAGAATTATCGCGGCTCGGGAATTATCCTGACCTGGTAGGAGTTTTCCTATGAAATGACCCTTAGAGAATTGCACCAAGGCAGGCTTGATGTCCTGACCTGGAATAGAAAGAGAGAGCTGGATCAGGGCAGACCTGGCATCCTGACCTCCACTGAGGGGACAAGGGGGACCACCTGTCAGGATTTGTTGCTTAACAACCCCTGATTCGCGGTCTTTGTTTCCGAGATCCCGGAAGGGGTCCCCACTGAGGAAAACTATAAATACCTCAACCCCAAGGCTGAGAAAGGTATGTCATTCTTTGTGCATTCCTTGCTTTGTTCACCAGAAACACTCTATACACTTTCTGACTTAAGCATCGGAGAGGTTTCCACCGGAAAACCCCCGGTGGTCCTTTTTTGACGTGTTTGTGTGTGCAGGTCGAGAAAAGCGCAAGGTTTAGGCGTTGTCATATTTTGGGATGAAACAATTGGTGCCATCTGTGGGAAAGTTTCCGAGCTAAGACGTGAGATTTTGGAATGGCTTCAGACGGGTTACGGTGGAATCTGGTCGGAGAACTAGGTGGAACTCCTAGCTCCACCGCGGTGTGGGGCATGCCAAGGCTGACAGGGCCGTCAACGACGAGGCCGGAGGGAATGAAACCATCGGTAGCTACTGGATCAGGCACCGTGCCACCCCCCCTGGCGGGTCTACGCCTTCTGATTGTGGGTCCCTGAATGAAAATTTCCTCAGGCAGCTATCTGAACTTATCGGCAAAGCTGTGGAAGTGGCCGTGGAGAAGAAATTCTCGGAGATCTCAATGCCACCGCCTGGCGCACGTCCAGATCGGACAGTTTCGCTAGTGGAAACGGAACCGTTACGCAATCAGCGCA
Organism: Phtheirospermum japonicum; assembly: GCA_014905375.1. Classification (NCBI taxonomy): domain Eukaryota; kingdom Viridiplantae; phylum Streptophyta; class Magnoliopsida; order Lamiales; family Orobanchaceae; genus Phtheirospermum; species Phtheirospermum japonicum. The sequence continues at coordinate 350,037 of BMAC01000616.1, read as the reverse complement.
CAGATCGGACCCCCCTACAAGATAGAGAAGAATACTTCTCTACCTCCGATAGTGAAACGTCAAGTCAGGCCAATCCAGGCCTTGCTGAGCAGATGCAGATCCTGCAGAAAGAGGTGAGGGAGTTCAAAAGGAAAATGGCGAGTGCCGATATGGTGCCGACGCAGAGAGGCACCCCTTTCACTGAGGAGGTCATGCGCGATGACGTGCCGGCTTCCTATAGATCCTTGGGCTTCGAGTATGGCAAAAAAACAGATCCATGGGATCACCTCAACAGTTTCGAAATTGCAGCAGCAGTGCACAAGTTCTCGGATGCAGTCATGTGTCGGGTCTTCCCCATGACTTTCACTAAGTTATCCTAGCTCTGGTTTAGTCATCTACCACCACGCTCTATCAGCAACTTTGATGATTTCAGCTCGGCCTTCCTGCATCAGTTCACTAACTGCAGAAAATACTGGAAGATGCCGCTCGAGCTGTTTAGTTTGAAGCAGAAAGAGAACGAGAGCCTGCGTGCTTATATCAACCAGTTTACCAATGCAAAGCTCGAGGTGCCTTATGCATCCAAGGAGATTTTAGTGAACGCGCTAGCGCAAGGCCTCATGAGAGGAGAGTTTTTCCAGTCATTGGTTGTAAAGCCAGCGCTAAAATTTGGAGAACTTTTAGAAAGGGCAGAAAAGTATATTCATCTGGAGGAGGCCTTGAGAATCAAAGAGGAAGGAGAGAAGAGGAGAGAGAGATATGATAGAGAGGAGAGAGAACCAGTAAAAAGAGCCAGGCCAGACCTGTCTGGTGGAAGACCTCGCTTTGACAAGTATACGCCCCTGGCGACTCCGCAAGGGGAAATCTTGCAGGCAATAGAGAGGCATCCGGACCTCAAGTGGCCTAAAACTTATTCGCAGAAGCCTAGGAAAGAAAGTTCTGACCGATTTTGTCTGTATCACAATGAGTACGGCCACGATAAAGACCAATGTACCTATCTTGAGGATGAGTTGGAGAGGATGGTGCAGGCTGGGCACCTTAAGGAGTACGTACGGATGAAAAGGGACGAGTCCAGGTCTGGCTACCGTAATAATGATCGGCCCCGGCAGAGTAAGAATGAGCAGGATAGTAGGCGAAATGGGGAAAGAAGGAATGAACATGCCCTGGTCATACGGGGTGAGATTCAGATGATCACAGGGGGCGAGTGGGATGAGCACTCCAGACGAACCCAAAATAGTTATGTGCGCGTTGCAAGGGACTTGACGAGAAATGGAAAAGAAGTTGGGCAGGTGGCGCCAAGTCCAAATGTTTTCTTTGGATCATAGGATGAGGATGGGATCCTAGCTCCTCATATGGACGCCTTGGTCATTACGGCTACCATAGCCAATTATAGTGGCCGGTGAATCTTTGTGGACACAGGGAGCTCGGCGGATATCATGTTCTACGACTGCTTCAGGAAGATGAACCTTGATGTGGAGTTGGAAGAGGTCACGACATCGTTGGTGGGATTTGCAAGAGGCGCGTTGAAACCCCTTGGAGCAGTTAACCTTTTGGTTATACTAGGGGACGAACCATTTAGAGAGACCAGGACAGTCCAGTTCTTGGCGGTAGACGCAGCCTCCTCTTATAATGTGATGATGGGAAGACCTTCTTTGAGCAAATTTCAAGCGGTGGTCTCGATTTACCACATGAAATTGAAATTTCCCGCTCATGATGGAGTAGGTGAAGCCAGAGGAGATCAGTATGCATCGCAGCAGACATACGTAGAGAGCATTGGGCGGAGTGAAGAGGAAAGACAGGCCAAGAGGGCTCGAACTGAGGACAAACCTAAATTGACTGAGAGAGAAGAGAACTTAATGACTGTGGAGGTAGTCCTAGGGGATGACAGTCGAGTCCTCCGTGTTGGGACAACCCTCAGCCCTGAAGTTTTGACAGGTTTGGTGGCATTGTTACGAGATAATGCGGATGTATTTGCTTGGTCTCCCCAAGATCTGGTCGAGATTGATCCAGAAGTGGTTGAACATCGCCTCAACATTAGCCTGGCAATAAAGCCAGTCAAACAGAAGAAGCACAATTTTGGGCCAGAGAAGGAGGCTATTATTGAGGCAGAGGTGGATAAGATCCTGAAAGCTGGGCACGTTCAGGAAATAAAATTTCCAGAATGGCTCTCCAATGCAGTTTTAGTGCCCAAGACAGAGGAAGATTGGCGGATGTGCATAGAATTTCGTGACCTTAACAAAGCTTGCCCCAAGGACCACTATCCGTTGCCGAGGATAGACCAGCTGGTCGATTCCACTTTGGGGTGTGAGCTTCTAAGTATGATGGATGCCTCGCAGTGCTATCACCAAATCCGGTTAGCCAAGGAAGACCAAAAGCGTGTTAGCTTTATAACCCCAAAAGGGACATATTGTTATGTGGTCATGCCGTTTGGACTTAAGAATGCGGGAGCCACGTACCAGCGGTTGGTGGACAAAATGTTTAAGAATCAACTTGGGAGGAATATGGAGGTCTACGTGGACGATATGCTGGTGAAAAGTGTGAAAGCGACTTCACACGTGGGGGACCTAAAGGAGACCTTCGATACCCTAAGAAGGTACATAATGAAGCTCAACCCCAAAAAATGCATGTTCGGGGTAAGACCTGGAAAATTCCTGGGCTATATGGTGACAGAGAAGGGTATTGAAGCTAATCCTGAAAAGGTTCGGGCAATTATGGATATGCAGCCTCCGAGAAATATTAAAGAATTGCAATGCTTGGCTGCGCAAATAGCGGCCTTGAGTAGGTTTATCTCGCGTTCGGCTGAGAAGAGCCTACCATTTTTTCAAGCTTTACAGAAAAGAGCTAAGTTCCAATGGGATGACAAATGCCAGGATGCATTTCAAAAGTTGAAGGAGTATCTGTCCAACATGTCCTTGCTTACAAAACCTGTTCAAGGGGAGCCTTTGATCTTGTATTTGTTCGTGGGGAAGCAAGAGGTCAGCACGGTCCTGATCAGGGAGGAAGGAAAAGCGCAGAAACCAGTTTAGTACTGGAGCAAGGTCTTGCATGAGGCGGAACTGCGTTATGTAGAATTGGAGCGAGCCATGCTTGCTCTAGTCGGAACTGCCCGTAAGCTACGCCCCTATTTTCTTTCACACATCGTTGTGGTCAGGACTAATCTACCCTTGAAGACAATCATGGACAAGCCAGAGGCCTCGGGACGCCTAGTGAAGTGGATAATTGAACTCAGTGAGTTTGACATCAATTTCGAGACGCGAACGGCAATTAAAGCTCAGGCGCTAGTTGACTTCATGCAAGAAATGACCTGCCCTTCTGAAGAGGCAAAAGAATGGACGATCTACACCGATGGTTCTGTTAACAACCTCGGTTGTGGTGCAGGAGTTGTGCTGATAGACCTAGAAGGAACCACTACGGAATACGCTATCCGCTTGAGTTATCCTCTATCCAATAATGCCGCAGAGTATGAGGCCTTGTTGCGAGGAGTACAGATGGGAAAGGACCTAGGCGCAGAGCGGGTGTGTGCCAAGGTCGACTCGCAGTAGATATACAAACAAATAAATGGGGAATTTGAAGCCAGAGAGGAACATCTGCAAAAATACTTAACCCAATTTCGGGAGTTGGAGAATGGCATGAGCTCATTAATAGTCCATCAAATCCCTAGGGAAGAAAATGGCCGGGCCGATTACCTAGCCAAAGTAGCCAGTTCAGAAACAGACTGCCGGGAAAGGATGATCACCCTGTTGATGGCATACCGGGAGTTTGGGGTGGAGGAGGTACACGCCCTAGAGGAGGTTAGACAGGAATGGCGACACCCTATAAAAACATATCTAGAGAAGGGAGAGCTGCCAAACGACAAGAAAGAAGCAGTGAAGGTGAAGACCAGGTCTGCTTGATTTTGCTTAATTCAAGGAGAGCTCTTCCGGAGAGGATATGGACAGCCCCTTCTACGATGTATGGGCCCGGAAGAGGGCACTCATGTTCTTATAGAAGTCCACGAGGGGTGTTTTGGCAATCATATGGGCGCTAGAGCCCTGTTGAGTAAGGTCCTGAGAGCGGGATACTTTTGGCCCCAGCTAAGGAAAGAAGCGGATGATTTTGTGCGGACTTGTGATAAATGTCAAAAGAACTTGCCCTTAATACACAAGCCTGCGGAGGAGCTCATGACGATGAGCTCTCCCTGTCCATTTTCCAAATGGGGGATCGACCTGGTTGGACCTTTCCCCACGACTCCCGCCCAAAAAGAAGTTCTTAATAGTGGCAATTGATTATTTTAGTAAATGGGTGGAGGCCGAAGCCTTAGCAAAAATCACGGAGGATGCGGTGATGAAATTTTTGTGGAAAAACGTTGTATGTCGATTTGGTATCCCTAGGATTTTGATCTCTGACAATGGCACCCAGTTCATGGGTGCCAGAATTAAGGCCTGGTGTGTGGAAATGAAGACTTCACGTCTGTTTACCATCCACAATCCAACGGCCAAGTTGAGGTGACCAACCGAATACTTGTGCAAGGAATTAAAGCACGACTAGAGAAGGCTGGAGGCAGATGGGTTGATGAGCTCAGTTCAACTCTATGGGCGTACAGGACTAATCCCAAGGAGAGTACAGGGGAAACACCATTTAGTCTGGTTTATGGAATGGACATTGTGGTCCCCGCCGAGATTAGTATGGAAACTCACCGAGTCCAGAACTTTGTTGAGGAGCAGAATGATTTATTGATTCAGGATGCTCTGGACTTGGTGGAGGAAAAGAGCGAAAGAGCTATCGTCAGGATGGCACACATCAGGGGAAGAATCAAAGCGGCCTATGATAGGTCTGTAGTCAAAAGGTACTTCCAGGTGGGTGATTTAGTCCTACGCAGGAACGATTTAGGTAAGGCAAAAGGTAAGCTAGATGCTACATGGCAAGGACCATTCCGGGTCATACAGATCTTAGCTGGCGGCGCTTACAAGATTGAAGAGATGGACTGGACTGAAATTCCTCGCGCGTGGAATATTGCAAACTTACGAAAATTTTATGTATAATTGTAATTTCACAATGGTTATTGGTATATTGATAATGCAGGTTTACCTTTGCCCTTCACCAGTTAGTGCATTCTTTTTAAAAGCCAGGATTGGCTAAGGGCGGATGCCCCATTTTCCTGACCTGATTGTCAGTTTAAGCTAGGATTGGCTAAGGGTGGATGCCCCATTTTCCTGACCTGATTGTCAGTATAAGCCAGGATTGGCTAAGGGCGGATGCCCCATTTTCCTGACCTGATTGTCAGTTTAAGCCAGGATTGGCTAAGGGCGGATGCCCCATTTTCCTGACCCGATTGTCAGTTTAAGCCAGGATTGGCTAAGGGCTGATGCCCCATTTTCCTGACCTGATTGTTAGTTTAAGCAAGGATTGTCTAAGGGCGGATGCCCCATTTTCCTGACCTGATGGTCAATTTAAAGCCAGGATTGGCTAAGGGCAGATGCCCCATTTTCCTGGTATGATCATCAGTTTAAGCCGGTATTGGCTAAGTCTGGATATTTGTGAAATGCCTGGTCTGGCTGTTAATTTAGGTCAGAAGTGGATTAAGGCAGGTGTGCATGAGATGCTCGACTGGAGTCGACACAGATCTGGCCAAAGGCGAATGCCCTAATTCTCTAGATCTGGCCAAAGGCGAATGCCCCAATTCTCCAGATCTGGCCAAAGGCGAATGCCCCAAAACTCGAAAAAACTTACTTCACTAGATTTGGTAGAACGAAGACAAGAAATTGAAACTTTTCGTTGAAAATACTCTTATATTCATCACAAAATTTTTGCAATACAAATGGAATTATACATGTCTTCTACAAAGACTGGTAAGATTGATTACAATGCAGGAAATAAACAGAAGAGAAGGAAAAATCAACAAGCCACCCCAGAAACCTAATTATGAGAAGAGGGGGCACTCCAATCAGCGGCCAGAGCGTGGCGGACACGCCAGAGCTCGCACTCGATTTCGTGGTAGTGCTGTCGGTACCTATTGGCCCGCTCAGATATGGTGTGAGCTTCGCCGGTGGCAATAGTCAGCCGATTCACCGACTCCGTCAAGTCGGTCTGCTCTTCCTGTAACTGACGATTCAGTTGCCGCAACTCAGCCCACTCTCGCTTATAGTTGCATTTTTTCTGCCTTTTCCTCTCCAGGAGGCGGTACAAGTAGCTGATCTTCTCTCGGAGCACAATCAGCTTATCAGAAAGCTTGAAATTTTAGAGAATCGAGTTCTTCAAGGAGGGAAGAAGACTAGTTTCACAGAATCGAGTTCTTCAAGGAGGGAAGAAGACGAAGCCATATTAGAGAATTGAAAGAAAATGAATCATACATGCACGTATATAAAGAAAACAGAAGCACGTGCCAAGGAATAAAAAGTACTAGGGTTTTCGGAAAACCAGGAAACCCCTAGAATTCTAAGAGCCATTACAGAACAAAAAAGTGCGTTATTATCAATTAAAAAGTTATACAATACAAATTCAGGAAAAAGACAAAAAAACAGACCGGCCACACAGGCAAAACATCAGGTTTGATAAAAAAGGAACATAAGAGGCTCTAAAAAACCTAAGGCTCAGCGTCCAGCTCGGTCGCCAGCTTCTCCACCGCATCTTCATCTAAGGCACCTAGAGAAGCCCCTCCAAGCAGCTCACCCAGACCTGCGAAGGTTGGGGAGGGAGAAGAGTCAGGAGCATCCAGAGCAAGAGCCCGGTCTGGCTGAGACTGCTCAGGTACAGGGGAACCAAGCTTGAAAAGAACATGCTCAGCGAACTCAGCTGCTCTGACAGTGTGCAGATGATCTTGCTTTGGAGCATAGATGAACGAGGTGGGCTCCGGATAAGTTTTCAAGGAAAGAGCTCGGTTGAAAGGAACCCCAGGGTTGCTTGAGTCCCACTTCGCTTGATCATCCAGAGAAAAGTGATAGAAGCTTATAGCCTCTGGGACAAGCAGCGAGTAGAGCTTTTTGGACCCCATGAAAGCTGTGCGAGTCTCCTCCCTAGAAAGTTGGACTAGCCTTAAGCCTTTCTCGGAGTTTAGGTACTCGGTCTCAAACCCTTCTCTGGCTTTCACCAGAACCTCGTCAGCAAGGCTCCTAGCTTCTTCCAGGGCCTCATCCCTCGCCTTTGCGTGTGCAGTCTCCATCATCTTTGCTTGAGCCTTCCTCACCTTGGCAAGCTCCGCCTTCGTCTTCTTGAGCTTATCCTTCAACCCCTACAACTCTTCCCTTGTTTCTTCAGATCAACCCCTCGCTCCCTGGATAGATCCTTGAAGCGATCCGCCTTCACGACCAGCTCTTTGTTCTCCTTGATCATATCGAACTGGACCATAGATCTAGTAGCTCGAGTAGCTAGGAGGGCCTTCTTGGAGAGGGCCTAATTTCGAGGAAAAGGGTTAATACTTAGATAAGTAATTTAAGATGAAGGTAAAATGAAGGAAAACTTACTCGCGCTTAATCTTGACACCAAGAATCCAGGAGCTCGCGATCACACATCTTCTCCAGGTCTGGCTGGTCGGCGGGTAGCATTTATCGGTGCATGTATTGGACGGCCACTTCTCTTGAGCAGTTGATGACGGAGTTAATGGTAAGAGGAGAGTTGCGAGTAATTGTAGCATGGCGAGTGATTGGAGAAGAGTCCATTAGAGCTCAGCTACCCTGGGCTACTCATGGCCTCTTGGCCAGAGGAAGGATATCCTCTTCTGATTCAGAAGAAGGGCTCCTAGTAGCTGTGGCGCGAGGTGGCAGTTGCGAAGAGCTGGGGGCCCGTGCCTGGGAAGGAGGATGACTTTGGATCGGGATGGATGGTGAAGGGACCACTTCCTGGGCGGTTGTTTCCGGGGCCTCCTCTATGGAGGCAGAAATCATCTGGCGCATCATCCTTTCTGATAAGAGGAAAGGAGGAAAAGTTAAGACCTGTGAAGAATAAAATGCAGAGATACAGACCAGGATAAAAGAAAATATACCAATTTCTTGGGTTAGAGGACCCGTTTCTAGTCGTTCATTGAAAAAGTCCAGGACAAAAGGAAGGAGGAGTTCAGTGACATGGAGGGGATTCCCATTAAGGATGGAAATGGTTTTTTAAAAACGAGGAGACCTGTCTGCGGCGGATAAGTGTTGGTAAGGGGGTCGCTTCTCGATGGGCTTAGGTTTAAAACCCCAGTCCACATTACAATAAACAAAGAAAAATTTCTTCCTCCAGGCCTTGTTGGAAGAAGGAAGTGTATGTAAGAAATGGACGCCAAGCCTGGCGGAGAGATAGAAGTAGCCTGGGTGAGAGCTCTTCGCTTGGAAAAGCTGAAAGAAGGTATGAGCTGTAGGATCCAGACCAGCATAACGCATGGCCATATTATAATATACCATGATCCTGAATGAATTGGGGGTGAATTGGAAGATGGGAATTTTGTACATAGTAGCGATTTCTCAGCATCAGAGGGTTTACCAGGAGGCGCAAGCCCACCTAAAACTGGTCAACCTAGAAAGTCAACCAACCAGTAGTCGCTTGACATGCCAGGATGCCCGTCGGAGGGCTGAGAGGATCGAACTGTTCAGGGAACTTGTACTTATGGCGGAATTCCTCAATGGATCTGTCATTAAGGATGGAGGTGACCTTTGGATGATCTGGAATGGGCGGAGGGTATTCTACTCCAGATGAGGATGAAGTGGTTGCCACCGTCTCCGAAGCGGTAGACGGCGAAGATGAAGAAACCATCGCCGCCGCCTCTGGAGCGGCAGACAGCGAGGATGAAGAAATCGCCGCCGCCTTTGGAGTGGCAGACGGCGAGGATGAAGAAACCTCGGCCCCTCTGGAACGGCCAGTGGCAAAGATGAAGAAATCACTGCCGCCTCTGAAGCAATGGACAGCGAGGATGAAGAAATCGCCGCCGCCTTTGGAGTGGCAGACGGCGAGGATGAAGAAACCTCGGCCCCTCTGGAACGGCCAGTGGCAAAGATGAAGAAATCACTGCCGCCTCTGAAGCAATGGACAGCGAGGATGAAGAAATTACCGCCGCTTCTGGAGCGGCGGACGGAGAGAAAGAATCGGCTCTCACTACCGGAGAGGGAGAAGTAGCCGGAGGAACATCGGCGAGAGGAACGGATGATGACATTATCAGAAATTAAAAGATTAAAAGACTAAGAAAGGTACCTGGTCTACGAGGGTGGTCGGAGAAACTGAACTGAAAAAGTTGAATCGGAAAGTTCACCGGAGTATTAGAGAGAAGAGAAGAAAACTCGAGAGTTTTTGCAAAAGCGAAAATGTGAAAGTGAGAGAGAGGGAGAGTCTAGCGGGAATAAAAGGCAAGGGGATAAATTCAAAAAATAAAAATTGAGGAAAAGCAAGATTTGATGGGATCCCCGCATTTAATGCTGGCAGGTGAACAGTACCCTAGGTGGTGAGCTGGAACACCAACCGCCTTAGGGTAGGTCACGCGCCGCTGACTTGTCAGTACTTGGAAAGACGTGTGGGTATGGTAACCGTTTGGGAATGTGGGGCGACACCACTATTGCCAATGATTAGGCCTGGTCTCTAGGCGGATTTCTAGGGATTCGTGTGAGTACGAGAAACAAGAAAGGTGTGGGACTGCATTTATTTCAAAAGGGTTTTAGAGTTCTACATCTCTACCCCAACTATTTCAGGGGGAGGAGTTGATGGGGCATAAATAGGTCAGACCCGGATTGGGGTAGATCTGATTTGAGATAACCCAAGTAAGAGAAAGGAAATCAGGCCAGCTGAGTCCTAGGCCAAGTATGACTTGGATCCCTTAAAGACACAGTAGATGTTGGAGTTTGAATTATCGCGGCTCGGGAATTATCCTGACCTGGTAAGAATTTTCCTATGAAATGACCCTTAGAGAATTGCACCAAGGCAGGCTTGATGTCCTGACCTGGAATAGAAAGAGAGAACTGGATCAGGGCAGACCTAGCATCCTGACCTTCACTGAGAGGACAAGGGGGACCATCTGTCAGAATTTGTTGCTTAACGGCCCCTGATTCGCGGTCTTTGTTTCCGAGATCCCGGAAGGGGTCCCCACTCAGGAAAACTATAAATACCTCAGCCCCAAGGCTGAGAAAGGTATGTCATTCTTTGTGCATTCCTTGCTTCGTTCACCAGAAACACTCTATACGCTTTCTGACTTAAGCATCGGAGAGGTTTCCACCGGTGGTCCTTTTCTGACGTGTGTGTGTGTGCAGGTCGGGAAAAGCGCAAGGTTCAGGCGTTGTCATATTTTTGGGTGAAAAAATTAATATAGTATTTAATCACACTTTTATACAAATAATAATATCGAATGATAATTTTATTATTCGTATCATAATATTATAATGCATATACGATATACACCTTTATTTTATTTTGTTCAATCATAATACATAATAATATATTATTATTTTACTTAGCCTAATAATTTATATAATACTTAGTCATTTGTTTCATATTTAATAATATAAAAGATGTATTGACAATATTTATATTTAAAAAATTATAAATACTAATTGGAAATTTATGGGTTTTTTTATTTTATTTTGGAATTGTATTGACAACTTTGTGTGTGTGTGAGAATAAGATAAAAATTATATATCCTTCTCAAATATAAAATTTTAAAACAAAAATTTAATATTTATATTATTTTAATTTGCCCCCCAAACTATAAGATTTTTTACACTTTACCCCCCAAACTATATGATTCTTTTCGCCGAAAATAAAGTTTGGGGGGCAACGTCGAAAATTATTGTACATCAGGGGGCAAAGTGGAACAAAAAATACTTCGGGGGGCAAAATGAAAAAAACTGCATACATTGGTGGGAAAAAAAATTATCCCTTTTAAAAATTATGTATGTAGCATAACACGGCTCTTTTCTTGGACTTATTTTCATTCTTGTTACTCTTTGAAATTATCGTTTGTTCGAGGACGAACAAACCAATAAAGCGTGGGGTAGTTGATTAACATATATTTGTCCTTATTTTTTTAGTAATTTAGTTACTTTTTCCTATTTTTTTTGGTATAAGTTGGATAGTTTAAGCTTAAATTCGTATATTTGTACTTCCAGCTTATTTTACCGCATTTTGATCTTAATTGATTCAAATAGGTGAATTATCTCTGTTTTTCACCTTATAGCTAAGTAACCGGAGGAGCTCAGCACGTAAAAGATGAAGATTGATGATTAAGAGACAAGAATCGAGCGTTCCGGATTAAAGAAGTAGCAATTTTTTGAATATAACGATAGCTTTTAGCGATAGCCATTACCGCTAGTTGTTACCGTTATACCTACCGTTACACCCACACGTTACCTGCACCGTTACGTAATCGCTGAAGGTGGACTGTGAGCTTAACGATACACTTAATGATTACAAAACGTACCGTTACCATCACCATTAGAAGGCAACAGATACATTAACGATAGCTTTAGCGGTAGCTCTTACCGCTAAGTGCTACCTTTATCGGGCCCAAAAACCGACTTAAGTGACTTATTCTCTAAGAAATCGGAAATCTATAATTACCAAGCCATTAATCCGAGTTTGGGCGTATGTAGGTCATTATAAACTTACCAATAAGTATTCCTAGAGTTAGAATCTCATTTTTAACATTAAATAGCTTAGATTAGAGATCAAGATCAAGGATTCGACGCTTACGATTTTCGAAGACGCTCGATAGCGTGCGTCCCGTTCCTCGACCAAGATCCATCATTTTATTCAGATTAGATGAAGTTATTTCTGCAAATCCTAAGTTCTTTTTTCCTTTTTATTGCTTTCTTAGTTTAATTTTCATAGTTTAAGCTTTAGATTTTCGGTTATGTTTAATGTTATTGTGTTCGAACTTGGATTGATTATGAACTTGAATTCGCTGAATACTTTGGATATTCATTTTTAATATTAATATAGTTTATTTCATTCTTGGTTGTTTAAGATTTGAATTCAAGTTATTATGCAATTAGGTTCATGCTATTTAAATCTGTTTTTAAGGTTCATGCTATTGATTACTTTATGTTAGTAGATTTACTTATGTTTCTTAGATCCATTGTTGTTAGTTATGCTATTTGATTTGGTTTATGATAATTGATTATCATTGCATTTTAAATCTAGATTAAATTGCCATTAGATACTTTCTTAGTTCTTAAGCTTAAGTAATTAAAAATTAGTTTAATTTATGCTATTAATTCTAGTTGGTAAAATTAATTAAGTTAACTAGTTTTATTTAAGTTCATACCTTTTAAATTAGTAGTTAATAATAAAAAACAAACAAAACCCCAATATGTATAAGTTTGTGTGCTTAATTGTGATTAAGAAAACATCTGAGATACCAAATCGTTGTCCTCGAGAGAATCGACTTGAGTCAACTTCCCACCCTACAAGTGTCCTCGTACTCTTGCGAGCAAGCTTGAATATTTTTAAATTAAATATATATAACGGGGTGCATAAAAGTTTAAATCAACAGCATGTCATCATCACAACCATCAAAGAAGAGGAAGAATGTGGATAAGAAAGTTGGGGCGAAGTTCAAGGTGTTCAACGATGAGGTCGAACTATACAATTCTTTGATAAATCGGATAATCGTTAATCCGGTGATCGTGGACATCGACTACTGGCTCACCCAAGCCACGGGTAACGACCCATTCGCTGAAAAATTTATAGGGTACGTCGAAAACCTCAACTACGTCCAATGGGCTCGGATTCAAGTTCTGGCCTACAACAACTGATACTCGAGTTTTACACATCATTCGAGATAATGGCCGACTACACATTGACATGTTGTTTCGGAGGAAAGGAGTTTAATTTTACTTCCAACGCAATCGAGGCCTGCTTCAACATTGACGGGTGGATGACACTGAGGGAGCGCGACTGTGCGTATAACGAGAGCCGATTCTGGGAGGAGATTAAACTTCTGGGAATCAAGGGAAGAGCTAGCAATACCCCCTCACCATGGTCCATGATAACGCTCTTTACACCACCTACCTTTTTCTCTCACGCTGCGTACTCGGCAAGGAGGAGACGACATTGGTGATTAAAGATGAGATGTATGCACTATGGTGCATGATGAAGGGGAAACCGGTTCAAATTTATCCCCTGATGATTCGAAGTTTGAAGAATGTAAAGAAAATAAACGAGGAGAGGCCTGTCCTGATGTCTCACAGAACCTTCATTACGAGCCTCACTGATATGTGTGGATACTCGCCGAGGAGCGACGACATTGAGCATGACTATAAGCCTTTAACACTCGCGTTGAGTATGGTTCGAGTTCCAGGGAAACCAAGAATGGAAAAGATACCAGTGACTAAGCTGTGGACATATGGCGAGAGAAACGGAAATGATAAGGAATAGAGTCGAGAGGTGACTAAGGAGGTTGATGGAGCAGACACTGGGCTTCATGCGGAGCCCGATTATGGAACGGCGGGTGAGTCGTCGCGTTATAGGCAGCCCGAATTCGATGCCTATTTGGACGATTATGTGGGATTCAAGGCAAATGTATATGACCAACTTTCTGACGTCGAGTATGATTCCCACTTGGCAAGGGTGGACGCACAATACGCCTTTGAAGAGGCTCGTCATGAGGAGGCCCGACTGGCTCACGAGGAAGCTCGTAGGGCACGTGAGGTGAACAAAGGGAATCATGAGCTATTGACTACTTTGATGGCTAACTTTGCACAATTCCAAATGGATATGATGAGCTGTTGTCCACTTGCTCTACCCCCTTCTGATTCGATGGATATCGTTCCGTATCAGGGTCCCTACGACCTCATGCCACCAGGCCCTTGAGAGGCGATTGGTTGTTGGAGAAACATTTTAGTTTTATTGCTTTTCATTTTAACTTTTATATTTTCTTTTTATTGTTATTTGTTTTCTTTGTTAGTTGTTTTGTTTTCGTATTTTTAATCGGGCAAATCAGAAATCACGAGAATTGAGATGATGGCCATTTGCACATGTTCGACGCAAAGCGGCTCGACTATTTTTAGTCTTCAAGGATGTTCTCTTACTCATTTCCTCTTTTTTCTTTTTATGTATTTATGGAAATCCGAAGATTGCCGATTTTTCGAGAGGGGGAGGTAGTCGAGTGTGGTTTGAAATTCATTAATGTGCATGTTTGAATTAATTGGTCTATAATAATTAGTAATTGAACGTGATTAAGTTGCTATTCCTGCGCTTAATTGTGTTTGTCAGGCTTGCCTGTCCAAGTTGATTAACTATGATTTGATGTTTTTGTCTTTTGAGCATGTATAAGTGCATAATTTTTCAAAAATTATTTTTTTATATATTATATTGTAAAATGGTACTTGGACGCAAATGATTTCGCAAAACCCAAGAATCAGCGTCAATGCAAAACTTTCGTACAAAAGCCAGTGAGTAGCCTGAGTGTTTATCATCTTTGCATTTACTTGAGTGAGTTCTAATTTGAGATCTCTTTGAAATCGTTGTTTGTAGTTAGCTTTGAACATGACGATTAGGCACAGAAAAAACCCTTATTCCGGACATATATATATATATTAGCCACTATAAATTCCGAATGAGCCAATCATAGCCAAATATCCATTTTCAATAGCCATGAGTGTTCTTGAGTTGACTCTTGTGTCATTAAGAGCGTGGGGTAAGAGTTAGTTATTTTTGTTAGTTATTTGTGTTTTGGATTATTGATCAGGGATTTATAAAAATTTGTAATAAGGGTTAAGGATTACCAACCTACAAAAAAAAAATGATGGTGAATTTTGTCGAAGTAGTTGCCTATACTTGTTTAAGAGGCAAAAGTTGAGTTGAAGAAGAAGCGTATCTTAAGCTTCTATATTGTTTAAGTGGTTTGTTCACAAGTCGGTTTTTGGGTTACGAATTGAGAAATAGCCAAGATTTAAAGGCTACGCTATGAGTGTTAAGTGAGATTTTGTTGAATGAGGTGAAGCATATTGCCTCGTGATTAGAATAGTATGGTGAGTTATTGATCACGTTAGATCGTGAGTTAGACACACGACTTATATATTCCATACCCGTCCAAAGACCCTACATTACAACCCGTAAAGACCTTTTCCGATTCTTTGTTCGTTACAAACTTAAACGCGATGGAGAAGTTTTTGATTTTCAGTACTTGTTTATTGTGCTTGTATTTTGATGATTTGAGCATATACACGTCTCATGCAAAAAAACTTGAGTGCTTTTGAGCGTACACATATATATTACCCTTTATGAGGATAATGATTTGTTTTTGGAGCGACAATGTAATAAGGGTCTAGCTTTTGAGTTTGCATTTCAATTATCTATATTTTCAAAATTATCTATGTATCACGACACAACTCTTTGCTCGAGCTGATTTTCATACTTGATATTCTTTGAAATTATTATTTGTTCGAGGATGAACAAACCAATAAAGCATCGAGTAGTTGATTAACATGAATTTGTCCTGATTTTAGTTAGTATTTTAGTTAATTTTTGTTATTAATTTTGGTATAAGTCTGATCGATTAAGCGTATTTTCGTATTTTTGTATCTCCAGTTTATTTTACCATGCTTTGATCATTATTGATGCAAACGGGTGACTATTCTCTATACAGCTAAGTAACTGGAGGAGCTCAGCACTAAATAGATGAAGTTTGACAATCGAGAAATGAAATCGAGCTATTCGGTGAAGAAAGTAGCAAGTTTTATTAGTTAGCGGTCAGGTTAGTGGTAACACTTACCGCTAAGCCCTAGCGGTCCCGATACCGCTATATTTACTGCTAAAGGACGATAGAGAGCTCCCAGACCAAGTTAACGGTGGCCTTCACGGTAACCCAACCGCTAGCCCCACCGTTAGGAGACGACAGTGGGTTTAGCGGTACACTTAACGGTCACAGCAACCACTAGTGGTACCGCCAAGGATGGACAGTGAGCTGCAGGAGTAAGTTAACGGTTACACTAACGGTAACCGTGACCGTCAACGTTAACGCGTCAGATCGGGATTTTTATGGTAACTTTCTCCCCAAGTCTTAGGAAAACTATAAATACCCCTTCATATTCCGACTTGAATACGACTTACACACATTCTTAGGGTTACTAGACATAAAGAGAGCTCATTCCCACTTCACGTTACCTAGATACAAGATCAAGATCGAAGACCAAGAGTCACAAGTTCCAAGCTCCGTTCTTTAGTTCGTGATTCGTTCTTCGGCCATGATCTACTTCTCCTCTCTGGAATAGCTGGAGAATTTACTGCACTTCTTAGTTCCAATAAGTACTCTAAACTTTTAATCGTTTTCTAGTTTAGTTCTCGTTAATTTATGCTTTTAGATTATTGTTCTTATTTTCGAATCTTGAGTTATTTCATGTTTAATACCTTGGATCTCTTGGATAATTAAGTTCGTAATTTTTCATTTACTTAATTCATGCTTGGTTATTGGAGACTTAATTTCATATATGCTATTTTACTCTGTTCATGCTTCATTTAAGTTGTTTAATTTTGATCATGCTATTTCTATTCGTTTTATGCAATTGGATCTTGTTCATGCTTCTTAATTACGTTCATTTATTAAGTTCATGCTTATATTTGCCTTTTAGTTTAACCTAGTTCATTGCTCTTAGTTTATTATGCTTTTTGATTTCTAAGCTGATTAAATAGTTTAAGATAATTAGTTTAAATTATTTAATATTACTTTTCAAGTTCTTAGTTATTAAACAACACAAACAAATACCCCCCCTAATTATACATGTTCATGTGTGACTTGTGATTAAACAAACATTTGAGATTCCGATTGGTTGTTCCTTGAGAATCAACTCGGTTTAGCTTACCAACCTACACGCGATCTTGTACTCTTGCGAACAAGCTTTAAACGTTTGACAAATATTTATAAAGTAGGTACACAAAATCTTGAATCAATAATCATGAATTACATGAAATCGAATTGACAAAGCCTCGAGTCCTCTAAAAATGTCCTTTAATGTCCATTTGTTAAATAGCTACGCATTTAGACAAGGAACTGAATATCAGGCCATAAATGGAAAATCCCTACACTTAATAGTTTGGCAGATAAGGAATAATAAAAATCCAAAAATGGTGAATCACTTGAACCCATGAGATACTATACTTTCTTCAGGGGAATACAATTGTGGAAATAAAACACAATTGTATGAATTTATGTTGTTTATCTACTTTGTTTTGAGCGAACGGACTGTTTGTGTTTTATTTGGCATCTTTGATTGTTCTAACTCTCATTCCAATCGATTGTAGTGATAGTTATGTCATAATTTCTGATTGAGGTTGCGTGTGTGTAATTTCTAGAAAGTGTGGGTTTTCTTTCACATGTTATTTGATTTGTGTTCTTCATATGAGCTGTGATGGTTCGCATACCTTTTTTCCTTTTTTCTTTCCGCATGGTATTTGTATTGTGTTTCTTGGTATGAGCTGTGATAATCATGATATCGGGCAGAAAAAAAAATAAACAAGATTTTTGTTTCGGAATTTTTTTTAACAATAAAGTATTATATTTTTTTTAGATGAGTTTAATATATAGTGTCCATTTATATGTATGTATGAATTGTTAGAACCCTCATATTTAATCTATTGCTAATATCTTGGTTTTTAACAATAGATTATCTTTGATCTGTATATATGTATGAATTATTAGAACTCTCTCCTGTTGTTTTTTTTAATTGGTATGCATTTTTAATGATAAACATATTTATGTATGACTAAGAGAGTGCTCATGAGATTTATTTACGCAGAGAGGATTGTTTTTTCACAAATAAGCTACGATTTGGCTATCCCGTTGGCCGCGATTTTGATGTTTAGATTGCCAGACGATACTTCAACTATAGAGATTCATGGGTTTGTGTTCTTTGTTATGGGTTTTTTCATCTCTTTGAATGCTCCGGCAACTAAGAAGTATGTACCTTGAAACTGCTATTTGTTATTCTGGATCATTGAATCAATTTATTGCTTCATGTAAGACATTAACACTACTGCAGAAATAGAATTCCACGGCGCCTCATCCACGGCGGTTCTAGAAAACTGCCGTTAAATATGTTTTTACAGCGGTTTTCTAGAAAACCGATGTTAAATCTATAATCTAATGGCGGTTATCTTAAAATCGCCGTAGAATCCTACATTTTATGGGGGTTGTCTTAGAACCGACGTTAAATCTGAACTAATTAACGGCGGTTCCTTAAAAAGCGGACTTTAATTAGTTCATATGTTAATTAGTTCGCTAGATTTAACGTCGGTTCCATTGGAACCGCCGTGAATGTGATGACATTTAACGACGATTTTCTTAGAGCCGCCGCAGAAAGTAGTCTGCCATGTCACTGATCCACATCTTGCTCAAATAAGTTGTTTCGACCATTAATCTGTGTCTCATCCGACGATCTGCATTCGCCACGTCATAAATAAAAAAAGAAAAAAAAATTGACCCTGGTGAAATTCGCCATTTTCTAATCCCCAAACCCTAAAACAGACATTTTCTTCTCCAATCTCAAGCTTGAAAGTAATCTGGCGAAAGGATCCTAATTTCACCCTGGTATTAGTTTCATGGTATTAGTTTCACGTCACCTGCTCAAATCTTCTTTCTATGTCATGGCTTCTCACCCTTGTACTAATTTCACGTCACCTGCTCAAATTTTAGGTAAATCGAGAATTAGCACCCACGATCCTTTTTTCTTGAAGAATGGGAAATTGTCGCAGTTCTTCATGAATTGGATACTTTAAATGATCAAATTGAAGGTACCAACGCTTCTCCTTGTTTGAACTTGGCAGACAAAAAATCCCCAGTCCCGGTTCAATTTTCTCTCGATGAGGGAGAAAGGTAGCTGCTATGGCTACCAAAAATGACCGCTGCTATGGTCTGCATCTTACTTATTTTTCCCCTTTCATTTTAATGCTTGCACACACTTTCACACACTTTTGTATTTCTATATGAAGAAAATATATTTTGAAAAGTGAAGAATAGAACTTGAATTATATTTCTTATTTGCTTGTTATGATTTTTATATTCAAACATTACATCATGCATTTCTATTTATAATACATGAAAAAACATGACTCTTCAATTATAAGACATGAATCTTAAAGTATAAGACATGTCTCTTAAACTAAATGACATGACTCTTGAAGTATGAGACATGTCTCTTAAACAATATGACATGTCTCTTCAACTAAATGACTTTTGGAATATATTTATAATTTAATTAATTTGGTTTACACCAACATTGCCTCCCGTAAACCAAATTTGCTTCGTACTCCCAAAGCTTCAATATTTCTTGAGAAAATGGGTCCTCCAAGTGGTTTTGTAAAAATATCGGCCAATTACTCGTCACTTCGGCAATAATTCAGATTTAATTCTCTTTCATTGACAAGCTCTCTCAAGAAGTGAAATCTTAACTGTATATGTTTCGTTTTTCCATGCAAAACAGGATCTCGTGAAACAGAAATGGCTGAACTATTATCACAAAATAGAACAGTTGGATCATTTTGCTTGAACTTAAGTTTTTCCAAAATTCCTCTTAGCCACAAAGTTTGACATCCAGCCAAAGATGTTGCGATATATTCCGCTTCAGTAGTAGAAAGTGCCACGATAGATTGCTTTTTCGATGACCATGAGATTGCTCCACTTCCCAAATTAAACACATAACCCGAAGTACTTCTAGAATCATCAATACTCCTCCAAGGTCACTATCGGTATAACCGATGAGTTTCACAGGTGCACGAGCATCATAAAAAACACCATAGTCAATAGTACCTTTAACATAACGAAGAATTGTTTTTACTGCCTCCCAATGATTTGAATACGGTTTCTCCATAAACCTACTAATCAAACTTACAGCGAACATAATGTCAGGCCTCGTTGCTGTAAGATACATCAAATTACCAACAAGACTTCGAAACATGGTTGTTTCAACAATCCTTCCTTCACCTTGTTTACTTAGCTTTAAACCAGTAATGCATGGGGTTGCAACAGGATTCACATTCTCCATTTTGAATTTTTTCAAAATCTCATGTGCATATTTCTCTTGTGAGATAAAGATTCCTTCATTTGTTTGTTGAACATTGATTCCCAAGAAATGATGTAATTTTCCCAAATCAGTCATCTCGAATTCATCCATCATCGATTTCTTGAAATCAATAACCATTTCCAAATTATTTCTAGTAAGAATAAGATCATCAACATACAAACTCACCATCATAAAACCACCATTAAAATTTCTTTTTATGTAAAGTGTGTGCTCGTATGGACATCTTTCAAATCCAAATTTCAAGAGGTACTCATTAATGCGTCCATACCATGCACGAGGCGATTGTTTCAACCGATACAACACCTTCTTGAGTTTGTAGACTTTATCTTCTTCTCCTTGTTTTACGAATCCCGGCGGTTGTTCAATGTATATTTCTTCTTGAAGAAAACCATTCAAGAAAGCTGATTTGACGTCCATTTGAAATAACATCCATCCATTTTGAGCAGCAAGAGAGATAATCAATCGAACAGTATCAAGTCGAGAGACGGGAGCAAATACCTCATTGAAGTCTTCACCTTCTTTTTGTTTCTGGCCTTTTGCTACCAATCTTGCTTTGTATTTGTTTATTGAGCCATATAGGTTGGTCTTCGTTTTGAACACCCATTTCACGCCAATTGGTATTTTGTTTGAAGGCAAAAACATGAGCTCCCACGTATCATTTTTCTCAATAGACTTGATTTCTTCATTCATAYKCTCAATKCACTTTTRCTTTTGTGAGGCTTCTTCATATGAGATTGGATCTTCTCCCGCAAAGAATGCAAAATACACATAATCACCAACATTCACCTCTCTAGTTTCATTGTAAATATATATCACACTTCTCATTTTTCTTGGTATTGACTCCGGGGAATTTTGATAAGGCTCAACAACCTCATCATTTTCACATTGCAAAGGTTGAACTTCATCACCTTCAACCTCAAGAATTGTCTGATTTGATATCCCAGAAAAATCTAAAAAATCATAATACGCCTTTTCATCAAAGCGCACATCTCTGCTGATCACGACTTTCTTTGACATTGGATTGTAGAGTTTGAATGCTTTAGTTTTCTGGCTATAGCCGAGGAAAATGCATTTTTCGGATTTATCATCAAGTTTCGATCTCAATGCATTTGGAACATGTGAGTATGCAAGACAACCAAATGTTCTTAAGTGACTAACATTCGGTTTCTTGCCATACCAAATCTCATTTGAAGTTAAATTCTCCAATTTCTTCGTTGGTGACCTATTTATCAAATAAACAGCACAAGACACGGCTTCGGCCCAAAACTCCAACGGTATATTTTTTTTCTTCAACATGCATCGAACCATTTCCATGATTGTTCGATTCTTGCGCTCGGCGACACTATTTTGCTGCGGCGTATAACGAGCAGTTAATTTATGTCTGATCCCATGGTTTTTGCAAAATTCTTCAAATAATTAGGATACATATTCTCCTCCACGATCACTTCGTAAATTCTTTAATTGAAAGCCAGACGATTTCTCAACTTGTAGTTTAAACTCTTTGAAACATGAAAGAGTTTGGGATTTTTCTTTCACAATAAAGACCCAACTTTTTCTAGTATAATCATCGACGAACAACAAGAAATATCTACCTCCTCCAAGCGATGGAACTTGCATAGGACCACAAAGATCGGTGTGCACTAACTCCAAAGCTGATTGCGATTGTCACTTTGATTTAGATGGGAAAGATTCACGGTGTTGTTTTCCCAACTGACATTCTTCACACACTTCATTGATCACATCGATTTTTGGCAAACCTTGAACCATGCAGCTCTTTGACAACTCCTTTAAACTTCGATAATTTAGGTGCCCGAATCTTTCATGCCACAACTTCGAGACTTGGTCTTCAAAAGTGAGATAACAGGTGACATTCACGACATCAAGTTTGATAGGAAACAAATTGCTCGATCCCAACTTGATATTTGCAACATGATGATTTTTATATTTCATGATACACATATCTCCAGCAAAATGAATATCAAAGCCTTTTCTCAATAAATACCCGACGCTTAATAAATTACTATGCAATCCAGGGATATAGAACACTTCTGACATTTTCTCAATTTTTCCGTTCTTCGTCTTGAAAGATATTTCTCCAACACCTTGGATTTTGTATGAATTGGCATCTCCAATAGTCACTTGGCCATGATTCGCCTCTTCAAGTGTTGAAAACAAATCTTTTTTTCTAGTCATATGTCGACTTGCACCACTATCCAAGTACCAAATATTCTCAACATTTCCATCAGAAGCAATCAATAAAGTTTCAGAAGTTTCAACTTCATTTTGATGTAGAAACCCTGTCTCGCGTTTTTTCTCCGGATATTTTTCCCAACAATTATATATTTTGTGACCAGGTTTATGGCAGTGATCACACTCAATATAAGGTTTCCTACCTTTGTAGGTACCTCGGCCTCCGCCTCTTTGATTATTTTGGAAAGATTGTTTTTTCATCTTTTGAGACTCATCGTTTCGTTTTTCTTGTATTTGTTGGTCGTACGAATGTCTACCACCACTTCTTTGATTACGACCTCTTTCTTGATCACGATAAAATCCATGGCCTCCCGTAGAAGAGAATTGGGATTTTAAGGCTTGATCTTGTGTAGAATTAATTTGAGGATTTTGTTGAATAATTCTAACCTCGTGAGCCTCCAATCTTCCTTGTAAGCCTTCTATGGACATTGAGGTTATATCTTGTGACTCCTCAATAGCCACAACAATGTGGTCAAATTTACTTGGCATACTTCGTAAGATTTTTTCAACCACTCTTTGAGCTTCTAGGACTTCGCCATTTGAAGCAATTTGATTAGACACAGAAGTTACTCGGGTGAAATATTTTGAGATCTTCTCATTGTCACGCATCTCTAACTTCTCGAATTCTGCTCGTAGAGATTGTAGACGAACTTTCTTAACTTGATCTTATCAAGAATAGGTTATCTCCAACACCCTCCATGCATCTTGAGCACTTGCAACTTTCGGAATTCTTTCATAAACAGGAATTTCAAGTGCTTGATAAATTTAGAAAAGTGCTTTTCGATCCTTTTATTTTGTGCTCTTCAAGACATCTCTTTGAGCAGCAGTTAATGTTAATACATCATCAGGTGCTCTTACACCTTCTTCAATGATGCTCCATAAATCTTGAGATTCTAGACATAATCTCATAAGATTACTCTAATAATCGAATTTTTCACCATTCAAGCGAGGGATAAGAGAAACAAGTTGGTTAGACATTTTTTTTCTCTCCTTTTTTTAACTTCTCACTTCTTTTTTTTAACTTGGCTCTGATACCAGTTTGAAGAAAATATATTTTGAAAAGTGAAGAATAGAACATGAATTATATTTCTTATTTGCTTGTTATGATTTTTATATTCAAACATTACATCATGCATTCCTATTTATAATACATGAAAAAACATGACTCTTCAATTGTAAGACATGACTCTTAAAGTATAAAACATGTCTATTAAACAATATGACATGTCTCTTCAACTAAATGACTTTTGGAATATATTTATAATTTAATTAATTTGGTTTACACCAACACTATAGTGATCAATCTCTTTCTTTCATAATTTGATTGGTAGTATGATGAGGACAAAGCACATATAAAGGATGCTCTGAAGCAGGAAAATGTAAGATTCCCTGACTTGTTTCTTCTATCCAAGTTTTTGTATTTTGAACCTATTTTTTTTTTACTTTGTCAAAAATTCCCATACAAACAGAGCCTTATTAGTTTTGTGTTGCTTGTAGTCTATGTGGAAAAACTAAATTGTGGCAGAACTGTGATTGAGTTTTTGTTTGCGGATGTATGTTATTTACATGGGCTTAGAATATAATTTAGTCATTTCTAAGAAAGAAAAGTAAAGAAGGATTACAAAAGCTGAAGGTAGAAAAGGAATAAATAAGTGAAATGATTATGAATGAATTAGTGCCTCATTGCATGCATTTCTTCTCGCCATCTCCCTTTTTTATTTGTTTATTTTGCAAAATTTCTCTTCTTTGCCTACAAGGAATTTCTGAAGAGTAACCTTTTTTTAATCATCTCTAAATGAAACTTTTAATATTTTTGCAAAAATTTGGGCTATCACTTGTGTTTAGACCAAGAGTAGTCTAAATCATTAAAACCAAGAAAATAAACAGTCCAGCAATAGGAAAATAGAAAACCAAAAATACAAAAAAGTGCTTGACTTTTATTCCTCAAAAATTAGGTCGGATCGGCCTTAACCGGATCTTTGTACAGGGTAGTTTTCTGAATACAAGCCTTTCTCTCTCTAACTCTCTATATGTTTCTCTCTCTAAAAATTGGGGATCCCTCTTCTCTCTCTTGGAGAGGCTATTTATAGTTTTCCTTCCAAACCCTAATTGGACACGTGTCACCACCTGAGTGCACCGACTTACTTGGCCATTAAGCCAGTCACAAATATCCAAACCCTAATTTAGACACCTGGAACTTCCTCATTGGCTGCATATCCCTTTCCGAGTCAAAGAGTCAAGCCTTGATCATATCTCTTCCGCCGCCTCAAATCCAACCTAGAACTATCTCGATGTCGAGCCGACCTATCCTCATGGTCGATCAGTCTTGGTTGAAACGTACTTATCCTTCGAGCATACTCTTTCAAACAAAGATATAGGGCGAGCAGATCTGAACTCCCTATCAAATATATCTCGATGATTCACACGCGATTTCTCTGGTGAGACGAGCAGACCTCCTGATCGATTAGTCGACCTCGGGTTTTCGCATCATGGAATATCAATCCGGTCCGAAATAGCATATCGGGGACTGATCGACGATGGTCGGGCCAGATCAACCAGACACGAGCGCGCGGGACCTCGGCGCCTGCTCGATGCCGGGTTCGACCAGGTTGGTCGGCGTGGGCGTGCGGGATCAGCACCAGCTCCACCATGGGTCGGGCCAGGTCGGCCGGGGCGTTGGCACGCGGCTCGGCACCTACTCGGCGCTGGTCGTCCGAATGTTGGGCGTGCGGGCTTGACGC